>PVKU01001597.1:245353-286186 GCA_004027475.1 Anoura caudifer
TTTTTTTTTTTTTTTTTTTTTTTTTTTTTTTTTTTTTTTTTTTTTTTTTTTTTTTTTTTTTTTTTTTTTTTTTTTTTTTTTTTTTTTTTTTTTTTTTTTTTTTTTTTTTTTTTTTTTTTTTTTTTTTTTTTTTTTTTTTTTTTTTTTTTTTTTTTTTTTTTTTTTTTTTTTTTTTTTTTTTTTTTTTTTTTTTTGGTAGTTTGTTTGAGAGGATAACTATTTTCTTTTACAAATAAGAAAACTGAAGAACACAGTGGGAAAGTTCCATCAAGTTTCATCTTGCTGAAGTTCCATCAAGAAGACCCAGACCTAGGAATCCTAAACTAGTGCATCTGGGATTGAACGTGCATATGAATGGCCTGGAAATGCTGGAAATGTTGCAGAAGCTCCGATTTTGAGTCAGTGGTTCTGGGCGGAGCCTGGTATCCTGCATCTCTTTTTTCTTCTCCAGCTTTATTTATAGACGGTTGATATAAGATACTGTGTATACGTAAGGTGTGCAAGTGTTAATATGATACACTTCCATATTGCAATTCTGACAGGCTCCTGAGTTGTGCCGATGCTGCATTATAAAGGTGCAAGACCCTAAACCGCACCAATGCTCCAAATGACTAGCTCAGATGCAGACACTACCGACAATAACCCCATTGTCCCCATCAGTTGAAAGCTAGAGAAAGCTATAATTTCGGAAGTGTGATGTGGTTCCATGTTTCCCTAAACACAACACAGGAATGGCTTGCCGTGTTTTCTTGGGAAGGTTTTGGAAATGTTTCAATGAAGACTGTGGTTACTTTAACTCTGAAATAAAAATAGCAGTAGATGTCTCATCGTTTTGATAAAATAAACAAAAAGATGTGCAAATATTTCAAAATGAGAAATATTTCAAACCATGAATGAGATGGTAGTTAATATTTATTGTTCACATTTTTACATAATTCTGCTTTGGACATAATTTTAAGTATGCTGTTGTGTGTGGCTTATAGATATTTCAATATCTGTGATGTTTTAAATTAATCTCCCTTTTTTGGATAAGAATTGGGAATAAAACCTAGACTCGGATCAAAGCAGTCAGTGGAGTGTGTTTCACGAGTTTCAAGAAAGATTAACCATGTTTCTCCTTTTAACCCAGCATTCACTGTTCCTCCTTTAAACCTCCTGATGACTCCTCATGGCCAACATTATTTAGTCCCACAGCTAGTTAACAGAAGTAAGATTTATATCCTACTGTATTTCAGTTCACCCATGTAGTGTCCTTCTATATTCCTGCCAAGAAAGCCATGTGAATTTGTTCCATCATCAGAATCACTCTCATATCTATTAAGGGTAGGTTACTGAGCCAGACTATGAGAAGATGCAGATGAAGAGGAAAATTCCCCATTCTCAATGGGATTACAGTATTCCCCAGAGCTAGACAGACAACTGAGCATTAGAACTTAGCAGGGGGAGCTACAGAGAAGTATTGGAACAAGAGAAACAAGCATTTAAATTAGACTACTACCTAAGATGAATAAATGCTAGAGATCTGCCTTACAGCATAGTGGTTATAATTAACATGGTATCACGCAATTAAAAACTGTTAAAAGACAGACTTCATGTTAAGTGTTCGTACACTCACACACACACACACACACACACACACACACACACACACAGAACAAAGGGGCACAAGGAAACTTTTCAAGATAAGAAATGTTTATTACCAAGATTGTGGTGATGGTACCACAGGTATATGCATAGTTCCAAACTCATCAAATTGTAGATAATATATGCATTTTTGATATATCAATTATGCCTCAGTAAAGCTGTAAAAAATAAATTGGAATAGAGTAGCTTGGCCAAAAAGTTCATTTGTTTTTTTCCATACGATGGCTCTAGAAGTGTTTAGTTGTCTTTAACTTCATTCGAAACAATTTTGTTTGATTGTATTGTGACAGCTGTCATATCAGCAGGCATTAAAAAATCAAAATTGGAAAATCTGTGTGTTCCCATTTTAATATGAAAGATGGAAGAAAATCTGTAACATTTTTGGCATATTATGCTTTATTACTTCAACAAAGGTAAAAACACAACTGAAATGCAAAAAAGATAAAAGGATTTGTGCAGTGTATGGAGAAGGGGCTGTGACTGACCAAATGTGTCGAAAGTGGTTTGTGAAGTCTCATGCTGGAGATTTCTCACTGGACAACACTGCACAGTTGGGTAGACCAGCTGAAGTTGATAGTGATCAAATCGAGACATTAATTGAGAACAAGCAACACTATACTACGTGAGAGATAGCTCACATACTCAAAATATCCAAACCAATAAAGTTATTGGTGAAAATGAAAAATGTGTCTTTCATTTTATGGAAAAAACTAGATGAACTTTTTGGCCAACCCAATCCATTCAGGGAAGATATCACATATGAAAAGATAATTGAACGCGGCTGTTAGAAGTAAATGGGAGGTCCCTCAATTCACGGGCTTAAAAACAAAATGTAGAGTCTTGGAAGAGCTTGGGAGCACGGCGTTGTCTGGACACATAAAAGGAGATGGGAGTTTTACTATTACTGAAATATGCAACACCCCTTCATGCCTCCCTGCCTTGCAAATGCTGATCATTTTGACTCCATATCCTTCCCTCTCTTCCGCAATTGGCCCCCATGGATTTATCAAGACAAAATAAAAATATAAATCCCTTCTCAAGCTGGGGTGTTTACGGCATCCCTTTTGACCTGGCGGTCACACATACGGTGCACACCCTTGTAGTGGTTTCTGCAGTATCACACCCAGACTTTGTCTTGAAGGCCATTGCCTCTCAGCAGCAACTGGTAGAAAAGGAAATCAGATGAATGTGGTATTCACACACGTTGGTTCACTAGGTGGGTGTGAGATAAAAAAAAAAATTACTGTTTCACTATGTCCCCATAAACGAGTGGTCATGAAAGATAGCAGAGAAGAAAAGAATTTTTAAAAAGTGGGATACTCTGTGGATGTTCATCCAGTATGTGCAAAGTGTAGGCCTAAAACAAGAATATACATGGACTCCCAGGTAGTTACAAATGGTCAACCTAACTGTCCTGGCGCATAGAAAGAACATGATTGAAAGATTCTGGATAAGGAGATCTAGAAAGCAAGCATGCAGATGGACGGAAGGTAGAGCACAGAATATATCTTTACATTGCATGTGAGCACCCACCAGATAGCAACCACCATGGGTGGGAAAGATTCTGAAAACCAAGACCACAGGAAGTAGCCAGCTTGATGCGGACACAGGCCAGCAGTGTCCGCGTTGTTATGGATGAATTAAAATATGCGCACAGACTACCGAGCCTGGTGGAGGAATAAGGATAACTGACAGACTTTTCTCTCAAGAGGAGCCAAAGCCGAGGCTCCACCATCACAGGCCTTTAGTCTAATCATTTCTCTCTACACTCCAAGATGGTTCTTCCTCAGTATCCCGTTAGAACAAAGGAGCCAATGCCCCTCATTACATCACAGAAGAAGGATATTAGCAAATGAATAGGTAGTGGGTGACGCTGGGCCTGCAGGTTACTTGCAGGGTGAGGGGGTTTCAGCAAAGAACTCACTCTCAAAACAGCCTAAGTATATTGCAAATCTGATTACCCACGAAAGAACCTATCTGTGGGCGTAGGTCCTGTGCATCTCCTGTGCACGCTACGCAGAAGGGTCTGCCACACCAGCTGACCTCAGTTCGTCCCATCATTGGCCATTTTGGTGAGAGCACAGCAGTCCAAGTGGTGGGAGAGAGACTATGTGGGCCAACAGCATGGACTCCCATTCCGAGCCCGACCTAGGCACTGAACCGATGAATGACCAGTGTGCTGGAGTCAGAGACCAGTGGTGAGATCCCCAGGGAAAAATGGCATCTTGTCTGCAGACTGCCTTTGGACTTGAGACTGCAACTGAGCTTTTCTGGGTCTCCAGCCTAGAGGCCCGCTCTAAACTGTAGACTTGTCAGCTTCCATAATTATGTGAGCCAACTCCTTAAAATCAATCTCCCTCTTCTCTCTCTTTACCTGTGTGTGTATAGATAGATACACACACACACACACACACATATCCACACACACATGTGCATATATCTAAACATATACAGATTTGTGTACATATCTATACATACACATATAGATATGTGCATATATCTGTATAGATAGATGTATATATACAAATACATATGTATTTATATTTATATATGTATAGATAGACATATACTATTGGTTCTATCTCCTTAGACAAACCCAACTAATTGACTAATACAGCCTAGTAAAAGAGACTAACTCTAAAAAAAGTCTAGAGAATCCAAATTCAAATGTCTATCATTGTAATATACAGCTCTGCAGTTTAATAAAACATCCGGTTTATCCAAATTAAATTTGGATTACTGTAATTTAAGCAAATATTAATGGGATTGTTTTGGTTTTGGTTTCAGGAATTTTTTATTTATTTTTAAAAGCACAGTAGCAATTTTTTTAATAAAAATTCCAGTATCTTCATGAAGCACAGTCTGTGGCCATCAGAATCCAATCTATTTTCCCATAATCTTCTTAAGGATTACAGGGATTAGTCAATACTTCTTATTAATCAACCCTTCTGCTTTAATTTCATTTAAAACCAGGTTCATTGGAATAGAAGTGGGTTATTTTTATCTCTTTAAAAAAAGAAGAAAAGCATTTGTGAAAATAAAGTTGGATTCTGATTTGTGTTCATAGTTGCTACTATTTATGATTACACTTAAAATTGAAATCACTATTTGGCAGGAAATATTAATATAAATCTGATTCAATTTTTAAGGGTTGATCATACTTTAATGCATTATATCTTTTTTTAGTTTTTGACTTATATTACTTCAGTAAATCATTTCTAAAGGAAGATTACTGCATTTTTACAATTTCACTCTTTTCTTACAGCAATAATATAAATTTATTATCCATTTTCAGGGAGGACGAATCACTGTTGATGTACATCATTAGCAGTCACCGGCAAGTGGCCTGGTTCTTAATTCTCAGTTCTAGCTCAATTCTTTGGAAACAGGGGCAGAACTGATTCTTTGAGCACTCTCTGTTAAGTTGAGATATACAACCACATGTTAAATAAATCAAATCATGATTTAAAGGTCTCATGTATTTCCCAACATTGGTCAAACAGAAAGCAGGGACCTTGTCAGACTCAAGCATCATTCTCCGATAACATTTCTTTAGTTATAAGAAGATGCTCGCCATTTTATTAACAAATCGCCCCTGAGTTATTTTAGTAGAATAAATTATACAAGAACCTGAAGGAGCTATGGCAAGTGATATAATTAATTTTCCTCTAAAAGCAGATTTCCTTTCTCAACGTAAATATAGAGGCTGCCTCTGATGGTTTCATTCCATAAGACACAGAATAACGGATGGGGTAATAACCTGATTATTGACAATTTGGATGGCTAACCTAACACTTTGATTAAAGTGTTGACTTTGATGTATGGGTTCTGGGAAAACTGCAATTAAATGAAAGCAACTTATAAGCCATAATGAAAAATATTTTTATCGCATCCCCTCCTACATGTAGAAAATGAGTAAAGTGTGGATGTTGGTTGATGTTACTGACTCCTTAGACCTGGATGAAACTGCTGTGGACCTCACAGTCTGAATTCCCCCGCCACCCCAGAAGGCTCATCGGTAAGCCGGGGAAAGCAGGTGTAAGTCCTTCCGAATCAGAATCTTGATATCTCAGGGACAACCGTTTTCCTTGCCTATGGGGCCACCAGAGCAAGGTGAGGCGTGAATGAGTATGTACTGTTTGAGCCTGGCATGGCTAAGCCATTCTTGTTTTACACTTTTCAAATATTTTAATCGTTCATTAAAAAACCCAAAGGACACATGGACAAAAAACAAGGTGGGGGGGGGGCGTGGAAATGGGAGGGAGGTGGGGAGGGCTGGGGTGGTGGGCTGGGACGGGAGCAAACTGTGCTTGAACAACAATTAAAATTAAAAATATAGGCCTAAAAAACCCAAATTCTTAAGGCATTTGAAATATTTGATAAATTAGGTAAAAAGCCAAAAGTACATACAATTCTTATAAGCAGACTTTTTGTACTTTGCAGTTTTATAAGTTGCACACCATGGGGATTCTTGGACTTTTTTTAAATTAAATAAACATTTAGTACTATACCCATTTCCAACAAGCAGTCCTTGTCTGTCCATTGGCTCTCATTGTCTATAAATTATCAGCAGTTAACATGCTATTTTTCCACATCATTACTATGTGGGCACAAGGTCCTTAGTGAGGAAACCATGGGATAACCAGGCCCAGATGCGCTAACCCTTGGGCAACTACACATCAGCATGATTCAGATAGAAGTAAGGTTACAGGGAGGCAGAAAGATGGAAGGAGAGTCTAAATAGAAGGAAACAGATGGACAATGAAGTGAAAGAAAAGCAGGACATCAGCTTTAGAAATGATGTTAAATTCATGCATCAAATAGTTACTGAGCACTCACAATGCTCCAGGCATCAAAGACAACAGAAGGAGACAAGAAGGATAATAGGAACGCTGTCCTCAAAATGCTCATATCCCACGGGAAAGAAAACATTTCAAAGCAAATCAGAATGCCGTAGATTTGTTACCAAATTTCACAAGCAAATAACTGGGAACCGTGGACGAGGGAGGGAACAAAGAGATCAAACAGTAACACAAGACGGTTGGAAAGGGAAGATAGGACTGGTAACTGTCTCAGAGACAGAAGGAGCAGACCTTAGATGACCTTAGATACCTTAGATGTTTACATACCTTAGATGACCACTTGCTTATGTTGTGGAAAGAATTCTGGTAAAAGATAGGAGTGGTTGATTGATGAACTATATTATCCTTTTCAACTCTAAAATGATACGATTTTATAATCCTCTAAAATATGGTAGCATATACACAGGTTTGAAGGCCAAGTTCTAAACTGAAATCCCCACATGCTACTTTTAAAAATGTGAACTGGGTAAATTCCTTCGCCTCTTGGAGTGTATTTCCTCATCTGTAAAATGGGCATAGGCACTAAATGTTATAAGGATGATGCTAAGTCCAGTGGCACACAGTAAGTGCCTAGTACAGTGATTCCATGGTCATATAAAAGGGGAAGTGAACTAGCCTCTGGCCCTTGTTTTGTTGCCTTTTGCTTTGAGAGGTCCACAATAATCTTGTGCCTTTATTGCAAAGCAATGTGTCTATCCTCTTGATGAATGCATGCCTCTTTCATCTATCACATCTCGCCACTTGTGGCCAGGTGTATGTTTGGACTCTATGTTAGCAGTGAACTCTTAGAAATGTTCCCAGGGTCCATCTGGCATTAATCCTAGCAAATGACAATACTTAGCCCAAATTACACAAGATTGAAAGTGCCATTTGTTCAGCTACCGAACCAATGAAAGGACACTTTTTTTCCCAAGAAAAAAACAATGTTCAGGAAGTGAAAATCTGTATAAGATAAATATCCTTTCTCTTTGTTCTGGGAGAATAAAAATAGTAGCTTCATGTCATCAATATTTTAAGATGCTTTGAAACGTGGTTAAGCTAGAAATGCAAGGAATATCTGAAACAGAATTTTTGTCTCCAACTTATGCTTGTAATTCTCCTACTTAAAATCCTTTTTTTCCTAACAGCTGTTGAAACAAAGAACAGATTTGCTTTACCTTAGGCATATTTAAGCGATATATTCCTAATTCCCTTCCAAGTCTCAAAATTAACACAGGCTTAAGATAATATCCTAAATTTATGATAAAACTGTTCTATTTTTTGTGTTGCTGTTGTTGCTTGCTGATCCAGGATCTGTTTTAGGTGGTTACCTATTCTTGTCTAAAAATTCCCCAAGGCCAAAGGAAAAAAGTCTCTGTTGTTTCACCTTCTTTTACCTACAGCTCAGAGGACAGGAAATGTTTAAGGTCTGCTTCAGAGTACATTAGGGTTTAGCATAAAGATACTGGGTTTTGATGAAAATTTTAGGAGATTCTTCCCCAAGGATGACATATTTAGAGTGAAATTGGCCTTTGATCTTTGTCTGATTTCTGCTCTTGGCTCTCCCAGTTGTCTTAATATCAGATGCTTGGAGTTGATATCAAAGAAAGAAGAAAGAGATTATAATTCTTATTCATTCTTCTAAACTCACTCCTCACATTAGCATTCAGCAAGAATTAGAGGGAGTGGGCTTGGAGGACAATCAGAAAGGCAAGACACAAACACATTTAGATTCACCCCTTCCTTTGGATGCCAGCATATTCCCTCACCTCTTAGCACTCTCCCTTCTTGGGGGAAGACATGTTCAACAACATGTTCAACCTACACCTGAAGTCAGCAGACCGAGCTGAGTGTACCCAGACTCAAGCTGAGGCTCTGCACTACTTCAGGTACCCATCCGCCATTTTGTATTAAAACCAGGTCCTTGTGCTCTCTTTCTTTCTATAAAGGATATAAATCATGCTTGTCATCTCTCTGCCTGTTGGGCATACAACCAGGTCATGGAGTGCATGCCTGGTGTTTGTGAACCTGTGGGTAGATGCATGCATCCATCTGTGCAAGGATGGATAAACAAAAGGGGTCACTTAGAAGTTAACAGGTGTGCGTCAGTAATGGTTAAATCATGTTGGTCCTTGCATGTGAATGGATTGCCCAAGGAAGAAACCATACTGCAAAAATATAGTTTTCTACCATTTTCCACTTGCATCATTATTATTATAGTAATATAACAACAATAACAGCTATCCTCAGAACCTAAACATACCAGCTACTAGACAGGTTATAGTAAAACAGAAAAAGTACCCATGACTCTACCCTATCGCAAAAACAGAGGTGTAAGAACATAAAACTGTGTGTGTTTCTTTACGATGCTGAAGTTCTCTCTTTCCTCAGAAGCACTGAGATGTTGGCCTCTGGATTATCTTTTTGTTAATGGTGACTATTATCAGCAGTCCATAAATGTGAAGGAATACTGAGAAGCACTGGAGGATAAAATTGCAAAGTCAATGTCCAAACACACAGCTAGAGAAATTATTATCTCATTACCACTCACGTCAGTTTTATGCACATTCCTTTTAATTATTCCTGTTTTTGCCCCAGGGACAGTAAATAAAAGTCTGCAACAATGGAAAACATTGTAATAGGATAATACTCTTCTGTTTTCCTTGTAGCTTTTGTTTTCCTTATAGAATTGCCAGGGGAAGGTAGCCAGAGACCCTTCGGGCTTATCCCCTCGACATCAGACTGCCCCCACCCCACCCCAGGGATTGGCGGAGGCCACTTTGCCTGAGGTGGGTCTGTTTATCCAGAAGTAGGGTTCAAAGGGGTCAACTACAATTCTGAACTCCTTGTATCTCAATGAACTAAAAATAGAAGTTTTTAGTCAATGTTGAAATGGTACCACTCTACCAAGGTAATTGCATGTTTCTGAAAGTCAACAAAACTCTAATGTGATTCTTTTCACTACCATCTGTTGATATTGTCGTTTCTTTAATCCTTACTCTCTTCCTCTATATTATTGGATAATAATAAATTTTGCCACGCACTGTCTGTAAGGAACAGGTGAAAGAATGTCTGTAGTACCACCAATGTTCTGTGAGATTTAAACCTCATTCTATATACGCATACACATCTGCCATCAGTTAAACACTTTTTCCTTCTATCTTTACCCTGCTGCCAGAAGCAACTACCCTCTCCCAAAGGTCTGACTTTCTTTTTTTGTTCATTTAGCTTTTTATTTTATATTTACCCCCACACATCTGTTACCTCCCAGCTAGTCAACATTTATTTTCCTTTTATGTTAGATGTGGCTTGTGCTCTCTCACGCTCCTGACCTTTCTCCCTTCTGCCGAATCTATTGTCTCAATTATCAGATAAATTAACACATCAGGGCTGTCGCTATATCCTCATAAATAGTGTTTATTATTGAGCCAAGACATGCACTATGACTTAATTCTGTGTTTTGAACAATGGCTTGTTTTTGATTTGCTTGTCAGTAATTGTCTCATTTTCCCTGAATTTTCTTTGAAAATCTGTGTCTGCATTTTCCCAGGGATCCTTAAAAATGCCTTTCAATATAACTCATTATACAGTCAAAAAGTCAGATAATTTGTTAGTTTTTTTTTTTCTTCTCCCTGGCAACCCCCACACTAGACACCCGTCCTTCCCTGCCGCAGCCCACACCAGCTGCTTCTCGAATCTACGACGTGGCTGCCATCTTGGAGTTCCCCTCACTGCTCTCTTTATCCTTGGTTTGCTCAACTGACATTCCCCTGTGACTTCTTTTTCCTCAGTATAATTCCGAATTTTAGAGTAGCAGATTTTTCAGTAAGTTCTTTTTTATTTTTTTCTTTTTATTGACGTTACTGCGGTGACACTGATTAACAAATTCATGCAGGTTTCAGGTGCCCAATTCTACCACTTATCCATGAGCTCTTAAAAATTGTACCTGACGTGTCAGAGGAATGTGTCGTGAAGGGTTATAATGAAGTTCAGCGAGAAGCCACGGCTCTGGGAGGACACAGGCGAAGCGAAAACCGCAGTGCTCCAGAGCTGAGAGCTGCCTACGCTTGAAGAATGGAAGGGGTCTCCCTGCGCATCCAGCGCACACTTCTCATTAAACCACGAAGGGAAAGTGATCAAAAGGGAGTCAGCAGCAACATCAGAGCTCGAGCTGCTGTCTCCCGATTAGCCAGGAAGGTCTTCTCCCCCACTGCACCACCTGTCAGGTGTGTGCTCGGTAACGTTTGTGAGTAGTTCTTTCAATACGTAAAACGTGCAACGATATCGTGCTATGTGCCTTGCCGTGATTATGACTCTGTTACAGGTGAAGAAATGGGGGGGGGGGTTACAGAAATTGATCGTATTGTACAACCGGCAAGTGGTAGATCGAGACTGAGACTTTTTTACACACACACACATATACGCGAGATTTGCATTTCAATATTTACTGTTCGTTTCTATTCATGAGCTAAAACACTGTTAAGTAACCAAGGCCCTCTTTTTAAATGTTTCATGAGTTTTCCTTTGCTCAAAATTGGTAATAGGCATTGCAACACTTGATGTTATTACCGCTGAGCCCCCAAAGCTCAGCTTTCTCTAAAGGTCAGACAGGAATTTTCAAAGGGCAGCGCTGATGCCATGCGTACAGCGCCTGCCTGTGCAGGCGAACGACAGCGATGGTGTTCTGAGTCGTTCTCTCCTTAAATGAACCAATGTTCAAGATACTTCAAATTCCTCATCCGTCCTCTTTTTTTTTTTTTTTTAGCCACATTGAGTGCAATAAAATTTGCTTTCCAATTTCAGGTGACTACCATTGTCCCTATAAAGCTAAAACATTACCATAATAGCTATTGGAATTTCCTGAGCAATGTTGATACAGTATGAACTTCACTTATTGAAGTAAAAATACATTAATGAGGAGAAGCTAAAATCACTTCCATTTGTTCAACGACTACATCCTGAATGTCCGTGTCTGCTCCTTCGTTGACATTCCAGAGACACAGATGAGCAAGTTATCTTTGTCTTCAAAGGAGGAAATTACCAATTACAGAATGAATGTATAAGCCAATAACTTAAATGCATTGTGAGAACTGTGGTAATTGGTTTCTAAAGCACTGCATGATATGGAACAACTCTGGTATGTACAACTAGGAAGTATAATTTATACAGTTTAGTTTGATTAAAAAATTAAAGAATAATCACTTAAATGTATTTGCTTAAATAATTTCTCTCAGGCATACAGCAAGCTGTTGAAAGATTATATCTGGAATATAGATTAAGGAGCTTGGGCTGAGAGATTTACATTTATTGCATATAATTTTATGCCAATTACTGAAATACACCATTTTCCCTAGGTGAAAGATGGGATTTAGTTTAAAGGTCCGAGAAATCTTCATAGATGTCGCATCCCCTGACGTCAGTTGTTGTACGTGAAGAGGGGCAAGTTAGTGAGACACAGGAAGGTTTTTCAACATGAAGGGAACGGTATAGCATGAATGTCAGGGTGGAGAATATTAGTCATATTCTTTTTACCAGACAATGAGGCAAGTCCTAGGGAGAGGGAGACAAGAGCCAGGACCGGAGCTGCTCTGAGAAGCCTTTTAGAACTTTGTTTAGACCTTTCAATTGGTAATGAATAATTAAATAGTGCATGCCCAGAAGATCTGAGTTTGGATGGTGAGCACACAATGCGATACGCAGATGACGTATTGTAGAATTGTACACTGGAGACCTATATAATTTTGTTAACCAATGTCACCCCAATGAATTCAATTTTAAAAAAGTGCATGCCTAGGAATGGGCATTACTGACCAGGAAAGAATTTCATTTACTTATTTAGAGGGGAAATAAATTTTCCAGGAAATTAACTTTGTAAGAAGTTCTGTATTTAATAATGCCTTTGTAGGATTTAAAACAAAATGATTATTATGTTTGTTAGTAGATAAAGAATAATTTGACTTCATTGTCAGCAATACGGAAGACTAGATTCCTAAAACCTCAACACTATAAAATCATAAATACTAAATTAACATAGCAAAAATGCATTGCATTGCCTAGTTCATTTTTTTAAGAAATTAAGGGTAATTCCCAAGGGCCAAACTTTCAGCAGAAGTTGCAGACCAGAGAGGCACACTGGTACTGACATGTCCTGGGGTCTGTCTCGAACTGTCCTGGGATCAGTCAGTTCTGACCCAACCAGCCTCAATGAATGAATGAGAACAATGGACCAGATAAGGTCAAGTATTGACACTGAGACACTTGAAGGGGTAAAAGAGTGGGGGGGAAGTATGTGTGTGTATTGGACTCAGCTCTGGAATAAAAAACCCAGAACTCTTTTCTAAGAATGTTATTACTTCAGACTTCCCCTCACTATTTATCCACGAGGAAGCCATTTAGACTGTATGTCATGGAATATCTTTCAAACAGTACCAGCTTACTATCGCTCCATCTGGCATAGTCATGAACACCTTAAATAAACCATATGTTCGTGAAGCCACACTGCATCTCTTATTCTGACTTATCTTATCATTACATGGAAGAGACTCTCAGGAGGGTGGGAAGGGAATGAACATGCATGCAGAGTCCACAGGCAGCCACTGAAACCTGGGGACCGGGTGAGATGCTTCAAGCCCTGCCCCTACCAGCTGCATCAGTAAGTGCAGGGCACGTGGCAGCCAACTGTATTTTAACCAGTTGTCTATATGATACTAACATAAGAATGAGAACCACCAGTACATATATTGCTTTTGAAACAAGTTAAGTTGCTATTTACCCAGTCCCAATAAAACCTCCTTGCTGGAGTCTAAGTTTTGAAAATTTCTGCCACCTGATTAACCCATATCTCCAAATAAATTGGTACCGTTGGTTTCTTTGACTTTAAATAAAGGTATCCACGGTCTCTGAAATTTTGATTTTTTTATACATCATTATATGGCATTAATTGAAATTTAAGAGGATCAGGAGTGGTACACCTGATTTCTATTTGAAGTAAAGCAGAGAAAGAAAACATTTTGGACGGTGAACGCTGAGCTTCCATTTCCAGAAAAAAGGTAGGTTACATTTTCTCTTTGTGCTCTCCATCTTTACCTTCACTGATTTATTTTTTTGTTATATTTATTTACTTAGGCCTTGGTGTTTGTAAATGCTGAAGTTCATGTGATATGACTTTTACTCTCCCTCATTCATCATCATTGATTTCTCTTGCTTTCTCATAAAAGGCTTTGCTCTTAGTGTTAAATCACGACTGCTTCATGCAGGCAATTCCCCTGCTGCACTTGACAATGCACTTTTCTTAAGGTAACAGAGAAGTTCCTGAAAACCCAAGGACACCTTATTTAAACAGAGTGCATCACACGTAGGGAGCATCCAGTTTTCTGGGACTCTGCTTTACAAGGCATTGTGTCTGTTATTTCCAGTCATATGTGTCTGGGAAACGGTGCAAAATGATATCTCATGCAAAGGTTATGTGTCTTACAAAGTATGTAAATTTTCCTTAACAAAGAATTCAACTATGGTCTTTGATACATATTCCAAGACTCTCAAATACACACCGTTTTAATCGTGCCATCGTAAAAAAACAAAAATTCAGATTCCAACCAGATCTTTTTGATACCTTTCTGGTATTTGCCTCTGGTATATATGCCAAAGAAATGAAAGCAGGATGTCAAAATACATTTGCACGCCCACATACGTTGTAGCATTATTCACAGTAGCCAAAGGAAGGAGGCAACCCAAGTGTCCACAGAGGGATGACTGTATAAACAAAATGTGGTCTGTACACACTCGCACAGTGAAAGATCACTCAGTCTTAGGAAAGGACATTCTGTGATATGCTTCCACATGGATGCACCTTAAGGATATTATGCTGGGCATAGAAAGCCAGCGCACAAAGAGACAAGTACTGTACGACTGCGCTTATGTAAGGTATCTAGATGAGTCTAAATTTTGGAAACTGATATTTTAAGTCAAGAATGTAAAAAGTTGTGAGTGTTAATTTTCTGGCATCTTTTTCCTTAGTCGACATTTTCAGATTAGGAAAAATGAGAACTAGCATCCACTGTATATCACATACTACCGTGGGCAACTGACCTCCTGTTCATTGTTTTTCCCAACCAGGTCACACCTCACCATCTCCTTTTCAGGGTTCAGGGAATGGAAAATTACCCAAAACTGAGGATGTTCCAGAATCACGCCGCTGGTTAGTGGGTAAATAAATGATAGACTAAATCAGTTGCAGAGTCAAAACCCCAAGTCTAACTCTCTCCAGTAAAAATGTGGTCATGAGAAACTGATGAGCCTAAAACAGGCAGAAACTGGTGTCCAGCCCCAGCCCCACACCAACCAATCTGAGCTGATCGTTAGGCACTTTTGTGGAGAACAGAAAGTAGAGGTTGATACTTCAGGGGAAATTAACCCTGCTTCCCTAAAAAGAAACATGCAAACAAAAACATCCCAATAGGGTGACTCAAATCCAATTCCCATCCCTGGTGAATCAGAATCAGGTGAGTTAGAGAGTTAGAACTCAGTATCACATCAAGAGCTATACCCTAAGAAAGGACCATCCCTGCTTTGCACACCTGAGTCATGGAGCAGATCTATAAGAAACTTCTGAAATCTCTCAAGTTCTGGATCTAGTCCCACCGAAATAGGATGAGTATATAGTATATCATAAAAAATGGACACTTCCAATGATGAAAATGGGCCCTGTTAACAGTTAGACTTAAGAATAAACACACGTAAACCAGGACAGCACCAGAAAAGCCTGTACCTGCCACCTCTCAAAGGACTTCAGAGCCTGTCCTGGTGCCAATTCATGCCCCTCCCATTTAGCCAGTTTCTGAGGTCATATTTTTTTCCCTAAAATAGTGCCCTATAATGCCCTAGACTAACTTGCAAAGTCTATTTCCCCAAATAGCCAATATTTTTTACGTGCTCGAAATTATTTTCTATGAAAAGGAAAGTAGGTTTTCTTGCCAGGATGAAAAAGCATGCACCCTCCCCCGTTCGTGAAAAATGAGAAGTTTCAGAAGTGGAATATTTTATCTCATGCATAAAATAAACAAATTAGTTCCAAAGGTATGAGAAAAACCCATGCAGAGCTCCTGCAATCTCAGAGACAGATCCCCCCTATTTACAGGAAATGCCAGCGGGAAGGAGGACAAAACAGCCCGAGGATTCCTGGCTGAGTCCTTCCCTCTCAGAAACCAACACTCAGAAACCATAGTGTCAACTCCTGATGGGTCTGCTGAGGAAATCTTCTCAGGGGTACCGCTCTGAGGCTGTCAAATGAAAAACATATTGTTTCCCTTCCCTGAAAACACCTAAGAACTAGTCCAGTGGAAAAGCTGGAATGATTCCCATCCATCATTCTTCGGCCTCCAAAATCTGCGCCCATCTCTCCAGCATCTCGTTGGTCATAAACACTTCCCCTCAGCTCTGGGCTTTGGTAAACTTTATCTGGGAATGAAATAATTTCAGGGCAGCAGTAACATTTGCATTTTTGTGAACTCGCAATATGTAATCACTAATCAGAGCCACCAACAACAGGTAAGGACTGCGGGGAGTCACATCTTCGGATGTGAAAAAGAACCCTGATGCGGATGTAACCACCGCTCTAGCATTAGCATCGGAAAATGCAGAAGTCCCTTAGAGTTTTGAAACCCTGAGTGCAGCATTCAGAGTTCTGTCACTGCTTTGGAGTGTTCTGGGAAAGGGGCCCCCTACTTTTAATACCTATTGAGACCGATGCCTTCCTTTTACAGATAAAGGAAGTGAATTTCAGGGAAGGCAGAAACAGCCTCACCCTGTCTTGCCGCTAACAAAGTTCCGAATCAGAACCAGAACCAGAACCAGAGCCTGGGTGGGGCTGAGGCCCTGGCTCATGGCATTTATATCAGCACTTTTGCCTTCATAACCCTCTCTGTCAGTGACACCCACCAGCGACACTCAGAACCGTCTCTGTCACTGATCCCTACCAGTACTCCTACTTTTAACATCACTTTTCCTTGCCTATGTGCCACCCTCCACTCTCTTTTTGAGCCTGATATGGTAATTCTGACCTTTTCATGGCCTTCATCCCCTCTGGCCTTAGTTTTGCTCTGTAAGGCGTTTTGGCCTGTTTTCATCCTCTATTTATAAATGCATTTATATAGCTTAACCTTTGATAACATGCATATTAAATAAAACAGGCTTAAGTAAATGTCTCTGATCTTCCTTATTCCTTGTTCTCTTTACATTCCCCTACATTTTTAAACTTGGAATACAAATAATAAGTGAACAAAAAATTAAAAAGAAACAAAATACTATGAGAAGGACAGATACTTTAAGGCTTACTGTAACGCTAAAATGCTCAGGTGCACATTTTAAAGCAAACAAAATTGAGAGTCTTATAGGAGTTGCTTTAGAAATACTCTCTAGACTTCGTCAAACAGTCTTCTAGCTGGTTTCTTGGCCAGCAGCCAGTTTCTCTTCCCTTTTGTTTCCATCCAACTCCTAAATTGATCTTCTAAAATGCAAAATGCATCATTTCATTTACGAGTCTCAATGCCTTCTGTGACTTCCTATTGCTCAGAGAAAAGAGGATGAATTTATTAACTTTGAGGTCCTTTCATAATTTGCTTGCTCTCAACTTTCTATTTGTGTAGCCTGTCTCCGGCCCCTGACTAAGACATAAATGATGCTTCAGAAAAAAACAGAAGTCCCCAAATATGCCATGATTCCCTTATGCTTCAATGACTCTGTACACACTCTATTCCTTCCGCCTTTTTTTTTTTTTTTTTTGGACTAGGGCATTCTTTTCACCCTGTGAGATCAAATCTAGACTTTAGAATTTCTATAAAGACCTCTCCACTCATGCATCCATTCTTTCTTTATTCATAAATTTACTCAAAGCATATTATTGTGTATTTTCTAGGTCCCACATCCTATTTGAAACATCAAGGAGAACATGCTCAAAAAAAGTTTTTCCCCTTCCTGATAGATGCTACAGGGTAGAAAAAATTAAACAAATAAGCATATAGTATATTTTAAAATAGTAACAAAGTCAATGAACAATTAGAGTAGCATAATAGCCAAAAATGCCAGAGAGGGGCCCCCACGATCTGAAGGTTAGGGAGAGGTCTCCTAGCAAATGAGCCTCCTGGGAAGACCAGTTAGCAGAGGGAGGCAGGGGGTTATAGACAAGGGCTCAAGCATGGAGAATAAAATACAAAGAACCTAGGTGGAACCAAGTTTCTCTTGTTCCAAAGACAAGCAAAGAAGTAACAGGAAGAAGAACACTTTGACTGGAATGTGGTGGCCAAAAGAAGCTGCTGCCCAGGGGGCTAAGAACAATCTGTGTGCACGCCTCCTTCAGCGTTCTCATAACTGTTTTCTATAACACTATTAAACCGCTAGTCACGTTTATTTTGCTTTGTATGCTCAGATGTCAAAGTCAGATTGTAAGATACTTCCACAAGAGTACTGCTCACACGCACACATTTTGTCGTATGTTTCTGCGCCTAGAATGGCCAGAGGAAACACAGGAGTGTGTAGACTCATCTGTTCACTCATTTTGTGGTTCTTCATTCCATAATTGTTTATCCAGAGCCCAGTATCTAGCAGGCACTGTGCAGAAACACTGGGGATGAGCTGGTGAGCAAGATCATTGCAGTCCCAACTTTACTACAGAATTAGACTCAAGGCACTGAGAGAAAACTGATGGGTTTTTTTTTTGTATTTTCTTTTTTTAAATATATTTTATTGATTATGCTATTACTATTGTCCCATTTTTTCTCCCTTCTCCCCCCTCATTCTCCCTCCTACCAGCATTTCCCCCCCTTACTTCATGTCCGTGGGTCACACATAGAAGTTCTTTGGCTTCCGCATTTCCTATACTATTCCTAATGGCCCCTTCTCTATTTTCTACCTACCATCTATGCTTCTTATCCCTTGTACCTTTCCCCCGTTGTCCCCCTTCCCCCTGCCTGCTGATAACCCTCCATGTGATTTCTATTTCTGTGAATCTGTTCCTGTTCTAGTTGTTTGCTTAGTTCATTTTTGTTTCTTTAGGTTTGGTTGTTGATAGTTGTGAGTTTGTTATCATTTTACTGTTCATAGTTTTGATCTTCTTTTTCTTAGCTACGTCCCTTTAACATTTCATGTAATTAGGTATTGGTGATCATGAACTCCTTTAACTTGACCTTATCTGGGAAACACATACCATGTAAAGGATTTTGGGGTGTTATCCCAAGAAATGGGAAGTCAGTTGTTTCATCTCAAGTAAATACCCAAGTTTTAATTAATTCTGCTCAGTGACTATTTTGAGGGCCTGCTTTGTGGTGAATCAGCGTGAATGTACTTACTCTCTACTGCAACCATGAAATGTTTAAAAATATTTAATAAACCAGAGTGAGTTCTCTGACTAAAATGTGACCTAAATAGCCTTAGCATATCGGATTCCTCTCTCCTGTCCCGGGATAACTGCCCAGCTGCTGTCATCGAGATACCTGGCTTCATGTCCTTCCCATGACGTTTATTGCTCTCCCCCCAAATGCAATCTGATCACATGTCTTTGTGCCTTTGAATCTCTGTGCACTTGGGAGGAACAATGGCCTGGCCTGCAGCAAGAGATCAGGCATCTCTTGAAGAGTCCTGTGTATAGGATTTACAATCTGGGGTCATCAATGACAATCTGATATCTATGTCTTGCTCGGCTAAAAACTGTTACTAGTCTAGATGTAGAATACAAGGCTGTGTGGCACATTTGATTTTGACAGTTCCCCTTCATTCTTTTTTTGGCAAAATTAATCTACATAAGAAATGGAGGATCTTGCCAATCATAGTTAAAAGTTATGATCCTGCTTGTATACTTAGGAAGACGGCTAAAGATTTAGAAGGCTGTCTATCTCTAGCCTACGTCTTGCCTGTACGTAGTGTATACAGGCAGACATACATAAAGCCTCTAAGAAATAATCTAAGTATTGTCCAAGAAAAAAATGGAAATGAATCAGGAATAATGTCATCATATGGGGCACAATGTATCAGTTTATTATGACGATAGTCAGAGCTTCTGCACAAGATGTGGCTGTTTTATCAGACCCTGCTGAGCTATAACTCTGACAAAACAAACAAAAAAATCCATGGAAAAATATGAGCAAAAAAAAAAAAGAGACAAAAGTAAGAAAAGTCACAGAATACTCTTCTGTTTACTTTTTCTCTTTTTGAGCACAAATTTTTCATATGTTAGAAGCTATGAATAGATGAGGAATAGAATCCTGTGTGTCTTTGCTGTGTTTATTCATTACAATGGGATTCCTCAATCCTGACACTATTAACGTTTGGAGCCAGATAATTTACTGTGGGGGGTGTTGCACTGGGCATTGTAGCATTTTTAACAGCACTTCTAAGCTGCACCCACTAGATGCCACTGGCACCCTTCGGGCCCCTGGTTGTGACGTCAAAAATGTCTCCATATGTTGCCATGTGTTCTCTGGGGAAACAGGAAGAGCCACTACATTACAAAATAAACTGAGTGTCTAGTATGAACAAGAAAACATGCTATATAATTCACCTTTCCATGCCCTCTATTCCATATCTATGTGTGAAGCATGTATGATTGTATGTATGTGTATCTTCAGGTGTGATTCTTATGTTATCTCATTTAATCGTTACCATATTCTTGAAGCAGACATTATTTTCTGCATTCAACTAAGGTTCAGAGAGATTAAGTAAATCACTTAGAAATAAGAGACAGAGCCAGGATAAAACCCAATACTCTCATATAACCCACTGGCAAACTGAACACTGCAATCAAATATAATCTAATGTGATATCGAGTTTTACAACTAAGCTTTTGAAAAATCACTCACTTGTTACTTTCATTCCATTTCAACCTTACACACAATACAAGTTCTTCCAGCAAGTGACCAGTTAAACATCTTTTTACAGCACTCCCACGTCATGTTTTCCTTCAACCCTCCAGCCGCCCTGTGGGCACTGCAGAAGCTGTTCTTATGTTCCTTTTCCAGCTGCGGTAACTGAGGGTCAGAGAAATTAAATGACTCAGATAAGGACTTGCAGCTTCCAGGTGACAGCAACTGAGTTCATCTAATATACACATACACATACTCACACATGTGTGTGCATATCTGTCAGAGGTTGATGGCCACTGGACATGTGTCCTCACACTCATTTTGGATAATTGAGCTCATTCCACAGCATCTCAGGATCCCAGGAAAGGAGATGCTGTTTTCTTTCCTTCTTTCTTCAGAAAGCACTGAAGCTACATTTGCTCACACACTTTTAAAACTAGATTTCTTACTTCTTGATCATAGAGAATGGACTATGATTATCTTTGCCTTATTGTAAATCACATTGAGTGACTGCATCTCTACACATGGAGGTGAGGTGCATGTGGAGAAGTAAAAGAAAGGTCTTGCAGTGAGGGATAAAAATGATTTAAGGAAATAGTAGAATTTGGTAAGCTTGGATGTTTAATATTGGAAATCTATGGGAAATATAGTGAGAACTTTGCGTGGGATAGATACAGGGACTTCCATGGTTTGGCTCTAGGAAAAAATCCATTTGGCTATGAACCGGAGGCAGACCCGAGAAACCAGGAAGGTAAGATATATTTCTCGGAGAAACACCTAAAAGGAAATATTGGAAGGGAAAGTACAGGGAGGCGGACTACGAGATTTCCTGCAGGAGCACAAACATGGGGCCATCAATGCAGGGAGAGACTGCAATGATCCAAAATTTTATTTTTGTCTTATTTTTCTATTGTTATTCAGTATTATATCTTGGAGTGTAATGGCTACAACTGTGTGTTTTAGGGAAAACTGCTCTATAAATGACAATTAGGTCAAGGTGGTACACAGTGTGGTTCAAACCCATATCCTTGCTGGTTTTTTATTTGCTCCATCAACGGTTGAGAAGGTGGTATAATTGTGAATTTGCCTATTTCTGTGCAGTTTTATCATTTTTGATTCATGCATTTGGAAGGTCTGTTATTAGGTATATAAATGTTTAGCAAATAATTGCTTTCTTCATAATTATGAAATGACCTTCTTTTCTCATGTAACATTTGCTCTGAAATCTACTGATATTATTATATAATATTAATCAATATGAATATCCAGCTTTTAAGATTAGTGTTAGCATGGTATATCTCTTTCCATTTTTTGAATTTTAACCTATATGTGTCCTTATAAACAGTATTTCTTCCAGCTAGCATGTAGTTGGGCCTTGTTTTTTAAATCTTTAGTCTATTTACTATTTGCATTTAATTTCAATATTTATGTGATTAGTTTCATATCTGTGAATTTATTAGTTGTTTTGTATTTATTCTATCTGTTTATTGTTTCTTTTCTCTCGGCCTCCTTTTGGAATAATGCAGTATTTTATCTCCTTTATTTGAACTTATTAGGTATAACTCTTTGTTTTGTTATTTTAGTGGTTGCTTTAGGGTTTACAGCATTCGTAATAACCTTTCAAAATTTATTCTCCAGTGACATATCACTTCATGCCTAATCTAAGAAACTTAGTGTAGTGTGCTTACATTTCTCTCCCTCTGAAATCTGTGTTCTTATTGTCATATAATTTGCTTCTACATGTTAATAAAACTCCCCATTATTGTTATTTTTGTTTAAGCAGCCAATAGTCTTTTAAAGACATGTAAGTAAAAGGAAAATATCTTATGTATTTACCCATGTAGGTACGAGCTCTGGTATTCTTTGTTCCTTTGTGTAGATGTAGATTTCCAAAGGCTAAAATTTTCCTTCTGCGTGAAGGATATGCTCATGACCTTTCTTACAATGGGAGCTCCTTGGATATTAATTATTTCAGCTTTCGTATGCCATAAAAATATTTCTTTTGTCTATATTTTTCATGGATATATTTTCTGGGTAAGGAATTCTAGGTTGACAGTTTTGTTCTTTTGTGCTGTAGATACATGATTCCAATACCTGCTCGCTTGCATTATTTTCAGCAAGAATTCTGCTGTCACTTTCACTTGTGCATGAGTGTGCAAAATGCACACTTGTACATTATGTACACTTGTAGATTTTTCCCTTTATCACTGGTTTTAAGTGATTTTGATTACAATTTGCTTTGGTGTTATGCTTGGAGCTTTTGAGCTTCATGAATCTGCAAATTTTAACCAAATTTTGAAATTATTCTTTGACTATTTTTTAAATGCAGTCTTTCATATCCTGCTGAACTTCTAGTGTTTTGAGTATGGTTACATTAGGCCACTTGAACCTGTCTCACACCTCACTGGTGAGTGTTTCAAATTCTGTTTCTCTGATTTTCTTATTTAATAATTGTTATTGCTATGTCTTCAAATTTATTATGATTTTTTCTGCTATACCTAATCTTCTATAATTTCCATCTAGCATCTATTTATACTTACACATGATTTTAATCTGTAGAAATTTGTCTTTATCTCAATATCTCCACTTATATTTTGTCTCATGTAGAAAGGAGTTATACCAAACATCTCAGTGTCCTCTCCTGCTAATTCTAATACCTGCATCAGTTCTGAGTCAGTTTCAATTAATTTATTTACATTCTCATTATAGACTATGTTTTTCTGCTCTTTGCATGCCTAATAATCTTATTATATACCAAACATTCTGAACTTTACTACGTTGGGTGCTGGATATTTCTTGGTTCCCATACATATAATTAAGCCTTATTTTGGGACACAGTTATATAGACACTTAGAAGCAGTTTGGTCGTTTCAGGTCTAAGGATCTTACTTTTAGGATTTCATATGTAGGGCTAGTTTAATGTTCCATGTAGGCTGTTTTCTGTGCACTGTACCCAACGCCCCATGAATCATGAAGATTCCCAGTCTGCTGCTGGAAGAAAAGCACTACCCTGGACCTCTTAAAAGTGCCAGGAACTGCTTGTTAACTGTTATCTTTCTAGGCGGCACTTCTCTGGACTTAGCTTTCCTCTCATGCACATACCATTACACAATGGGAACCCTTCGCGGACGTTTCTCTGTACACAGTTCTCTCATCCCGTAGACCATCCATCAGCGTATTCTCAGCCCTGGCTCGTCAATTCAGGGAGGTGGCTGCCTGGGAATGTTCTCAGGACAGTAAGGCTGATAACGGAGTTTGATTGCCAACTCTAAGGCTTGATGCCTTGTGGTCTGATGTCCAGTGTCTTGAAAAACTTTTATATCAACTCTTAAAACTTGTTTTATGATTATCCCAGTTCAAAGGTAAATCCAGTCTCTGTCATTCCATCTTCATCAAAAGCAGGAGCATCATCCTTTAGTTTCAAGTTCAAAATTCACCACGTCAGACAGGGCTTGCTATAAACTTCCTGGCTTGTGTCACCAGCTATAGCTTCCCTTCCGTATTTCTTTCATACCAACTCTCCTCGTCAGTCATCACTTTCTAATTCCTTGCATACTTGTTCTCTCTTTCTTCTCTTGCCTAGACAATTCCATTGATCACGGCATGGACTTCTAGAGTCCCCCAAATTGCGTGCATGGCACATCATAATTGCTCATTAAATATTGGTTGAATCAATGAATAAATCTCAATCATAATTCTTCTCTCTCCTACTTGTATCTGTCTCTGTTAGAATTTAAAATTTAACATTCTATGCATGCATTGTCTACTGAGGAAATCTGTTAACCAGAACATTGGGTTAAAGAAAGAGGTGAATTGAATTTCACTGAGCCCTTTTTAAAAAAAAGTTTTTTACAGTAAAGTCAGTGTGCTGATCTTCATCCAAAAGCAGGGTACAACGTGACACACTTGTCTGTGGACAGCTTTCCCGGTGCGCGCCGCGCGGGTACCGTCCCCGCTGCCGCCTTCCTGAATTGCACGTTTGCACCCGGTCTGCTGCGGGAGGAGGCGAAAAATAGGCAGGAGATTGCTGAGAGGCGAACACAGCAAGGTAGACTCCCCCTGTAATGACACAGGAGGTGACATATGTCATCTGCTACTGTGACCTTTCTCTCCCTCCAGCAGCACATATTATTCTGGAAAACGAACACGGTTAAAAGGGGAAACAAAATTGAGCCATCAACCTGGGACACTGTTAGTGACAGCCAGTTTGTTTACAGCTCTCTCTCTAATGCGAAATGCTGTCGGAGTTTTGAATTATTTCTCCTGCCTTTCTTTCAAGTTGAGAACTCCAAAGCCAGAATTAATTTGGCTATAACTCTCCTTTCAAACTTCCTACATTTATTGAAAGTGTACTGTACTTGCATGAAGAAAGAAGTAGCAATAATTAAGAAGTACCTACTGATTTCTAGGTCCTTGATGGATCCTGTGACTTAGGGAAAGAGACGTGGGAAAGAGACGTAGAGAGGTCACAGCCAAATTGGTTCAAGTAGACTCAGTAGTGCTCAAAATTGGATGGACATCTGCACGTGATAAACAGGCAAAGTATTATGGGATGAAAATAGACATGCCATGAACTCTGAGAGCCTGGCACATAAGGGTAGACACTGAAGAAAATACTGTATTGGAAAAATTTCTATTAATAAAGTTTGTGTGGCTACAGATGCATTAGAAAAAATCCTGATGTAACAGAAATGCCACAGGTTATAGGAATCAGACGAATTTGCTGAGGTGGGGAAATGAATACTCACTGAGGTTAAGTAGCAAGCATCACATCACACGGCTAGTAAGTATAAGAGTAAGGATGTAAAGCCAAGTTTCTGAGATGTAAAAGCTGAGGCACATTGTTTTATCAGATTACCTATAAATAACAATAGCTGCATCTTTTTAAAATGGCCTCCTGTTATAATATAGGCTAGGTGATCAAGCTATATTAAATCATGTTCCTGGTGTTTGTGTGATCAGAAATGTGTGCAGTTGAGTGATTTAAAAATTCACACTCAGAAGAGAGTGGACCATTCTTTCTTCCATGCTTCTTATGCTGAGACTTCCATCAGTGGGTGATTTTCCTGTTTTAAAGTTAATGCTGACTCTGTTCAGGCAGAAAATAGATTTAAAGACAACGAAAAAATGCACCACTTTATTTCCCTATGGCTTTCCTGAACTGTAGGCCTTAAACAAAACTAATACTATAAGGAGAGACAAACAACTAAGATGTTCTTCAAATGAAAAATTTTATTGTTTTTTTCCTAAATTATTGTACTAGTATTGATTCCTGATTCATATTATCTATCTTCAAATCACAAGGCTCAGTGTAAAATCTGTTTATATTCTGGTAATGGAATTCATAATCAAAGGAGGAGAAAGAAATAATCTCAGTATGGTGAGTGTAATTTTTTTTTGTCCATGGGAAGCTTGTAAGTTGCCAATGAAAATAAATTGTAGTGGTTGAGAAAATCATAAGGAGTAAAATATCAGAGTGATGGGGGAACTCGAGTTTGAAAATTTTAGTTTTAGGTAATAGTTAATAAATAAGCTTAGCAGTTAAATGCATGTAAAAAGCTATTGTTTCATAACTGCAAGTACTGCCCACCCTGACTCCCAGAGACCAGGAGCAAGTCAACCTTTGTTATGTGTCAGAAGAGACCATAAGCCATCAAGATGGGATCTGAGCCCTTGTGCTCCAGGGAGAGACATCTTACCAACCAGGACACGGATAAAGAAAATCACCCACCACCTTGCTGGTGTGGCTCAGCAAACTGAATGCTGGCCTGTGAACCAAAGGTCACCAGTTCAACTCCCAGTAAGGGCACATGCCTGGGTTGTGGACCAGGTCCCCAGTTAGGGGCATGCGAGAGGCAACCAAGCTATGTATCTCTCATGCATCGATGTTTTGCCCCCTCTCTTTCTCTTTCCCTTCCCCTCTCTCTCTAAAAATAAAATAAAATCTTAGAACAAAAAAGAAAAGATGAAGAACATCACCCAGGACACAGGACCCAGGACCTAGACAGAGAACCAGCAGTCAGCGGATGAAAGGATGCTGGGAAATTGCTGGAAGGCAGCTTTTATCTGACTGACATTTTCCCTGAGTTCCCAATCCCTTACCTCCACTTTCTTTCCCTTGAATTCCAAATCCTTTGCCTATACTTTTTTCTCCTTATAAAAGGGCTGGCTTGAAAGGAAATGTAAGATGGTCTGTTAGGGTACCTAACTCACCACCTTCTCAGGTCGCCGGCCATCTGAATAAAGTGCCCATAAAGATTCAATCCCTGCCTCTGCTTACTGGTTCTGGTAGTGACAGGCAGCTTGAATGCTGGCTCTTCTGACTTCAAAAGGCTCTGCAGTGATAACTTAGTCCAATTTTCTTTTTTCATATCCAAGGGAACAAAAAATTTGGTTTTTCAAGAAGGAACATTTTGATTGCAGTTTTTCCACATGGGCACCATGTCTGGGAAAAATTTTCCAATATAGTAATGCTATATTTATTGAGAAATAATAGTTATCCTGAAGTTTATCAGTTAAAAAAGGGGGGGATGGGCAGGGTTTGTGGTCATTAGCAGCACAAAACACCTAACTATTGCTCCTCAAAAATCTCAAGATCATTCAAAACAAGGGAAGTCTGAGAAATCGTCACAGCAAAGTGGACCATTGCAGAACGTGATTCTAAATGTAACGTCGTATCCTTGATGGGATCCCCAAAGAGGAAAAGGAAAGTGGGGGAACTAAGAAATAGTGAACACAGTGTGAACTTCGGTTCATAAACATGTATCAGTAAGTCTATGGATGGTGACAAGGACACATAACAATCCAAGGACTTGACGGTAGAGTAAATCGGGTGTGAAGTTTGGGGAACTGTGTGCAATCTTCACGATGTTCCTATGAATATAGACTGGTTCTGAAAATAAAACCTAATAGCATTTTATAGCGCAGTTACACAGGGGGCAGAAGGATAAAGTATGAATCTGTCTATCTATCTGTCTACATATCTGTCTACATATCTGTCTATCTCTACCTATCTATCCGTTCAAAAAACTAGTAGAGAACAATGTTGATTGACAAGTTGCTCAGAACCCCATGGAATAAAAAATATAAGAAAAATAACTATACTGCTAAGGTGTAAAAACTATACTTAGCTAAATATATAATCTGTATATCTATGCTCTAGACACAGAGTTCAGATATATCAAGGCAGGGTAGGTGCTGGTAGCCACGATCCTATCTTGTCCTGACTTATATTTTTTTAAAATGCTGGAGATTATATAGCATGCTTAATTAAATGGCCATTTCTTGATAAAAGTTGCGGTGCTGACTACAAAACACTTTTATTATTCATGAGTAGCTTATGGAGAGAGATTTCCAATTCTTCTGTTAATTTTACAACTCAGACTATTTTAAAAATTAAAAATAAAGAATAGGCAGTGACAAGAGCAGCATAGAAATGTAATCAGAAGAGAATGAAGAATGTATGAAGGTAAATAGTTCTTTTTTAAGAGGAAAAAACTGAGGAGGAAAGACTTCCATTAAAGAGGCCATTGCACCAATACACATGGCAAGGGAGGTCACTGTATGGGGAAAAGGGAGGGAGGCCCGGGGACTACAAGAACGGGAAATGGAGAGACATACAAATACTGATTTCCCAGCGTAAGAAACAGTTCAGATGGAACTGGAAATCAAAGGGGCTGCATAATAAATCCAACAAGCTCAGTAACTAAACTAAAAGTAACCTCATGGGGTAATCTGATCTTAAATTCCTCACTAGGCAGCTCAAGGCAGGTCATGAAACTTCCTTAGTTAAAGGTTTATCTTTGCCAGAAGCCAGCCCTGCCCATTGTTCTCCTGCATCCAGGTTCACACGTCTTTGAAAGAGCAGAACAGTCCTCTTTTCCAGACTTGTGGGCAGTGTAAACACTCTCAAGAGAGCAAATGATCTTGTCTGTGCCCTGCCCCTGCTCACTGTAAAGGCTAAATGTTAGCTACCCTGTACCTGCCTTTGTAAAAGAAGTAGTGTTTCAGTTTTACTTTTTACCCAATCAGAAAAATTTCACCGCCCCCCCCCCCTCCACCTTGTTCTTTCTCACCTCTCGTAATCTACCACTAATGAATTTCATGTAATTTTCCTTGCTTTTTCCTCCTTTGATTCCAAATGCATAAAAAAGAACCGCAAAACTGCCATTCTCCAGGGCATTTTCTCAGTCCCATGAGATCTTGCTTCTGGGCATGTCCTCAGTTTGGCTCATATAAACTCTTACAAAATTTCCTATCAGTTTGGATGTTCTTTATGTGGACAAAATCAAGAGATAATAAAACCTTAGGAGCAAACCATATTGACTGCATTGTGAAGCAAGAGCCTTTGACTGTTAGCTACACTTCGTGGAGTGTAGTGAAAGACAGTGACCTTCAAATTGTAGAGTCAGTCTATTTCTGACAATCTCCCATTCTTCTCATCGTGAAAAACAGTGTTAGCCTGAGCCAAGTCCTGAAGAATGTGAGACAGTTCCGTTTGCCTTGGGAAGCACTATGTGTAGATAACAGCATGAAACAACAATTAGGGTTCTGATCTTCAGCCCTGCTGACAGGTAGGGCTGGCAGGCTAAACTCCATCTGTACCACCATATAAAGAGTTTGCACTTGGTTCCTCCGAGTCAAGCAATTGCTCACAGGAGGTACTGCTAGGCAGTAGGCAGAATTAAGAGATCCTCTTGTACTTTCTCATCCACCACTGTGTTTGGCCCTAACCTTTAGTTCTGCAGGCCTATATGAGACCAGTCTTCCAACTCCAGCTTTCTCTACCCTGATGAATCTTACACCTGGCTTTCAGGTAAGGCTATCATGCAAAATTCTCATTTGGTGCATCTTCATTCCTTTCACTCTCCAGCTTGTCTCATTGCTGGTGCATGAGCTCTCTAAAATAGAGAGCTTACTTATTATTTAAACAGAAAAGTCTACTTCATAAAATTCACCATCACTACTTTCTTGCTTATTAAAATTATGAACATATCTCACATGCTGATTTAACTGATTCAATTTAAAAATATCACCTTTATAGTACTGTCCTACTTTTACAGAGCTTAGCACTGTCTGGCAGCTAGACATTGCTCAATAAATGTGTGACAAAATAAATTGAATTAACTCAGGCTGATGGTAGTGGAGAGAGTGGTCATCTCCTATTTTCTAAGTATGCAGATACCTCTGAATTTTTATGTGCAAGTTCGGTTATAGTGTAAATATTTCATCATCAACAAAAGGGTCTAAAGTATTGAATAATAATACCACTAAATTAATAGCTCTATATTTTGCACATCAATGAAGTCACAGTGAAGTCCCTTTTCACATAACCTTGAAATCTTGCAATGTATGCTTTAAAAGTCAAGCAAATGCTTAATTTTAAATTTCTGTTAAGCATATCATATAGATTTGTAGTAGCACACCCCATCTAATTATTAACACCATGTCTAATGCTTTTGAAAAATGTAGATTTCTCTATTATAAATAACCCAAGAGGTTACAATTCAAAACTCTTGGATGAGACCAATATATTTGCATTAATAAAAAATACTGACTGTTAGCCAAGGATATTCCGATGATTACACAGCTTTTGGAAATAATGATTTAATACAAATACTCGATTGTGTAATTTTAAAACATTTCTGCCTAAATCACCATTAATGAGACAGTATTCTCTAATCATTGGGATGACACTTTGTCCTTGATAAGTAACCCCCAAATAACTAAAGGTCATGGCAAGACTATTTCATAAATTATTATTTGAAAATTCAAAGGGATGCTCCCCTCTGCTGGAGTTATTTTGCTAAATCAGGCTAAGTATGTATTTTTTTAAATTGACTAGAACTTTTTCATCAGATGTTTTTGGTTGTGCTCAGAATGACTGATGTCTGAAGATTAAAGTAAAATCTTTACTGCTCTTTTACTCTTGAAAATGTTTACATCGTCCATGACTTAATCAAATGTTTGGAGCAAGGCGTAATTAAGTAGTGTGTATGACCATGGTCACATTCACGGAGAGGACAGGAGGTAGAGTGGTTCAGTAGAAAAACAGCTACGTACAAATGCATTTTAATACCTATTCTGGCACCTAACATCCTTGTAACTATACATAAGTTACCCAGTATCTGATAAATGCAATATTCTGCTCAGTAACATGGAAATTCGGGTAGCCATACAAAGCTAATATTCTTAGAGTAAATGATGATACATCCAATTTAACTGCACTTTAAGGAGACATGTCAACTAGGGACTCTCCTGGCATCAACCATGGGCATGCAGGTCAAACACAGATAATCCAAGGGGTTCTCAGAATTTGTCAAATGCAAAAAGGAGAATTAAATCTTTCTCCTTTGGTGCAGAATGTGTAAGTGTGGAATTCGTTGGCAACATTGCCGTCACAGAGAGGGGCAAATTTGCTGGTCAAAGGGTGAGTGCAATGGTGTATTTCTTGGCTGGGGGGTCTTTCTGGCCTCCAACTCCTGTGAGGAATCCTTTCTAGCAGCGAGTCGTGCAAAGGGTCAGAATCCTCCCACGACATAAACCTTGAGAAAAGGCCAATTTCTAGGCCTTCTGGAATTTCCTTTGTTTCTGCCAGTTTCCAGACCTGACTCTAACCTGCCTTGATTCCGAGGGCGCCTTATATCTTCCTTTCAAATAAACTCCCCTTTTCTGTCTATTGCAGCCAGAGTTGCTTCTCACAGCTTGTAAACGGGAACTCTGGTAGCGTTCAGCTCAGGTTCCTTCAGGAGGCCCCGAAAGCATAGCTTTACACGGCCCTCCTGCAGGGATGTGAGTCAGAAAATGCGTTTCCCTGTGATCCCTAAGTTAATTCTGACACTTCCAACTCACTGACTTTCCATTAACATACATGTACGAATATTTGTCATGGACTATTGTTACGGATACAAAACTAACATATGCAAACTATCAAATAATATGGGTACTAGGCCATGGATGGATATTCCTTTCTTTAGAATCCTAGTACTAATTTCCCAGAACTGGGAAAATGGTCTTATTAAATAGATTATCCATGTAGAAAATTGTGTTACTTACCATCTGCCCTTACCTAGGGAGTTTGCCAAAATTGCTTGGAGCCCCTTAAAATTAAGTTTTGACTATTTTGATAGCCAACTTTTTACATTCATAAGCTTCTCATAGGAAAAAAAATTGTGGTATTGCCTTTGCTTAACATTTCACTTGACAGAAAACAGCTGAAGCGGTTCCCATAAGGTTGATAATTCCTCTGTAATGGGTACCATGGCGGGTGAAGGACCGCAAAGGGGAAGCCTTGCCCCAAACCCCACACGCATAATTCATCTGCGTCACAAGGCCTCTTGCGCCAGGCGGCTTAGCTCAACAACGACTACGGAGTGGGAATTATCATGGCCTATGGGGTCTACCCACTTATTTTTAGGTGGTGGAAATGTTGGGTTACATAGAAGTCTATTGAGTATAAATCAAATTTTTGATAGAATGCAACTTTTATTATTTAGAGAGATTTTCATATGGATGGAGATAAAAACTTTGTTCACATAGTGTTCACTTTTTTTCTTTTTTTTTGAAGAAAGGGATTCCAAGAATACAGCAGCACAAATCATGCAGTGATCAAGGACTACGAATCACAATTTTATACACATTTCCTACAAAACTACATACCCTCTCTTCATGGGTATTTTTAATCCCCACTTAGCAAAGGATAAAACCATGCCTCAAAGGGCAACACAAGTAACTTGACCAAGGCTCCAAAGCTAGTAATTGTCAAGGATTAAAGACTAAACCTATTAAAGGCCCTACAGTTTGCAGCTGGTTATTCAGTTTTGCTCCAAGGTCAAAATCATGTGGTCAAAGTTATTTAGCAATCTCAGTATTTATCTGGAGGTAATATTTCACTCAAGTATTTTGTATAATAACATTACCGAAGTTCTTATTTTCTTCATTGCTGATAACAAATGTATCTCCCCCCCCAAAAAAAAATAGCATTTAGACAAGATCAGGTGCATTCAGTGTGGTATGGCCACAGACAAAACAATAGCTCTTAGAAACAAACAACAGGATGTAAGCAAATATAACAGAGGACGAACAAAAATTTCATTTGGAAAAATAACTTCCAGAGTGGTAAAGTAGTTTTGGAAAACTGACTTTAAACTTAGTTCATACCACTTACCACAGTTGGTTTGGATATGACAGAGTAATTATTTTGTAAGTATTCTATTATATTTTCCTAAATTGCTTCTGTTAAGACTAGCTGGGCCCTGGCTGGTATAGCTCAGTGGATTGAGCTCAGGCCTGTGAAACAAAGGATCACAGGTTCGATTCCTAGTCAGGGCACATGCCGGGGTTGCATGCCAGGTCCCCAGGACGGGGTGAGTGACAGGCAACCACACACTGATGTTTCTCTCCCTCTCTTTCTCCCTTCCCTTCTCTCTAAAAATAAATAAATACAACCTTTACAAAAAAGGAGCCCTGGCTGGTGTAGCTCCGTGGATTGAGTGTGGGATGAGCGTGGGCTTCAAACCAGAGGGTCTCCAGTTCAATTCCCAGTCAGGGTACATATGTCTGGGTTGCAGGCCAGGTCCCAGTATGGGGAGCATGAGGAGCAAGCACACATTGATAGTTCTCTCTTTCTCTTTCTCCTTCTCTTCTCCTCACTCTAAAATTAATAAATAAAATCTTAAAAAATAAAGAAAGGATTAAAAAAAAAAAAGAATAGCTGGGATAAACCTTGAAAATGGCACCTGACGCTTTTAGAAGATGCCAGAATATTTTATGACACAGAAGAAGTTCTAAATAAGACTTACTCAGCATTATTATTTGCTAACTAATGACCAGCAGAAAAGTCACTACAGGACAGGGGTGTCAAACTCATTTTCATGGGGGGGGGTCACATCAGCTTCGCGGTTGCCTTCAAAGGGCCGAATGTAATTTAGGGCTGTATAAATGTAACTACTCCTTCACTGTTAAGCGAGAGCTTGGCACTGCCACTGGGTAGAAACAAGGTGCTGGGCTGGATGAAATACAGGGGAGGGCTGGATTCAGCCCAAGGGCCTCGTGTTTGCCACCTGTGCTGTAGGAGATAATATTGAGGAAAAAGAAGTATTAGGAAAAAATGTGTATGTGCGCACGCACACGCGCACGCACACACACAAGCTCAGTCATTCTTAGACTAGAAGCTAATTCTGAGAAATCAAATGATGAAACTTACATTGATGGACAATTTAAATGTTTTGAAGTAAAATTGACATCTTCACTTATTCTATATAAATACAAGATGGGGCAAAAAGCCAGTTTATAGTTGTTTTATGAAACATAATAAAATAATTAATAAATTATTACACAAGAATAAACTGTGTGTTTGGTGTGCTCACAACTGTAAATATACTTTTGCCCCACCCTGTCTTTATTGAGCACCTACTATGTGTCCACAGAGTCACAGGGGCTACAACAGCTCACAAAACAACAAGAATACCACACATGATGCTTAGGAAACTTATGTTGTAAAGTTACCTAGTGGGCAGCGGGAAGAGCAGCATTAAGGTCCCCTCAGTGTGACTCCGGGCATGTACCTGTGTCCACGTGTCCATGCATTACTCTACTTAATGTTTATGTAACACAATTGTTTCAATGAGGAGGGGCACAATCATTAGAGATATATTTATTTTAACTTTATATACTTTGCTTTATTGACTATTCTTCAGTTCACTTACTTTGTTCGCATAATACAAACCATCTGTTTATTCTGGAATTGTACCCTGCTCAGGTTATGGAATTTGTAAATTGGTAGTAGAGCATTTGTCTTGATATTATTAACATTATGTTTTTACTTATTTTGGCCAAATATTGGGCTGCTAGGTTGTTGAAAATGCCTGAATGGAAGATGCCTGTGCTTAAAAATCTACCCCTTTCTAACACCTGGCGGGGGGTTCCTTGTAGGCGGTTAATGCCATAGGAGGCAGACAGGGGCTCAGGGTCTCTGAAGCTCTAGGCCCTCCCACCTCTGCCCCCTGACCTGGCTGCAAAGGGCCTTCTAACCTCGCCTCCCAGATAACGGGAAAAATCACCTATTGCCTCCAAACTTTATCTCACACATCGACAAAGATGAGACACTGATCTCTTACTGTCATACCGGGAGAGTGGGGATTACAAAGTGTAAATATGATGTTTGAAATGCAAAAAAAGTTACATAAAACGTATTTTAAAAAACTGTAAGTAAGTATTATTATTTCTCCCATGCCTCTTCCCCCTTCAAAAACCACTTGTTAGCCTACGAAGATTTCATGGGTTATTTTTAGTTTGTGCCAAGCAGCGTGATCAGTGTTGCTGTACATCAGGATGAGGGGGCAAAGGAACAAGAATAACACACACACACTTCCAGCCTTTGCTTTCATGCTATCAATTTTTGCCTCTGAGAACCTGAGCAATGTCAAGTAATCAGAGGCAGTGGAGCAGTTTTCTCCTACAAAGACAGAGACACCCTCTTTGGATCTGTCATACACTATTGGGGATATTCAGGAAAGGTCCCCAAGGAAAAGCCCTTTTATCAACTACAGTTTCTGTTCGTGTGTTTGTGTCTCAGAGGGCAGTTCCAAGCCAGCCTTCCAGTGCGCCCTTGACCTAATGCATCTGCAGGTGTGATGTATGTGAACTTTAAACTCCATGTGGGTCATTACCCACTACTACACCTTTTCTTGGATGTCTGTTACACTGACCTCTTTGGCATCCAGGATGGGTTTCATGAAAGACTATTTTTCCATGAATGGGGAAGGGGTGGGGGATGGTTTCAGGATGATTCAAGTGCATGACATTGAAGCTCACCTCCTGCTGTGCGACCTGGTTCCTAACAGCCCCGGACCTGTACTGATCTTTGGCCCAGAGATTGGGGACCCCTGTGTTACACCCTATTTATGTGAATGATTAAATCAACACCATAAAATGATGCTATTTAAATTGTAAGTGCACTGAGTGCTTCCCGAACAGATTCAGCAACAATCAATAATGCAGTCCAATTTCAACTCTTTCAGTGTTCACACACAAAAATAACTACACAAGCAATTTGCACATACATGGGTTACTTCCCCTAGGTTTCTCCATGCCTTGGAAAAATAAGAGAAAAATAAAGTGTCCAATTTGTATAATTTTAAATCTAGAAGGGGTCTTAGTGCCTTGGTGAATGTCTTGAACAGCATGATCTTTTCCATACCTCTTCATTTCTTAAAGTTGATCAAATGGGCAGTTAAATTAATAAGCTGTTCTATGAATTTATCATATGGAGACTTTGGAAGTTTACCCAAATTTACCAAACCTAAGTGGCCCAGATCTAAGTGGGAAGCCTGAAAGTGTGGGTATTTGACCTTGCAATGTCATTGGCATCAGAGACAATTCCTCAATAGGTTAAAAAATAAAACTTCTATTAATAAGTCTATTTTTGTCAAACATACTGAATAAGATTGATTCTGTGGTTAATCAATTTATGAATAATTGATATCATTAATAAATAATGATAATTATTAAAAAGTAATTAATCAATGGGTCTTTCAATTACCTGAAAAAATCCTCTATGTGACTTGGATGGGAATGAATATTCATTATATATATATATATACACACACACACACACACACACACACACACACACACACAAATATATTCTGTATTGCCTTATGAACCCTCCCTTAATTGGTGACTTAGTAAATCTAGAATCCATGGATTCCAAATCTATAGATTCCACTTTGCAGGAAGGGACATATATATTTATGACCCGAGTTTTGAGAATAAAGGAGAGTAACACATGTCTTCTGTCCTGTGTTCCACTGTCCTTATGAAATGGATTGTTCCAGACATGGGGAGCCCCTGCTGCTCATATGAGTTCACGTGACCCCAGTAAGTATGGCGCAGAAACCTAAAACTAAAGTGTACTAACAAAGGCGAATTATGTTCCGAGAAGTTTTGATTAAAGTATATATACATATTCTTTTTGAAGGAAATTTATTTGCCAGCTACTTCAGGCTGTTTTATTCCTCCTTCCCTTTTAATTTTTTTTCCAGTTTGGTCCTTTTCATAAGACTCATTTTATTTTCCGTCCCTTATACTATTGTTATGAATTAAGATAACAGACTGCTGATAAAAACGATAAGCGTGCATAGGCACGTATTGTTACAGCACACAGTTATCCATCCTAGAAGCTCTTTAGCCAATATAAGAACTAAGGAGCTAGGAGCTGGGGTAAAAGCTCAGCATCGAAAGACCACTCTTACCTGCAGTATCATCAAAGGTAACCTTCCTCTACGGCAAGAGGGTAGGACTCTAGCATGCTAGATAGGGTTCACCTCATGTTCAAATTGGGACAAAAACCTGTGGTGGTGTGGTGGTCGCATCTAGCAGTAGCCCGAGCAAGGCTCTAAATGCTTGGGAGCATTAAGAAGTAGGTGCCATGCGTATTTACTAATATTTGCACATTTTTGCCAGTCATGTGGCGATCCTCCCTGTTAGTTCTTGGTCTATGGCTTTATACCATGGGATTCTTGCTACTGATCTGGAATTCCTCTAAAACTTGCTATGCTACCCATTCCTCCCAGACACAATCTCCCATCATTGTGGAGAGTCTTGAGTCACACATTGACTCATATTTCTTGTTCTAGCAAAGTGTTTGTGCCAGTCAAGTTACTCACAGTGCCCAGGCCACTGTGTGACTGCTAAGGGTTCACCAGATCCAAGTTGGGACACTCAGGCTTCTCCTTTGAGATCTAGATTTGAATCCCAGAAACCCCGTCAGTGTGTGCGACAAGAGGTAGGTAAGAAGTAAATCTGGAGACCCTGTTCTTTAGAAGAACATTAACTAACAGCTCTAAGTTAGCGAAACGGAGGAACAAGCTAACAGCAGTCTGCTTCTGACCGTGCAGTTTCGTCTTATTGTGTTTCATTTTTCGACCAGTGAGTTTCCATCATCGAAGAGACACAGAAACGTTCCCTGCCTCCCGTCTTGGTGCTATCTAGAACTCTGGGACGCAGCCACTCTCCATGGGAGCTTTGGCTATGATGCATAAGCATCTATGGCTGGATTAAGTTGTGCTTTAATCAGAGTTTGAGGGGATTGTGTGCATTTTGCACATGAGAGGTCTTATGAAAACGAGGCTGTGGCAAGACTTTCTGAAATGCAAAGTACAAAGAAGAGAGAAGAAAAGTGAGCCTCGGAAGCAGGAGGAAGGAAAGAGAGGATGGCGGTGCAATGTGGTAGTGGTAGTTGACTCTCGGATGGAAACAGAGCTAAGGGCCCCCCAAACACGGAAACCTGCTCGATTTTGGAACCTCCACTCCAAACGTCGCAAGGACTGCTGTTCCTGCCCCTGGAATCCATGCGGTTTCTCGTCCACAGCATCTATTTTTATTCTCAGATTATTAGAATATCCATCCTTTATGGCTAAACTCTAATGTCAATGCTGCTGGGAGGCGTTCCCTAATCTCTCAAACCTAAATTAATCATTCTTTCATTTGTACCATCTCAGAATTACACTTATGACTTAGTAAGGATTAATTTTACCCTACCATAATTTGTTACTAATAAATCAGGGCTCTCCCTACTATAAAGCCCCATTAAGACAGTGATTATTTCTGGTATATATTTATGTCTACTAAACATCCTTTATATGAGAAGATAAAAATACTTATTAAAATGTACTTTTAAGCATTATGTCAGACTTTAAAAATATGTCTTAAAACTTAATATAACTATCCTATGAGGAGGTTCTAATTCCTATTTTATAGATAAGAAAACAGAACTTAAAAGAATATGTATAACTAGTTAATGATGGAACTAAGGTTCAAATAGAGATCTTTCTGTTGCCAGTGCCTGCTCATTTCTGAAATAAATATTCATTCCTGGTGTGATGGTCTAACCAAGATGAAAGGCTGACCTTGGGTCACAAATCTTTGTTTAGATTAACATGAAATGAACTGAGCCATGGTTTTATTGATGGTTGTTAACAAGACTTTGATAATCAGTAATCTTTCTTCTTTAGCAGCTTGGGAAATTCTTCTGTAAACTCTTCAAAGAGAATAAGGTTATCTCATCTCATAAACAATTATCTGCATATCCATCTGAGAGAAAGGTCAAGTTAAAAAAGAAAAGCAATGACCTAGATACTGCTTATGCCTCAATGAGGTCCCATGTGTCAAGAGCCCATTGAAAAAAAGTGAAGGTGCTAAGTTCACCCTCACAGTGGATTGTAGGTCAGAGTCTACCATATGTTCATTCAGCTTCCATGAAGTTAATATGTGTGATAATTCAAGTCCTGGAAATTTAAAATACTGTATTATAATAATGTCAGAAAAAAATAGGTTTGCTAATCCAACAAGAATTGCAGAAGAAAATTATTTTAGAAAATTAAATTATGCTTCAACCATTTTTAAAGCCCATGCATTGTAGGTATTGTGTCTGCCTGTTTTCAATACTTTGTTCAAATGATCTCCCACTGCTAAACAAAATTTACTCTGCCAAGTACTACTCATTATTTTGCTTCTCCAAGGTCCAGCCCCAACCTCATGTCTCCCAATAGACTTTCCTCTTCATGTTGACCAAGAGGTATCATGCCACCTTTCAAATTTCTAAATTATTATATTCCCTACACACTTATGAGCTGAAAGGGAGCTAACACAGTTTAAACTAACCCCCTAAGCCTGGAACTGACTTTACTATTCATTTTCACCACCACGAATATCTGATATTGGAACAAAAACTCAAAGAGATGACACAGTCATCCAAAACACATATTTTAAATACAAAGATTGAGATTTGAATTCAGACCTGACTTCAAATTCTACTCATTGCATTTTTGTTGTATTGCCCGTGGGCTGGAACTACATGCAGTTGATTTCTGTGTCTAAATACAGTAGTTATTACAAGGCCCTCCCCCTGGTTAACCCCAGATAAAAGCAAACTAAGTGCTGGAACTCATTACTGTGACATACCAGTATATACAGCTGGCCTTATCTATTGAGTAAAGCAGCCTGGCAGGCTCATCTAAATATTAAGGTTGATTCTCACTACATGTTGTTAGCAATTTGCTGGAGTCAAGAAGTTGGTGAGGGGAATAAAGCACATACCTTCCCAAAACAAAATCCACACTTAAATATTTTAAGATATTGAATAATTCAGGTATTTTATTACTTCCACACAGCCAGCCCTTAAGACCCAATTATTCCAAATTAGTGAAGTCGGTCTGACAACCGCCAGTGGACAGTGGACAAAGAGTCATCCATGATCGTGTGGAAAGCCCTGCAAATCCCCCCAGTGCAAACTCGGTAAGAGAGACACCATGGCGCCCAGTCCTTCACATGCCCTTTAAACCAGATGCTTATTTGTGCAGGAGGACAAGACGGTCACAAGAATGCACAGCTGCCTCTGAGATAGCACAGAAGTCTTAAAATCCCATGGCCTCCTTGCAGGACTAACATTCATGAGCCCTCTGGGGCTCTGACAAAGTCACTGAGAGTGCTGAGCCCCGCTGAGAGTCACATGCACAGTTCCAAAAAATCAAGAGCTCCCGGGACCCGAGGGAGCCCGTAACCACCTGAGAAATCTAAGGTAAGCGAACAACAGCACCTACAGCGCCCTTAGGATCCCCCTAACGTTGTTTTCTACAATCCAAAGAGCGCCGCCTCGGGTTTCCCACACACGCTAACACGGCCACCCACGTACGAACACCTGCAGCACTCACTCTCTTTCCCTCTATTTTCCTCCCATCCCCTCTCTTTCAGCATCTCTTCAAAGCCAAGTCAGATGAAAAGGCAAGCCTGAAGCACACAGAATTTCTGCAAACAAATGAGGGCAACGTTTTCAAGAGAGGTCTTAATTACGATTCATTGAAAAAATCAGTTAAATCAAAAGCTGGTAAAACTGATCTCATCTACCAGATTTTCAGGAACTGAAAGAGTAAAAAAAAAAAACTAAAGGCACAGGGTATAGTGCATTGCACAGTGTAGTAGTGTAGGATATTCAATAACTGGTCGATAAAGAACTACTCGGTCATAAAAAAAAATTTGGAAAACGTACCTTTGGCGACAGCATGGATGGACCTGGGGAGCATTATGCTAAGTGAAATAAGCCAGTCAGAAAAAGACAAATACCGTATGATTCCACTTACACATGGAATCTAATGAACAAAATAAACTAAAACAAAATAGAAACAGACGCACAGAGAGCAGACTGACAGCTGTCAGCAGGAGAAGGCAGGTGGGCTGGGTGAAAAAGGTGAAGGGATTAAGCAAAAAAAAAAAAAAAAAAACAAGAACAAACAAACAAACAAACAAAAACAAACCTCACAGACACAGACGACAGTATGGTGATCACCAGAGGGAAAGGGAGTCGGGGGAGGTGGAAGAGGGTAAAATGGGGTAAATGGTGATGGAAGGGGACTTGACTTGGGGTGCTAAATACACAATACGTATACAGATAATGTATTCTAGAATTGTACACCTGAAACCTATATAATTTTATTAACCAT
>PVKU01001598.1:0-285511 GCA_004027475.1 Anoura caudifer
GACCGCATAAAAACAGGTCGCAGTCCAGAGTAGGTTCATAAGCTGAGGGCTGCTGACCCCTCGTCTTAGTGCTATGGAAAAATCTGGAGAGGGTGCAGGGGAGGGCTACATGTTGCATAAAAAGACATAAACCTTGGGCTAGGTCAACACCCTGCTACATATTCTTCTGAGACAGGACAAGACTGTGTATACGTGTATGTATTTGTGTGTATGTGTGTACATGGGTGAGTATGTATACATGTTTATGTATGGGCAACTATGTACATGTGTATGTGTGTTAACATATGCAAATATATGAGGATGTATATATGTGCTTATGCATATTTGTGCATGTGAAGTTAAGTAAGGACTTATGAACAAATCTTATGTTTTCACACAAGGTATATGAACAAATAGTTGTATGTTGATACAATTTAGAGATGCCATATATTAGCTATATCTTGACTTCAAGATCTAGTTCAAAATTATACTTGTTACCCTGTTACAAATGGGTCTAGATATGTCTCTTTCAATACCATTACTCTTTTGACCAGCTAATTAGAAACTAATTGCACATACTATTCAGATAATTACACTACATTTAGTACCAAAATTTAAATCTCTACACCTCCAAGTCATTTATTTATTTACTCCTAATCTTATTTAAAACATCATATTAAAATATACTGTCTTTTTCTGTGAGTTATGTGACTTAATTTGTCTTTAGTTTCAATTCTGTCTTGTCTTTCAAATATGTTATTTAACTTTCTGAAGTGTTTGGAGACACTATAGATAAAGAGGGAAACTATCAACTATTAAAAGTTTTTCTCATCCTGTATGGCTATATGCACAGGGTGAAAAGGTCAGCGCACATTTTCTTGCCAATTCCATATGTGAAATTCATGGGATACTCGGAAAATAGAGTGCGCCTCAATCTACTCTGCTGGAAAGTTGGATTTTAAAAAACGGCATGCAGAGCGAATAGGGAAGGTATGGTGCCTGGCAATTGAAGTGGACTGTAGGAGATTCCTAACACATTACATGTCTCAAATGACGAGCACTCCAAGTAATGCAACAGGGAGAGAAAGGTTTTTATCAAACACGGCCTCAGTCAACAAGAGGGTTTCCTGCTGTCTGTGGACACAGAGGAATGAGGAAACATGAAGTCATGGTAAGTACTGTTTGCTCCAAAATATTTTGAAGTGATTTTATCATATAATTTGCTTCTACTCTGTTAGTGCCGAGAGCCTCTAAGGGGAAACAAAGGGCTGGGCAAGGGAACAGTACCTGACCCATCGTGTCTGAATCCTCTTATTATCACACACTTTTCATTTATTCAACTTCTAACTATTTCATATCTGGGCTGGATTATTTGGGGAAATTTTGACTTGTGTTTATATAAAATATTGTATTGTTTCATTTCCAAGTAATATTCTGATTGCTTTTCACCCATTTTTGAAATTCCAGCATGTTTCTTTTATTATATGTCTAGCAATACAGAAAAAGTAGGAAATCAGCTTGATAAATAATGTATCAAAACTCCCATCTTTCGCAAGTGTTCTGCCTGACTTAAAGAGGACAGATTTGTACCTATAATTAAATACAAAAGAACCTGCTGTCTCCCAACGTATGCATGTGTCTGCCATCCCCAAATACAGAAAGAGAAATACAGCCTAACATAAATTAAAATGACTGAAATATCAATGATTATTTGTAACCCTAAATAAAGTATAGAGGGCACAGCACATTATATATTGTATGGGAAATATGAAAAATATCTTGCAGTTACAATGTTAGTGAACTGTTTATTTATTTAAAAATATTTATTTATTCTTAGAGAGAGAGGGAGGGAGAATGGGGGAGAGAACTATTGATGTGCAAGAGAAACATCATCGATTGGTTGCCTCTCCCACATACTCTCATAGCCCAGGCATATGCTGGGATTGGAAACCAACTTGGAACCCCTTGCCCTGTGGGATGATGCCCAATCCACTGGACCAAACCAGTCAGGGCTGAACTCTCTTTAAATTCACAATTTATATTGACCAGATTGTTTCTATGTTAAAATTACCAGTAATATGGGTCTTCGGAATCTGTGGAAAATAGATTCTGAGTTCCGATTGAAGGTGGATGTTTACTTCTATTCTTATTTAGATCTGAAAGCCAATTTTGTTACAGGTCAGGTTTGAAAGCTAAATAAAGTAATAAAAGTTCCTGCCAACCAAATTGCTCAAACACATGTGATTCTATGCACCTTGGCAGTGTATAAAGATTGAAGAACTCCGAGTTCTTGGCATCCTTGAGAAGAGAAAAAGCAGAAGCAGGAGAGCCATACAGAATGTACACTATATAATTAGCCCTAGATTGCTCAGACAATTCATCTCTTGAGTAACCTGAGTGACTTATCCCAGCATCTCCAGATTGGACTCCTGTAAGTAAATACTATTTTGGAAATGTACATAATCCCATAATCCCAGACTGCATCTATGTGTCCATCTGTTTCTTTAATATCTTAGTCTGACTTGAGAAAATTAGAGATTATAACAAAATTAAATCAGTATATAAATATTTAATGTTTCATCTTAGTTGAACTTAATAGTGAATGTTATTTCTGTTTACAGATAAGGACATTTTCTTCTACACTGTTAGATTTTATCATCTGCATGACATACATCTTTTCATTCTCATGAAAACATCCATATGGATGTGCATCATTGTTTTTCAGGTGTCAAAATTTGTTGATAAATATATAGTTTATAAGAAGACTATAAGTGGCAAATAACCAACTGTGACTATTACACTAATATGAAATTCAAATAAAAATGTATGTGTGGTCTAATAAATAAAGCCAATATCCAGATTTAAACTAAGAATGAATTCATTCTATTAGTAAAGTCATTTTGACTGACTATGCATAAAGACAATAAAAAAACGAAAACTTATGGCAAATTATAAACTATGTTAGGTTTCTTGATAAATCAGCTTCATTTGTACTGAAATTATCTCTATTTCCAGCCCATGATTGTTTCCAGTTCATGTCATGTTCAGGAAGAACCAATTTTATTACATAAAAGGGTTTAATTTGGTTAATTGTGTTTCTTTCTCAATATACCATCAGTATGAATCATAGTTAAGTTGAAGATAACTGAAATTAATCTGGCTATTTTGAGCAGAAAAGAATCTAACACAGGAATTAAGTTTGCACAAACTTATTAGAAGGCCTAAAGGGTGAGTTCCAATACAGCAGAAATAATCTGCTGGGAGAATCTCTACCTCTGATATAATTAAGAATATGTGCACCCCTATGTTCACTGCAGCGCTGTTTACAATAGCCAAGATTTGGAAGCAGCCCAAGTGCCCACAAGTAGATGGGTGGATATAAAAGCTGTGGTACATTTGCATAATGGAATATTATTCAGCTATAAAAAGAAGGAAAGCTTATCTTTTGTAACAGCATGGATAGACCTGGAGACTATTATGCTAAGTGAAACAAGCCAGCCAGAAAAGACAATTATTGTATGATTTCACTTACATGTAGAATCTAAAGAACAAAACAAATTAACAAAGAAAATGGAAAGAGACTCATAGATACAGAGAACAGACTGTCAGAAGGGAAAGGGTTTGGGGGGCTGGGTGAAAAAAGGTGAAGAGATTAAATGAAAGAAAAAAGAAAATCATAGACACAGAACAGTATAGTGATTACAAGAGGGAAAAGGGGATAGGGAAGTAGAAGAAGGTAGAGGGTTAAGCAGCAACGGAAGGAGGTCTCACTTTGGGTGGTGAACACACAATGCAATATGCAGATGATGTGTTATAGAATCATACACCTGAAATCTATATAATTTTATTAACCAACGTCACCCCAATAAATTCAATAAAAATTAAAAAAAAAGAATCTAGAGCACTGTCATTGCAACCATAAGGTTCAAGAATGTAGTATTTTAACTGTTGGAATCCATAAAAAACTATGTACTATTGACTCCAGAGATACATGAAAGGGCAAAAATGAATGCCCTGAGCTCTTTCTTTCTCTTTTTTTAAGTATATTTTCTTGATTATGCTATTACAGTTGTCCTATGTTTTTTCCCTTTTATCCCTCTCCTCCCTTAGTCCATGACCATGGGTTATACATATAAATTCTTTGGCTTCTCCATTTCCTGTACCATTCTTAACTTTCCCCTGTCTGTTTTGTGCTTACAAATTATGCTTCTTATTGCCTGTACCTTTTCTCCCATTCTCCCCTTCCTGTTCCCAGCTGATAACCTTCTGTGTGATCTCCATTTGTGTGATTCTGTTCCTGTTCTAGTTGTTTGCTTAGCTTTTGTTTTTGTTTTTTTTTTAGGTTCAGTTGTTTACAGTTGTGAGTTTGTTGTCATTTTACTGTTCACAGTTTTTGATCTTCTTCTATTTCTTGGATAAGTCCCTTTGATATTTCATATAATAAGGACTGGGCAATGATGAGTTCCTTTACCTTGAGCTTATCCGGGAAGCACTTTATCTGCTCTTCCATTCTAAATGATAGCTTTGCTGGATAATCTTGGTTGTAGGTCCTTACCATTCAGGACTTTGAATACTATTTTCCAGCCCCTTCTTGCCTGTAAGGTTTCTTTTGAAAAATCAGCTGATAGTCTTATGGAAACTCCTTTGTAGGTAGCTCTCTGCTTTCCTCTTGTTGCCTTTAAGATTCTCTCCTTATCTTTAACCTTGGGTAATGTAATTATGATGTGTCTTGATGTGTTTCTTCTTGGATCCAACTTCTTCAGGACTCTCTGAGCATTATGGATTTGTATGTCTGTTTCCTTTGCCAGATTGGGGAAGTTTCTTTTCATTATTTTTTTCAAGTAAGTTTGCAATTTCTTGCTCTTCCTCTTCTTCTTCTGGTATCCCTATGATTTGAATGTGGGAAAATTTAAAGTTGTCTCAGAGATTCCCTAGGCTTTCCTCATTTTTTTTGCATCCTTGTTTGTTTATTCTACTCTGATTGTATGTTTATTTCTTCCTTTTGTTCCAAATCATTGACTTGAGTCCCATTTCCCTTCCTTCACTGTTGGTTCCCTGTATACTTTTCTTTATTTCACTTTGCATAGCCTCCACTTTTTCCTCTATTTTGTGAACATACTCAACCATTTTTGTGTGCCTCCTGATTACCAGTGTTTTGAACTCTGCATCTTATAGGTTGTGTATGCACTCATCGCTTAGTTCTTTCACTGGAGTTTTGATCTGTTCTTTTATTTGGGCCATATTTCTTTGTCATGGTGCACCTGTTATGTGCTAAGGGGCAAAGCCTTAGGCATTCACCAGGGCGAGGCAACCCACTTTGCTGAGTCATGATACTCTAGGTGGGACTATAGAGGGACTATAGAGTGAACAATGCTGCTTGCTAGCTTGCTGCGCTCTTGCCCTACTTTCCTTCACTTCCCTTGCTTCCCACAAGCAATTGTGCCCTTTCAGGTGCTGATTCCTTGGTGGGTGGGCTTATGTACATTCTAGGATCCTGTGGGAATCTCCAATGGACCCTTCTATGAGACTGTGAGTTTCTCCCAACACTGCAACAACCACAGGTTTTTACAGTCAGTGAGTTTGAGGCTTTGGTTTCCCATACTAGAACCCTGCAGTGTGTGGTTTGTCTCCCTCCCCAGTTGTTCATCATGGTTTATCCGCACTCAAATGTGGGATATCCTGGTCTGCCAGCCATGGCCTCACCCACCCTGGTCCACCAGTCACTGCCTTGTCTTGGGCCTTCTCTGCTCTGGCTTCCCATCTCTGCCCCTCCTACCAATCTGGTTGAATGTTTTTTTTTTTTTTTTTTTTTTTTTTTTTTTAACTCCTTGGCTATTGGACTTCCATACAGTTTCATTTTCTGACAGTTCTGGTTGCTTTTTGTTTTTAAATTGGTTGTTATCCTTCTTTTGATTGTGTGAAGAAGTGAAGCATATCTACCCACACCTCTTTCTTGGCTGGTGAGCTCTCTCAATATTCACAAATTAATTATGAGGCACTAGGATCTCTACAAATGTTGTTGCAGAAAAAATCTAGGGCCTCTATGGCTGTGATGACCAACAAACATGGTAGACCTGTGGTCTCCATGTTATTCCTCCTTCCAAATGCCACATGAATGTGATAAGTGCCCTAATCTCAATCACCTTCTGAGTTCTGCCTGCAAGAGACTTAGAAATGTAAATTTTAACTTTTCAACCTCAGAAGTGTAAAGAAGCACACCAAAAGAGGGTGAGTATGTATCAAACAACAATGTGTAATAACTCCCACTGTCCATCTGTATGTTCTCTGACCATTTACATTTCTCTTCTCATATGGAAATTTCCAAACAACAGTACAGCAACAACTGATTTCTACCCAATAAAAGGCAACTATTTCTTCATATAAATGAAAACACATGCACCGTCTCCAAGAAAAGAAACCCAAACTTCTATTAGTCATAGAATCCTTCTCTATGTGATGTTCCTTATCCTTCTAGTTCACCAATCTTCCTACCTATGCGTCCCACAATGTTATCAAAGAACAACATATAATGCGCTGACTGGTGTGGCTCACTTGGTTGGGCATGATATGGCAAAGTGAAAGGTTGCAGTTTGATTCCCAGTCAGGGCACATACCCAGGTCGTGGGTTCCATTCCCTGGTCAGGGCACAGGTTAGAAGCAACCTATCAATGTTCCTCTCTCATATGAATGTTTTTCTCCCTCACTTCCTCCCTCCCCCTATAAATATTTAAAATCTTTAAAGAAAGAACAATATACAATATAAAATGAGGCAAATGGAGTAGAAAAAAGGAAATATGTTTACATAAAGATAAATACATAAAGAACAAGAGGGTACTCTGGCCGTTTTTTCTCCAAATGATCATAAGATCCTATGTGATATTTATAGCATCTTTTATCTACCTTGAATTCTATGCTTCTGTTCCCCTCAGCTGTTTGGGGTTAAATGGTAGATGGTTTGAAGCAAATCTTCATTCTTGACAGCCTGAACCATTGGTGGTCATGCCTGTCTTGAATTGCTGGATTTGTACATGAACTTCAACCTCAGGACATGATAATATGGAGACACACCCCCAAATATTCCCTCTGTTGCAGATGCACACATACTCCTTCCTCCCTGACACACAGTTTATTTGTTTATTTTCAAAAGGCTGATATCATTTTATTCTTTTTTATTTATGTTTTTATCATCACCTGAGGACATACTTGTTGATTTTAGAGAGAGGGAAAGGGAAGGAGAGAGAGAGGGAGAGAAACATCTATGACATATCCATTGGTTGCTTCTTTATGCACCCTGACTGGGGACAGAATCTGCAACCCAGGCATGTACCCTGACCAAAATTGAACCTGTGACCTCTTTGCTTATGTGTGATGACACTCCAACCAACTGAGCCACACCAGTGAAGGACCTGACACACATTTTAATTGCAGCCTTATGTCCCCTTAAAATCAACATTAATCTTCCTATCCAATAGAGAAACCTCTTTTTTCCTCTGGCTACTTTAAGGTCATAAGGAGACCCCAAATGGCCTCATGCAGTCACAACTTCCAGATATAGGAGCCAGTGTGTCATCTTATGGAAGTATTGCTTTCTTGAATATTACAAACTCTAAACCTGGAGAGGTCAAAATTGTGAGAAGAGTAAGAGAAATTTTGCAAGAACATTCACACTCAACTTCCAGATTATGTGTTCTCATTATAGAAGAAAATTCATCAGAATTTTACATCTGATGTAAAATTCTACATCTTACCTCTCAAGACCTATATATTTGGTAACTCTACACTAGGATCTCTGCTAATGCTGCCACAGCAAAGTCCCATGTCACCATGACCATGATTGCCAGCAAAGAAAGCAGAAGCAGTGGAAGCAGTATTCTACCTTACTGCTGCCTATCAACCTCGTGTAAGTGCCATTGATTGAATCCAGATTATATCTAGACCCTAGTTGCTAGCAAGTTTGGGAAATATAGCACATTAGAAGGGAGGTAGAATATCCAAAAATGGTGAATTGTTTTTCTATTTGTTATTATTCAAAATGGCAAAAAAAATATTTCTTTCCCCTAAAATTTATTCCCTAATTAGTCACCTGCCTTTATTTCTTGCTTTGCCCTAGATCATAATTTTGTTTCTGCCAGACAATGACTTCTCTGTCAGATTTGGATTTCTACATTTGGCAAGAAAGACTTGTACATCATCATTAAGTCTGCAATGGATCATCTCAAGTTAGCTTACCTGATAGCCCGTAATTGCATCTCTTTGTTGTTCTTCACTAAACACTATGCTTTCTTTCTTCAATAACACCTCAAATGAAGTTTTTCCACACCTGCTGTCTGAGTGTCTGGCTACCTACCTTAATAGATGATCCTTTGTGTCATTAATTATTTTCAACCAAACTTTATGCATATTTTTGGCTTTGATTGGTATACATTATTAATATTCTTGACACTTTTACTCTTGAATATTTTATTTATATTAAGTTCAGCTGCTTTATATAGGTATATAACTCCTCTCTCTTTTTTAAGTCAATAAATATTTACTCAGTATCATAATAAGCATAGTGAATTAATTGAATCATAGGGATAGGAAAATCTATGGCCTGATAAATATGGAATAGTGCTCTATTCATAAAAGTTCTCAGAGTGATTATGATTTATTATATTGCCAAAAAAAGTGCAGTTGAATGTTGGGTACCAAGACACTAATTATATAAACCTAACTCACATATTTACAAAGTTACATATCACACCGCAGATTGAATTCTAAATTTAAAATAATGAAGCGGAGCTTCATGGCTTCAAATATCTTTATTTTGCTATTGAAGTATTTAATCTTGTAAATGGAAATAAACACTAAATATATGGGTATTTTTAAAAAATCAGCCACTAACAACATTATTGTACTTTATGTTGCCAGTTTCATTGTTTGATTCTTTTGAATTCAAGGATTTTTCCACAAAGAAAAAATTAGTTTTTTAAAGAATTTTAAAAGAATATTTAGGCAGTAATTGCTTCTTTTATTTCTCCTTCCTGCTTAGTGAGCTTCAGGAAGTCCAATCCCTTCACAAAAGGGAGAGGAAAACATAACATTACCTCTCTCCTAACACTGCTTCTAAAATACCTACTAATATTTATTTTCAAATAATGTGAGTGAAAGTTTTACATAGCTCTTTTCTTTATGTCTTGGTGTTTGGGGCCAATTTAATTCCAGATTTAAATAAAGAACTGTTAGTGGTCTATATAATCTAAAATACAATCAATATAACATATTTTCAGTATATTTTATTGACTATGTTATTACAGTTGTCCCAATTTTTCCCCCTTTGCCCCCCTCCATCTGATACCCGCTTCCATCCAGCAATCCTACCCCTTAGTTCATGTCCATGGGTTGTACATATAAGTTCTTTGGCTTTTCCATTTCCAATACTATTCTTAACATTGCCCTGTCTATTTTGTACCTGCCAATTATGCTTTTTAATCCCTGTACCTTTCCCTCCATTCTTCCCCTTCCCTCTCCCAGCTGATAACCCTCCAAATGATCACCATATCTGTGATTCTGTTCCTTTTCTTCTTGTTTCCTTAGTTTCTTTAAAGGTTCTTTAAAGATCTCTTCAGTTGTTGATATTTGTGAATTTATTGCCTTTTTAATGCTCATAGATTTGATCTTCTTTTTCTTAGAAATAAGTCCCTTTAACACTTCATATAATAATGGCTTGGTGATGATGAACTCATTTAACTTTACTTTATCCAGGAAGCACTTTATATGCCATTTCATTCTAAATGAAAGCTTTGCTGGATAGAGTAACCTAGGCTGTAGGTCCTTGCTTTTCATCACTTTGAATACTTATTGCAAGTCCCTTCTTGCCTGCAAAATTTCTTTTGAGAAATCAACTGATACACTTATGGGCATTCCTTTGTATGTAATTCTCTGCTTTCTCTTGCTGCTTTTAAGATTCTTTATCTTTAAACTTTGGCATTTTAATTAATATGTGTCTTAGTGTGGTCCTTTTTGGGTCTAACTTGTTTGGGACTCTGTGCTTCCTGGACTTGTATGTCTATTTCCTTCACCATACTAGGGAAGTTTTCCTTCATTATTTTTCAAATATGTTTTCAATTTCTTGTTCTTTCTCTTCTTCTGGCATCCTTGTGATTCAGATATTGGCATGTTTGAAGGTGTTCCAGAGTCTTCTTACACTATCCTCATTTTTTTGAATTCTTGTTTCTTCTTTCTGCTCTGGTTGAATGTTTCTTTCTTCCGTATGTTCCAAATCGGTGATTTGAATCTAGTTTTTTTGTCCTTCACTGATGTTTCCCTGTAGATTTTTGTTTTTAATTTCACCCAGTACAAACTTCATTTCTTCCTTTGTGTTGTTTCCACACTCAATGAGTTTTTTGAGCATCTTGATCACCAGTGTTTTGAACTGTGCATCTGATAGGTTGGCTATCTCCATTTCATTTGGTTCTTTTTCTGGAGTTTTGTTCTCTTTCATTTGACCTATATTTCTTTATCTTTTCAATTTGGCACCTCCCTGTGTTTGTTTCTGTGTATTAGATAGAACTGCTTTGACTTCATGTAAAAGGCACCTGTAAACTGTGTGGGGCAGAGCCTCAGGTAACTGCCAGGATGGGGCAAGTTGCTTTATCTCTTTGTGGCTCTGTGCTGGTGGAGGCCTTGGAGACTGGATTGTGCTACTCTCCGGCTTCTGGGCTTTGCCTGGTATTCACTTCATTTCCAGTCCACTCACTCCTAAGGTATCCTTCCTGATTTTTATTCACCACGTGTGACTGTGTGACTTCCTACGCCCATTCTGCTGCTGCTGTTGCCCGTCTCTGCCATACGGCATCTGCTTGCCTCTCCGCCCTGTCTCTGCATCTCTGCCCCTTCTACCCACCTGGATGATTGCGGCTTCCTTAGACTGTTGGTTGTTGGACTTCCATATAGTTCAATAGATGCTATTTGTTTTGAGATTTAGTTGTATTTTTTTTGTGGTTGTGTGAGGAGGTGAAGCGTGCCTACCTACATCTCCATCTTAACTGGAAATCCTCAATATGATATATTATATATCTGCATATCTATATAGCTATATACATACATAGAGATATATTATGTCTCTGTACTTACATAGCCACACACACATATACATTAAAATGTGCACTTGATTTGGGGAAAATGCTTTGAATATCCCAGTTAATTACTACCCACATCTATCCAGTTCTTAAAATGGGAAATGGCCAGTAATTCCCTTCTCCCAGAAGTTAAATAAATAATTATATGCCTACTAAATAAATTTTTCTTACTTTTCAGTCTTATTTATTCATTTAACTCATTCAGACTGTAAGAAAGTTTGTTTTAACTTCTGCAAGGAGACCCATTTAGCCTATAGCTAAAAACTGCTTTTGTTTTAGGAAAAATAGAATATTAGCTATAGATCTTCAGACTTACTTTAAAATATTTTAGGTCATTAACAATAAGTATTCAAGTTCAATCTCATTAGAAATCTTAAAACAAAATCAGGATGTATTAGCATATTCACACATAAATCAATTAACAACATAGAACTGTAGACCCATACCTTTATGTCTGTGTAATTGTCAATTACTAATACAGGTAACAGGGTATAATTGGACCATTTCGTAGTGTGAAGTGGTAATGTCTTCTTTTTAGATACTTGTACCTGTAAATCATAGCAGATAACACATCTTAAAACTGAGGTGACAGGACTGACGCATGCATTCACACACACTTGGTGTGAGCCTTCACACTACGTTCTATGGAGTGCTGTAATATTTGTCAACTAATATTATTTATACTTAAAACTTTCAACATATTTCATTTCCTCAAACTTACTTGGAATAATTTAGTCATGGACAAGTCACTTCCTGAGAGTCTTGGTCCATTGTTGGGTTTTAAAACTAGTTTCAGAGTCCTTGCTTGGGGCAATGTACACACGATGCAGTGTGCAGATAATGTTTTATTGAATTGTACACTTGAAACCTGTATGGTTTTTGGAACCATTGTCATCCCAATAAATTCAATTAAAAAAAATAGTAGTTTTGGATAGGCTCAGTAAATTAGTAAATGGAGGAGGGACAGGTCTCTTATGAGAACTCTTCTGAACTCAAGGCTGCTCTTCAGGTCCAGTGGTTCTGGTTTTCATCTGGGGATCACATGCCCTTCTGCAGCTTTTAATATTGGGTTGTTCTGACCCTTAAGCAATGCAATCAACTGTAGCTTAGTCTCACAAAGAGATGAACAAATTGTGATTCATTTGCATATCCTCATAATAATGAATTTATTCCTGTAAAACCCTTCATCTTCTTGACTTTCAGGACATTTCTTGATGTGTTGAGTATTAATCCTCTGCACTGGTGTTACATGACCCACGGGTAAAAACGCAGCTCCTGGGCCTTACCCACTGACCTGTGGATCAGAACTTCTGGCAGTGGAACTTGGTGATTCTCTCATACTCCACAATTTGATCATTGCTAACAGAAAATTGAGAAGTTTACCTGAAAGAGTGTTTTTAGATAGTGGGTAGAGAGCAACTTGAAGTTGCAAAGTTTGCTAGTCAAACTACCTTGGCTCTGGGCTCATGGCCTAACTGATGTTCACCAGTGACACAGTGCTCTTTGGTTTCCCTAGTCCAGAGGTCAAGGGGCAGCAGAGATTACTCACACTTCGGAGCTTCAGTGAGCAAGTACTATTATGATATGGAGCCTACTATCTGATACTTGGGCTATATAATTAAATTGAGATTAAAGTCAAATAAAAGATAAATAATACACTGATATGTCATATTTGAAAAGAAAATAGAGGCCAAAATAAAGAATGGATTAGGAAGAATAATGTAAATGGTAGAATTAGGATCCAAAAACATTTTTAATAGGTGACCATGACGTGGAAATGAATTGTAATAGGAGTTAGTTTTATGAACATCTATTAAGTCTTGTTGAAAAATCACTAGAGAAGATCATATATACTTGTTTAGATAGAGAATAGAATGAACTAAGTGTATTCCAGTGAGAAAAAGATAATGCTTCCTCCCCAAAACAAACAATTTTCTCTTTCCTCACATATGAAATAAAGATTCAGTTAATGATAAAATTTTGGTTCTTGTTAAATGATAGCATGGAAAACATCAGTTTTTAAAAGTACAAAAATACTTTGATATCTTTATTAATAACTCTAAATATAATATACTAATTAATAAAAAGGTCCTTAAAATATAAATGAAGTTTAGTTTGGTAAATAAATTGAGACATGTAAATGTCACTTTGAGACATTTATGCCCTGAATATGGAATTAAAATGGCATTTTATTTTAATGTTATAATTAATGCTAAGTTGTAATGATAAAAGTACAATAGCAATGAAAAATAAATGAGCGATACAATAAATAGAAAACAAATCAGTCTTCACAGAGAACTTATCAGGCTAATGATAAGTTCTTTAAAATATTAGTTACTTTAAAATATTCTCTGAATACAATTTTTTACTATAGGCTATGGCCTTTGAGGTAATTTTGCAGTGTAATTATTTCTTTTGAAGGGCTTGCACTTTGTACTTTGTAGTATATTTCTGAACACAGATTCTTAGGTCAGTCAAGATCTATCTTGCTCTTTGAGTGTTTTTATTGTCCTTTATTTATATCTACACTGATTACACTATTTTCTTGCTATCTGAATTATTTCTTATGCAATTTATTATTTATATGAGAAACATTTTCTCCAAAGATTCTATTTGTTGAAATTATATTTTTCTTTTTAGATTGCTGCCTTCCTTTTATTCATTTATTGTTCATGTGGCATTTATGAACTAAGTGGGTACCATATATATGCCAAGTCAATGCTAAGAACTAGAGGTACAAAATTGCCTATGCTTATATTCCTCAATGCTTTCTTGATTCTTCTTTGTACTCAGATGCTCCCTGAGATAGGCATTGATCCTTTGCTCTAAATGCAAAAAAATGCAACATTTACTCTAAAACCTATCATAAGTAGCATATTTACAAAAATGGAAGTCCTTTTCTTATCTTATTGAATTCATTGGGGCAATATTGGTTAATAAAACCACACAGGTTTTAAATGTACAGCTCAATAAAACATCAGCTGCACACTGCATCATGCCCTCACCATCCAAAGTCAAGTCTCTTTTCATCCCCAGTTTATACTGCTTTGCCCACTTTCACTTCCCCCACCCACTTTCCCTGTGGCTCTCACCATGCTGTTGTCTGTGTTGATGTGCCATATACACATATATTTTTTCTTAATTCCATCACATTCTTTTCACCCAGCCCTCTCACCCCCACCCCTCTGACAGCTGTCAGTCTGCTCTATGTATGTATGTTCCTGTCTCTATTTTGCTTGTTAGTTTATTTTGTTCATTAGATTTCACATATAAGTGAAATTATATGATAATGTGCTCTCTCTGACTGGCTTATTTCACTTAGCATGATGTTCTCCAGGTGCATCCATGCTGTGGCAAAAGGTAAAATTTCCTTCTTTTTTACAGCCAAATAATATTCTTTTGTGTAAATCTACCATAGCTTTTTCACCCACTCATTTACTGATAGGCATGTAGGCTGTTATCAGATCTTAGCTATTGTAAATAGTGCTGCAAGGAACATAAGGGTGCATGTATTTTTTTGAATTAGTGTTTCAGGTTTCTTTGGATGTATTCCCAAAACTTGCATCACTGGGTCAAAAGGTAGTTCCATTTTTAATTTTTTTGAGGAAACTTCATACTGTTTTCCACAGTGGCTGCTCCAGTCTGCATTCCCACCAACAATGCATGAGGACACATCCTTGCCAGCACTAGGAAGCCTTGTTGGTTGTTTATTTTTTTCTGTAAACCTTTTGCCCATTTGCCTAATCTGACATTTGCGGATGGTTATGATCTATCTCCTCTCTATTAGCAAGGTATATGTAGGAGTCACTGAAATTTCCTCAGGCTCCATTCAAGAATCTACCACCTACTCTGACGAGGCACCTAGACAGGTAGCCCCCTGATTTATCCACAGCCCTCTAAAGTGCTCTACCACTCTGAAAGCTACATGCACGTTTGTTTCTCTTTATCATATCGGGAAGGACTGAGCTAGCACCAACATGAGGAACCACTGAACTAGCCTGGCAGGGCTGATGAGGTGGTAAAAGGATGAGTAGGAGTATAAGCTCTCCCCTTGCTTATGATTAAAGTTCATAAAGTTACTCAGAAGAGACTGGGAATCATGCTTTTCAGGGCCCTGAGATCTGCTAACCACATTCCTAAACCAAGAGAGATAGGCAGGGACTGAGATTTAATATGTAACCTTAAAAGAACTGGAGGGTGGAGAAAATAGGAAAACCAATGGGGAGAACCTTCCACAGAAGAGAGGAAGGCAGTGTAAAGGAATTCTGGTGCCCCAAACTGGACTGCCTTCTTTCACAGTCTTTAAAAAGTGGCTTTGCTACAGTGGGTGAGGCTTACTAAAAGACTAGTTTCATAAGGGCCGTGACCATTTTGCACAATTCACTGGGGTTCCTTACATACCTTTTAATATTTTGTATTCTATTACTTATAGGTAAATAAAATTTGGTTTTGTTGTCTCTCTAATCTATTTCTTGACTTCAAAGTGTTTGAGTATGCAATTAATAAGAAAAACTCTAGCCAATAAAGGCATGTATTGGTTTAGTACATTTCAATATGCTGATTTCCATACTCTTTCTATATTATAGAGTCTTTCATTATAGCTACATGAATGGAAAGTACAAAATTGTAAAAAGCACTGAATTGGTAAGACATTTCCACTTTTATTACCAGCATTTCATTAAGAGAAAATATTATATGCTTGCTCATTTTTGAATAATTCATATTCATTTTATATGATTAAATTTTTGCTTTTCAGATCTTTATTCACAAAAGCAAATTTAGGTAATGGCTTGGTTGGTGATATAGAGTAATTTCAAACCACTTTTCATAAGATTTTAAGAAGAGTTAACCGACTTCCCTTTCAAAATATATTTCTCCATGTATAGACTATGTTGGCATTAAATGAACATAATAGGGCAGTTTTTCGTATAATATAGAAGTACTAGACAAAACAATGTTTTATATCATTAGTGATATATATTAGTGCCTGCTCCTCATAACGTATTTTTTCATCATTAGTGTCATTGCAAGAGCAGTTTAGACAAGGCTAAAAATCCACAGGATGACATTGGTTAATATAGAGAAGACAGCTGAAAACGTAGAGCCTTCATGCAGGAAGGAGACAATGTATTGTAATGGAGATTTCTGTTTCATCTCTGAGCAGAGAGTGCCACTGTCTTTTGTGTTTAGATAGACATTTGGATATATGAAAAATTACAGAATAGGGTAGAGTACAGGGTAATCTAATGGGTGCCCTGACCAAATATTCCAACCTATAAAATTATCAGCCCATAATTACATGTTCAGAACTTATGAGTAACATTATCCTGCATTATCTCAGTAAGTGCATTAAGGAAATAGCTGAAAGAATAAAATTAAGAAAAATAAAAGATTTTTACTTAAAAAGCTTCTTTTCAGGAATGAAAGGAGTTTCCAAGCTACCTTAATTTTTAAGTGGCTACAAAAACCAGAAGAGCAATTCTAAAAGTAACTAAAAGTTTGCTGAGAGGTACTCACTATTCAATGTTATTGCTGAGATTCATGTTAAATTAAACATGTGCAAAGAAAATGTGCAGAGAATGATTTTAATGATTTTGACAGCTTGCTCAAATTTGGACCCTTTATAATTCTTTCTTCTCTCCCAAAGTCCACCTTAATAAAATGTTAAATATTCAATTAAGCAACATTAAAAGGAACACACATTTCCTTGAACATATCCTTTCCTCCTATCAAGAGAAGCAGTAAAATTCTAGAATAATAGTAGATATTCCTCTTAGCTTTTTGGTACCATAGTTTAGGTAAATTAGAATCCACATATTTTTTTAGTGTGTATAGAAAAGTGTCACAACATTGACTGCTGGGTAATATAAGAATAATAATGATTCAATGGTATTTGCATTCTTCATCATACTTACAAATATGCAATTGTGCTGCCTCACACTCACAGATTTGTTATCGGTAAATGATCTGCCCAACTCAACTGGACAGCAGGAAATGTTTCCAAAAGTACACAAATGTATAATTGGTGGGTAGAAAATATGTAAATTAACATCAGTATCACCTTCCAGATATTCTTGAATCTTTTTTATTCTCTATGAACTCAAGTCAAAGATAAGTGGGACTTAGCTAATGCTTTAGACTAACCATGCACATGACTGACAACAAAGATGAAGTGTTTTCTCCACACCTGAATATATCAGGGTTGGAAACCACTGCTGTTCAAACTCCTGTGTAAGAATTAACCTATGAACCACACATTGTTATTTTCTTTTGTGCATTTAATTTTAAGCTTTGCTATTCTTTTAGTTATGTATGAATTTGTTCAGTCAACAGGTATTTTTTGAGCTTCATGTGCCAGGTGTAGAGTGTGAAACTGAGGGTGTTGGGTTTGTTTCCCATAACTTCTATTCTGGTAAGAGAATGGTCTGATAGTCACAAGAGGGGTGAGGGGAGGGGATTTCAGGGGAAAAGGGGAAGGGTTTGGAGCAACAAGTATAAAGGACACATGGACAAAAACTAAGGGGGATGGAAATGGGAGGGAGGTGGGGAGGGCTGGGGCGGTGGGCTGGGATGGGAGTAAAAGACAGAAAATTGCATGAGAACAACAATTAAAATAATAAAATAAAATTTAAAAAGGGAGGCAAAACAAAAATAAATAAGTAAATAAGATAATTTTAGAGAGCCATAGCACTAAGGAGTTAAAACAAGATATAAGGCAGACATAGAAAGACAAATACTTCGTGATCTATCTTAGATGTGAAATCAAAAAAGTCCAGATTTATAGACAGAGTAGAACAGTGTTTAACAGGGGCAGGAAAGTGAAGGAACTGGGGAAATGCATGTCAAAAGGCACAGAGTTGCAATAATGTAAGAGAAATAAGTTCTAGAGGTCAAATGTATAGTTAATAAAACTGTATTGTATACTGGAAATTTGCTACAACAGTAGATCACAGGTGCTCTCATCACACACCCATGTACACACAAAAAAAGTTAACTGTGAGGAAATGGACATGTTAATTAGTTTCACAGCGGTAATCATTTCACCATGTCTATGTATGTTGTATACCTTAAATATATATATTATTTTTATTTAAAAATTAGTAAGTTATAAATGATTAATACAAAATTTGGGGAAATAGACTTTGAAGAGATATTGGAAATTAAAGAGAAAATGAGATCTATAAATCTTGAAACAATGGACTCATGGTGAGAGAAGAATAACTTTTACTACATTTACTCCTATGATTTAATATGAAGCATATTTATCAAAATTGCTTCAATAAAACCTTAGTTTGAGACTGATAAAAATAAGTTTACGTGGTAGAAAATGCTTGGCTCAGGGAGTGTCCAACCTTTTGTTATCTCTGCGCCACACTGGAAGAAGAAGCGTTGTCTTGGGCCGCACGTTAAATACACAAACACTAATGAAAACTGAAGACCAAAAAAAAAGATTTTAAGTGAATTTGTGATTTTTTATTGGGCCACATTCACAGCCATCCTGGGCTGCATGCAGCCCACAGGCACTGGGATGGACACCCCTGGTAGGGGAAGAAGTACAGTGGGAGCATCTTCAGGTAAGATGGTAAGGAAGGTGGTTATTAAGGGGAGACCTTCAAACTGAGAACTGAATGATGAGAAAAGGCTGCCCATGATAAGTCAAGGAAAAGGGTGTTCTGAGCAGAGAGAACTACGTGTGCAAAATCTTAAGGCAGCATTAAGGAGGGTCCTTTCAGGGAAATGAAACAGGTCGTGAGGCTGGGGTCAAGACTGCTCCGGGGAGAAAGGTATAAAAGGGCAGGGAGGCAGGCAGGTGACACGCGTTTTCAACTTTGTGGGCTACGGTAAAAGTTAGCATTCTGTTTTAAAGCAGTGGGAAGCTGTTTATAAATTTTTGGGTATCAACCCCTTACCAAATGTATTGATGAATATATTCTCCCGTTCTGTGGGATGTCTTTTTATTTTATTGATGTTTTCCTTTGCTGCACAAAACTTTTTTGTTTGATTAGTCCATTTGTATATTTTTTTCTTTTGTTTCCCTTGCCTGGGGAGATATAGCTGATAAAATATTGCTATGAGCAATGTCTGAGATTTTGCTGCTTATGCTTTCTTTTATGATTCTTATGGTTTCAGGTCTAACATTTAAGTCTTTAAGCCATTTGAATTTGTTTTTGTGTTGGTATAAGAAGGTGGTCTACTTTCCTTTTTCTGCATGTATCTGTCCAATTTTCCCAGCACCATTTACTGAATAAACTATCTTTAGCCCATGTATTTGCTTGCTTCCTCTGTCAGATATTAGTGGACTATAAAGGTGTGGGTATATTTCTGGGTTCTTCATTCTGTTCCATTGATGTATGTGCCTATTTTTATGCCAGTAAAATTTATGAATAACTTACAAAATTCAACCCCCCAAAAACAACCCAATAAAAAACGGGCAACATACCTGAATAGACACTTCTTCAAAAAGGACATACACATAGCCAATAAACATATGAAAAGAAGCTCAACATCACTAATCATCAGAGAGATACAAATTAAAACTACAATGAGATACCATCTTACATCTGTCAGAACGGCTATCATCAATGAATCAACAAACAAGTGCCGGTTGAGGATGTAGAGAAAAGGGCACCATTTTGCACTGTTGGTGGGAATGCAGACTGGTACAGCCACTGTGGAAAGCAGTATGGAGGTAACTAAAAAAATTAAAAATGGATCTGCCTTTTGACCCCACGATCCCAATTCTGGGAATACCTCTGAAGGGACCTAAACACTAATTTAAATGAACATAAGCATCCCTCTGTTCATTGCAGTATTATTTACAGTCACCAAGATATGGAAGTGGCCTAAGTGTCCATAAATAAATGAGTGTATAAACAACTATGGGACTTTCACACAGTGGAATTCCACTTGGCCATAATAAAAGAAGAAAATTTTACCCTTTGCAACAGTATGGATGGACCTGGAGACCATTATGCTAAGTGAAATAAGCCAATCAGAAAAAGACAAATACCATAGGATTCCACCCACATGCAGAATCTAATGAACAAATTAAACTAAGAAGCAAAATAAGGACAGACTCATAGATAGAGAGCAGGATGGCAGGTAAGGTGGGAGGAGGTTAGGGACTCACGGGCATGGACAACAGTGTGGTGATTGCAAGGGGGTATAAGGGGACTAAATAGTAATGGAAAAAATATAATAAAAATAAAAAATACAGCAGTGGGAAGCTATTATATAGTTGTAAGCCAAAAAAGCCAGTCCAAATTATCAGGGTTTCTACTTTGTTAATGAAGTGTTGAGATGGGGAGGAAGGGGAACAGTTTGTGGGGAGAATAACAAGTAAAATAGCTGTTTTGAAGTATGGAAAGTGAACATGTTCAGGCAATACTAAGATCTGTTTGCAATTTATATGTATAGGATCAAATCACTGTCATGTCATATAGCCTATGAATCAGATTGTAAAGAATAATTGTCTTTATCTTTCCACTGACTTATTTTTGAAACAATTACTATACTACTTTGCATTAAAATCTTTTAATGCATTAAAATATTTCTCTCCCATTTTAGAATTTTCTTGAGGATACAAATAGATGTCTTGTATTTCATCATGTGCTCCGCTGTGCCTAACAATACCTTTAAAATAGCAGACACTCAATAATTACTTTTTGAGAACAACTTATAGTCCAACTGACCTGGGCTCTGTATCTAACAAATGAATTAGATCAGTGTCAAAATACAGATTTCCTTTAGTGCCACCTGCAATATTTTCCTAAAGAAATTAATGAATATGTGTGTGCTGATTAGAATGCTGGTCTTCAACTAAATATTTGTCATGACATTTTCAAATGAATTCATAGTCAAATTGATTCCAACTTGATAAACCTCAGTATAGTAACATGTGTTTTGTTCCAACTGGAAGCTTTAAAACTCCATCTATAGTCCTCCAATAGACAACTTACTTCCTTCAGATTTTTAATCTGACCAATTACTGGACAGAAGAGATGTTAACTAAAGATCAAAGAATCTGAGTAGCACCTGCAGATTCTTTAATTCCTGTTTTAACTTCAATATCTTTTATCTCGAATACTTCACTCCAAGCAGGAGGAAAAGGGAGGGTCAGGTTGTCTTTGCATTTGAGAGTAATGGTGGTTTCTTTCAATTGTCAGCCATTATTGACACAATTTGTTGCTCCTCAAACAGTGTAGCAAACCATTTTCCTGGACAGTATTTTAGTGAAACTTGATATGATGTCACAGCATTTTTGAAAACTTAGGGCAGAAAGGGCCCCTGTTAAGTCATCTGTGAGCATCAGTCTCTGCTGAATGTTGAAGAATTCCAGTACGTATAGAATAGATGCGATTAGTCTGAAAATCTGCAAATTAAATTTTTTTAAGTATTTTTGATATATACACAAATATCAAAGTCTTTGTATTCTGCAGTGGTCCTTTCTGTTAAAGTGTTTTCTACTATGTAAACTGGTGTTCTCTACCAATTTAAATCCCAAATTTCTGGTTATAGCATTGTCAGAGAATAAAATAATTTATCTCTGTCTGAGAAGCATTAATTTATGCATTTTATGTAAAAATATTAAACCCATTTCTCTTTCTTTTCAAATTAGGCAGCAGAGTCTGTTGCCTTGCACTCTTACATTCTGTTTCCTTTCTCTGTCGTTCTTTGTTTACTGGCTGAGTTATACAGCTGCACCTATTAGCATTCTGGGCCCAATTATGATTTTAATTTCATAATACTCTGTTGCTTTAGCAGGAAAATAAAATCACTGGCTTCTGATATCACATTAGTACTTGTGTGGCATGCTTCTTCCAAATAATTTCACATCTGCCATTTTTGTAAATCCCAAACACGTTCCTGGCATAAGGTATTTTTTTTTCTGTTTCAGCTTTGCTCTTCCTAGATGCGTATCAAGAGCAATGAAAAGGAAAGTTAAGTTATGGGAAGATCTGAAGATGACAAACCAATTCTCGGAAGTCATTTACGGAGTAGTGCTGTCTAGAGGGTGAACTTGGGAAGGTACAGACCTAAATTTGTCCTCTGGCTCTGTGACTTACTTTTTCAGCAACTTTTGCAAGTGACTAAACTTTTAAGATACTAGGCGGTTGTTGTTGCTTTTTAATTAAAAAAAAAAAAAAACCTGTCAACTGACTGCAAATTTAAATCAACCGGTTTCCAAAGTCCTGTCATATCTCCCAAACATCTGAGATATAGTCACCTCCCCAGGTTAACCTCTCTCTCCTGCCCTCCTTTTTATATTATGTGGTACTTAACTTTTTGAAGAGCCTGGTACACACAGTGCTGTTTGATGCTTTCATGTTTTACTTCATCTATTTTTCTCTGCTTAGTTTCTCCTTCCATTTTTATTTGCCCGAGTCTTACTCTTCCTTTAAGACTAAAGTCAGACATGATATGCGTAAAAACTCCTTTCTTCTCTGATGCTTCCCTGTCCTCCTCTCATCTTCATGTTCCATCCAATGCATCTCTCTGTAATTGCACCTGACAGACAGTATTGCAAGTCTGTGGTTACCTGTCGGTTCCTCCCCTCAGAATACAAGTGCCTAGCCCTAGCTGGTGGAGCTCAGTGGACTGAGCGCAGGCCTGTGAACCAAAGGATCAAGGTTCGATTCCCAGTCAGGGCACATGCCTGGGTTGCAGGCCAGTTCCCAGCAGGGGACACACGAAAGGCAACCATACATTGATATTTCTCCCCCTCTCTCCTTCCCTTCCCCTCTAAAAAGATAAATAAATAAAAATGTTAAAAAAATAAAAAATAAAGTTCCATTCATGTTCTTAAAAAAAAAAAAGAATACAAATGCCTAGATATCACAGGCCAAATTCTACTTATGTTTGTATGAGGGGGGACTCAAAACAAACTGGAATTTATTTATATAAAATTGTGTATTTATTCTTACATGTTTAAACTTCAGTCACCTTCAAAGTACTGTCCATTTAATGCAATATACATTTTTTCCATTGCTCGAAACAGTTTTTGAACTCATTAACTTTGATGTCTTTTAGTGCTTCTGCCATTTTTTTTTTTTATCTATTCCACATCTGCAAAAAGTTTCCCTTTGAGGACTTTTTTCACCTAGGTAAACAAAAAAATTCACTTGGGGCGAGAGCCAATGAATAGGGGTGTGGGGCATGGGGGTCATGCTGTTTTTGGTCAAAATCTGCTGAACACTCAATGCAGCGTGGGTAGGTGCACTCATAAATCACCCATCACAAAATGGTCAAAAGTATTAAGTCTTCCAAAAATAGTCACTGAAGTTGAACACAGCCTCTCACAACAATGCCAGCTGGTATGCTGATACAGATGGGTTCTTAGAGCACACATCTAGCGGGTGAAGCCTGTACTACAAGGCACCCTCCATCCAGAAGATAATTCTGTTTTGGGGGGATCCCCCCTCACATACTTTGTGCCTGGGTTAAAGTGTCCTCTACTACTTTTGCTGATGTTAGGGAAATTCATAGAAATCCACTTCCTATGACTGGCAAAAGTAATAATATCAAGTCCTTCAGAGGTGTTTTTACTTTTTAGAGTGAAGAATAGCTGCATACCCCCATCCAGTTGAGAGGGACATCTGTATGGCCTACAAGAGATAATCTGAATGAATTAGTGAAGAAGGCATTAGAGAATGTAGGTAACTGCACTTTCTGCTTGGAATGTACACCCTCTACCACAACTTTGCTCATACTTTTAACTCGATTCAAAACCTTCTTCCTCTGTCTTCTCATTAGCCATCCCTGACAAGCTCCTCCCTACTCTGTGCTTCCAAGATGTGTGGTCCACGCCTCTGTTTTAGCCCTTACTACATGGCATTGCAATGATCTGTATATGTCTATCTCCTCCCACTTGGAGTATGTTTCCTAAGAGCAGAAAGGACATGTATTCTTCATTTGTAATTTGCAGCTGTTATTGGTCCTGGGACATTATAAGAACTAACTAAATATTGAGTAAATTATTCAAGTCAGCCAAGTGCTGTGTTTGGGTGAGGTGGCTCAATGTGACCTGCTGGTTAGGAGGAAGAAGGGTGTAGGAAAACTCACTTTAATGAACAAATAAATGACAAGCTCTTCACTATGCGGGATATTCTTTCATTGCTCCTTAAATGTCAAAGAATGAATCAAGTTCACACTGTTCTTGAGAACTGAAGGTAGAAAAAATTCCTGCGTATGCCAGGACTCTTATTTGCCTAATTTGAATGTAATATTTTGTACAGTAAACAGACTCCACAATTTTCCGAATATACTGGATCCTCCAGCTGCTGGTGGGGATTCTCTAATGACTGTGGTGCTCGCTTTCAGGTTCTTCCTGTTCTCACCTGCACTTTTTTAAAGTGGAATTCATGTGAAGCCAGTTTTCACTCTGCAGAGCTCATTTCTATGCAAAAGTGGATGATCTCTCCCATTAAATATCCCTGAGAGTATAAAAATGACTTTGAATGTATAATTTTAAGCCACTCAGGCAGTAGTCACTAAAGGGGTGACACGAGAAGAAGGATCACAGGAAAATGTAGGTGAGAACGGAAACGATAGGTATGCAAGGCTTTTCCAATCACCTCAGTACAGTCGTGCCTCATTTATCTTGCTTTTTATTTTTAAAAAGTGGGTCAGATCCCTTAGGAAAAGCTAAATCTTTGCACAAAGATTAGGGATATTGAGAATCATTAACTCTTCAAGGACACCAGGAGGATGGTGTTGCAAAAGGGGCAATAATACAGTTTACTGAATGGTATCTTAACCAACTAACATACAGATCGAGTTTATAATAATAAAGGTTTAAATTTCAAAGTGACAATCTTGTGCTAAAGGTAAAGTTTGCACATCTAATTCGTAAGTAGACACTTTAATGAAGAGACACAGCTCACGCAGTGAATTCTTAGGCCTGTAGAATTCATGAGTTTGTAATTGTAAATACGTAGCGTTGGAGGTTTAGATACTGTGGATCCAGGGCAATTTTGGATTTAATTTAGGCAAAGACATTATTTATTTAAAAGTGATTTGAGACTGTTGACCTTTTTTGTTAAGCATAGTCACTGAAGAGAAGAGAGTGCATTCGGCTAATTTCACCTGCTGTGAGTTATGTAAATGCACACCCGCATGCAAAGGGATCCATGAATACTTCTAAATTCATACATACCCAATATATACATATAGATTGTCCTTTGTATTTGAAGGTGATGCTGCCATTATTGTCTCTGCTATTTTCTGTGTGTTCTGATCTGGCTGTTTGATTGGCAATTCCTACTGTGCACAGTCTACATATGTGTTAACTAACAACTGCAGCCATTGCCTTGAGGGCTTGATTGCCGGGTTGTTCAATATTTATTAAGCACCCAAGAAGTGTTAGGTGCTGCACTGAACAGTGTAAGACTGCTGCCGTCCTCTAGAAATTCTATTACAAGGTGACTAGTGGAATGTGCATAGTTTTTATTTTTTTATGCAAGTCAACTGACATTATGCACTTAGAAAAGGGAGCTCCGTTCATCAGATGTTCTTCTTCAGTAGTATCTAAGGTCAGTGGCTGGTTTCCTTCCCATTCACTTGTAACTGTTCAGGTCAGGAGGCCATGTTAAAATAAATCTATTATACTGTCCTCCTACTTGTGATGACCAAGGATTGATGATGTGAAAATATGATATCATTAGGGGAGATTAGGATTTGAAAACAAATCTGGGTCAGGAGAAATTTGTTTAAAATATCAAGAAAAAAAATAATTCAGTAATATTTTCAAGGCTCGGTCATAGTAAGCTTTTTGGTCAAATTGAGCAACCCTATCTTTGGCCACAACTTACACTGAATTCTGATATAAATTATAGTATTTATGTTGATAATAACATTATATAAGGTAATAATAGAAACCAGTAGACTCAAATGACAATATTTGTTTTTCAAGTTTGGATACACTGTTATATTTTTATACTTTATTTTTTAAATTACTTTATTGTTGTTCAAGTATAGCCATCTGTAATTACCCCATACCATTCACCCACACTCCACCCATCCTCACCTCCCTCTCCTGGTTCCACCTGCCCTTGGTTTTGTCCATGTGTCCTTTATAGTTGTTCCTGAAAACCCTTCTCCCCTTTCCCCCCATTATCCCCTCCCACCTCCCCTCTGGTTACTGTCAGATTGTTCTTAATTTCAATGTCTCTGATTATATTTTGTTGGTTTTTTTTTGTTTTGTTGATTAGGTTCCACTTAAAGGTGAGATCATATGATATTTGTCTTTCACTGCCTGGCTTATTTCACTTAGCATAATGCTCTCCAGTTCCATCCATGCTGTCACAAAGTGTAGGAGCTCCTTTTTTTCTTTCTGCTGCATAGAATTCCATAGTGTAAATGTACCATAGTTTTTTGATCCATTCATTTACTGATGGGCACTTAGCTTGCTTCCAGAACTTGACTATTGTAAATTGTGCTGCTATGAACATTGGGGTGCATAGGTTCTTACAGATTGGTGTTTCAATTTTTTAAGTATTTGATGCCTATCATGGAGTTTCCTCTTAGTGACAATGCATGTGTGTGTTGTTTGTTTTGTTGAGTTGGCTCCAACTCCTGGCAACCCTATGAAAGAGTGATGTCCACAATGTTCTGTCCTGAATAGCCCCACTCAGCTCCTTTACTTAGTGACAATAGAATTTTAAAACAAGTGAAATCACAACTTATATTTTAGTCTTTTATCCATATTGAGTTTTTTTCTGGTGTATGGTATAAACTGGTGATCTAGTTTCACTTTTTTGCATGTACCTGTTCAAATCTCCCAACACCATTTATTGAAGGGGCTATTTTTATGCCATTTTATCCTCCTGTCCCCTTTGCAAACAGTAATTGACCATATAGACATGAGTTTATTTCTGGGCTCTCTATTCTGTTCCATTGATCTGTGTGTCTGTTCTTATGCCAGTACAAGACTGTTCTGATTACAGTGGCCTTGTAACATAGTTTGATGTCAGGTACTGTGATCCCTCCTACTTTGTTCTTCTTTCTCAAAATTGCTGTGGCTATACAAGGTCATTTATGGTTCCATATAAATTTTTAAAATATTTGTTCTATATCTATGAAATATGTCATTGCTATTTTAATAAGGATTGCATTGAATCTACAGATTGCTTTAAGTAATATGGATATTTTAATAATGTTAGTTCTTCCAGTCCATGAGCATGGTATGTGCTTCTATTTATTTGAGTTTTCCTTAATTTCTTTCTTCAGTGTTGTGTAGTAGTCTGAGTACAGGTCCTTTACCTTCATATAAGTTTATTCCTAGGTACTTTATTTTTCTTGTTGCTACAGTAAATGGGATTTTTCCCCCTAGTTTCTGTTTCTGATGGTTCATTGTTGGTGTACAAAAATGCCTTCTATTTCTGAATATTGACTTTGTATCCTACTGATACAAAGTCAATATTCAGATTCCCAGATTGATTTCCCAGATTCAGTTATTAAGTTAAGATGTGTTTGGGTGGAGCCTACAGGGTTTTCTATGTACACTATCATGTCATCTGCAAACAGTAACAGTTTTACTGCTTCCTTTCCAATTTGTGCAGGGAAACATATCTGCTATTGATACTTTGGACATGGATTTGATCTCCAAAATATATAAAGAAGTCAAATGACTCCATGCCAGGAAGACAGTCCAATTAAAAATGGGCAAAGGACCTGAACAGGCATTTCTCCAAGGGGGACATGCAGAAGGCCCAGAGACATATGAAAGAATATTCAACATCACTAGTCATCAGAGAGATGCAAATTAAAACCACAGTGGGATACAACTTCATACCGATTAGAATAGCCATCATTAATAAATCAACAAACAAGTGGTGAGGTTGTGGAGAAAAGGGAACCCTAGTGCACTATTGGTGGGAATGCAGACTGGTGCGGCCACTGTGGAAAACAGCATGGAATTGCCTTAAAAAACTAAAGAACAAACAGCCTTTTGACTCAGTGATCCCACTGCTGGGATTATACACTAAGAATTCTGAAACGCCAATTCAAAAGAACCTATGCACCTGAATGCTCATAACAGCATTATTTACAATAGCCAAGTGCTGGAAACAGCCTAAGTACCCATCAGTAAATGAGTGGATCAAAAACTATGGTATATTTACACAATGGAATACTATGCAGCAGAAAGAAAGAAAGAAGGATCTCCTACACTTTGCAACAGCATGGATGGAACTGGAGTGTGTTTTGCTAAGTGAAATAAACCAGGCAGTGAAAGACAAATACATATGATGTTACCTATAAGTGGAACCTAATCAACAAAACAAGAAACCCAGCAAAATAGAACCACAGATATGGAAATAAGGAACAAACTGACAGAGGGAGGGGTAAGGAATAATGGTGGAAAGAAAGGCAAGTGTCTAGTCAAGGAACATGTATCAAGACCCATGGACATGGACAACAGCATAGGGATTGATTGTTGGAGTGGCTGGTGGGTGGCATGGGAGAAAAGTTGGGACAAATGTAATTGAACAACAATGAATTTGGATATATCAATATTAGAAAAATAAAGTATTCAAACTAACAAAAAATAAACACATAAAGTCAGTAACTAATAAATAGGATAGATGTTTAAGAAACTGGTTGAAGTTTTATAAAGAGTTATTTACAATTAGTGTTAACCCAAGCATGTGAATATTGAAAATAATAAATTATTCCAATGTAGAAATAAAATCACTACATTCTTAAATGTAGTTATTTAACTCAAACCTGAGAGCTTTTATTCTTGAGTTATTTACAAGTGAAATAGCCAATATATTGGGCTTTAAATTGGTTTTGTAGAAAACATGGTGAAAGATTTTGTGTATATTTAAAATTATATAGTAATGTGTTGCATTTTCATTGCAATTAAAGAAAAAAACATTGAAATTTAAAGTTTTGAAATTTTTGTTTTGATACATTTCACATGACAAAGATGTCATATACATCATCAAAATAACTTATTTTTACATTAAAACAATTTTGAGGCATTTAGTTCAAAGTATCAAGATCTGATAGAGTGCTAATGCAATGCTTTTTCTTTAGTCATAATTATAACAAAGTGAATGTTACACAGAGAAGAGTTGGTCAGGACATGAATAATAATGTGTATTGACAGCCAACCTGCTGTCTCTTGATGATTTTAATTTTCTGGGATTTAAGTACAGAAATGTAAAAATGCCAACACCCACTTTACTGCTACTCATCTAATAGCTTCTTATCTAACAGGAGAGATATGCATTAATTCTTTTAACTGAGTTAAGCATTATCCACACTTCAGTATAATTATAGGGCCATAACTTATCCTGTAAGTATGTGGGCAAAGTTAATAAGAAGTCAACTGTAGGTTTGCAGAAAATTCAGAAACCAATTAGAACTTTGATATATGAGCTGGAGGTAAAATTGAAGAAAGTGAGGGTGGCATGAGGAAGGGGGTGATGTGAGGGGGTGTGAATCAGCAGAGGAGAAAATGGTATGGATAGACTGGTAAAAAACAGCATGTTGAAAATTTGAATAGAGAATTAAATCTATCACTTAAAACGTTTTTTCTTCAGATGCATATGGGTTCTGTGTCTATGTGAGTAATATTGCAATACATTATTGTTTTCAGGTAAGACTATTTTTTTTTTTTTTTTTTTTGCCTCATTTTACCATCATGATTCTTTTCAACCAACAATCATGAATGCAAGAATCAGTCTTAGTCCAAAGAGACATGGGAATGTCTGCATTAGAAATCTATTGGTAGAAAATAATGCATTTTCTCTCTCTCCTTTTCTTTCATGTACCAATAAAAGATTTGATCAATATGCAATGCTTTTAATGAAATAACCAAAAAGGTCATGGGCCCTGATTCTAGCAATTATTTAAACATTATTTCTATTAAGCCTATTTCTTGGCTGTGGGGAAATAGATTACACACATTTTCAAGAATACATGGGCAATAAATGAAGAAACCAGGGCTAGAACACAGGAACCCAGGTCTCTTAGTTATTAGTGTGGAGAGACTTTGCCATCACTCAGCCTTCCTTTGAACTGAGTTCTTTAAAAATAGGAATGCTTGTCTAGATATGTTTATTATCGGTCTTACCCAACAAATGGAAACATACTGAATTCAGGATTCAATAATTTTGTTTTGTGTTTACCTTTTTATCAAGAAGAAAAAAAGTGAAGATACTGAAGCTTAAGTCTCTACAATGCCTTTTATAGTTTAATGTGCTTTAAAATGATCATTCCATTATAATTGTATTCATGAAGAAGCTGAATGAAAAGTAGAGAAAAAACAGTTATTTATTTAAAGCACCCAAATATCCAGCTATTAGCATCATGAAGGTGAATGCTTTAAAACTGTGATGACCATTGCTCTGGGATTGTTGGTCTCGTTTTAGTAACAACAGCCAGGGTGGGACAGATGAGGGTGGGTAGAGGGGTGGAGGGTAGGTTTCTTCACATTCCTCAATTCCACAAGAGCAAGTGGGTTTTCATTCATTTAATATGGTGGAGCCTTCCTGGTCTTATCTTTTGAACAAAGAGTAGCAGGACTAAATAAATTGCTGCAAAGTATTTAGATAAATTTTTGCAAGTTTCTGCATAGCTAAAGCTGAATCAATACATCATATAGAGTGTCTAGGAATTAAATATAGTTAAACTTTTCATGGGCTCTGTTTTGCATAAAAAGAAAACATTGGCACTGAGAAATAGTCTCATGAAGAATCAGAGGCCCAGCTGAACATGATTTTCAAGGCCAGGCTTTTCTAGCTTAATGCTCTATCCCACAGATAACACTACCTCTGATTCACAGTTGTTTATATTTGCTTTAACAACAGTTTTCATTAATGCCTCCTAAATGATTGAAATATAGTTTTTAAACTCTGAATTGTTACTACTGCATTGTTACCTTTGTCTTTATTAGTTAAACAATCTTTTTTGTGTGTTTACTCTGTTAAGTGCTAATGTAAATAACAGCTTTTATTTAGCATATTTTTGCTGACTGTTTTTTACACTTTTTTTGCTACCTCTAGCCTAACCATATTTGTCTCATTCTTCCTCAAATTTTCAAATTCTAAATTAAATGAGGTTAGAATCTATTCTAGAAGGAATGGCTCATCAGTGTTCCTCTTTTTCAATTCTAATTTAAGGCAGTCAACTCCTGTGCACTGATACTTTCTCTAATTTCACCCCTGCAGCACAAATGCTTTGCAGCTTACACAGGAGTAATTTTAATATAATTAAAGCGGTCTAATACTTCAATTGTTTGCCGAGAGACTAAGTGTACTCTCTTTAGACACTCATCAGTTTAACTTTTACATAATATCAAAGAAAAATATGTCATCTTTATAATCTCATGCCTGATAAAGAATAGTTTCTTTTTGTTCTTGATATGATCATTTAAATATTTTTTCTCCAGCACTTTCTGTTGCTTTTTTAAAATTGCACTTCTGTTGTTAATAAACTCTATCATTCTAAGAAAAGTCCCAATCTCCTTGAGGCTTTTACTTCTCTAAAGAATGGCAATTAAAAAAACATGCCCTGCTTTCTTTGTAGTATAGGATTCTCAGAGGAAGTGAAGGGGGCTTCAACTTACCAACCCTCTCCATCTGGGTTACTGAGGGTGAGTCCCCATCCCTTACTAGTTAAAGCTGTCTCACAGGCCAAGTACTGGACTGGAGGTGTTTGTTCAGTTGATTCCACTTACTCATGACCCCAGAAAAGTAAGTGTCCAATCATGAACACCCAGTTGTTACACTCTTCTGATTTGGGCATAAACTTTGGTGGTCATTCTTGGGGCCAATGGTCACTAGAGAAAAATAACCGTCGTCTGCTCTGCTGATAACAAGGCTTTTAGGTAATTTCAGTTCCAGAGTAATGGAAAGTTTCTGAACGTACAGCTACCTCATTTTCTGGAATAAAGTAAATAAAAAGCTACCAGATTATTCATCTAAAGGGATAGCTACAAAGAGCAAAGGTGAACCACGGTGAAAGTGGAAAAGATGATTGTTTATCCTTTTCACCAGAGACTTCACACAGGAACCACTGGAGGTCTGATTTCCCAGCTCCCCCTGAGGGCCCACCTCCTTGGATCACACACAGGATATCTCGAACAGGATGGGTGCTTGGTAATCTACCGGCTTCTCCCACTTTCTCCCAAGCTACCCTGCGAACACCCAGGCTTTCTGTCATGGAACAGTTGCCATTAGAAACAGGACAAAAGCCCATCCCTAATCAGAGCTTCATTGGCATTCCTCTCTTTCTTTAGCACCTGTCATTTACTCATTTACTCACAAGAACAGTTAAAAACATGAGAAACAGATGTTGTTGAACTTGCCAAAGTGTGCATTTTTCTTTAGTTGAATCTCACCCAGCTTCAAATGGAAACAAGATGTTCTTTCTTCTGTGATGTTCTTCTACTGCTAATTTCTAATTCCTACAGTTTTCCCAGGTCACAGTTCAATAGTATTAAAGGACATAAAACCCTCAGGAGACAATATTTATCGGAGGAAAAGACCTTCCTTTCAGGAAGGAGAAGAGCCATTAGGAATGAATGCTTATTCCTCAAGAACCATTTAGACTCCTATGGAAATAAAAATAATAATAGAAACAAAATTGTATAGCAAAAAAGAATCAGCAATTGTTGATCTTTTTTCTCTGAAACTCGTTTTCTAATAACTGCTATACAGTGTAATTTGATGGGTACTATCAACCTTTAGTTTTCTTTCCTACTGGTCTCAGTTTTTCATGTAGTCATTCTGATCTTCCCATTATTTGTAGGTTTCAGAGCAAAGGAGGTGTCTTATCTCCAAAACACAAACATTTTAGAGAAAGCACCCTAGGGTGCTCTTTCTTATTTTCTAAGACAGTGACAGCATAGGAATTCAAATATCATGTAATAATCTAAGAAATGATAGGAATGACTAAAAAAGAATATTCAAGAACTTATTATAATAGCAATAGTTTGTTAAATACCATGTGCAGATTATGTGTTAGATTCATTCATTCAACAAATATAATTGAAAATGTACTATTCTCCAGGAATTATTATAAACTCTTGGGATATGACAGTGAAAAAAACAGGCAAAATCCCCTACTAATGCAGTGTGGTAAACAGCCTCTTTGATGGCCCCGAATGGTCCCCACTTCCTAGTATTCACCTCCTCATGTAAAACCCTTCCCTTGAGTGTGGGCTGGATCTAGTGACTTACTTACAAAAGAACATGACAAAAGTGTCACTTCGACGATTAAGTACAAACATAATGTGACTTCCTTCTGGTAATTTTCTTTCTTTTGCTTGCTCCTTCTTAAGAAAGCCAGCTGCTATATTTTAAGTTGCCTTATGAAATGTGTATGTGGTGAAACTGAGGGAGGCCTCTGACCAACAGCCAGCAAAGTACTGAGGCATCCTGTCCAACAGTTCCCAGGGAATGGAATCCTGCTACCAACTGTGTGAGTGAACTTGGAAATGTATTTTTCCTGGAGCAAACACCTTCAGATAAGGCCACTGTCACAGCTGTAAGTTTAAATGAAATCTTACAGGAGGCTTTGAACTGTAGGTTCCTAGCTAAGCTATGACAGGAATCCTGAGCCACAGATACTATATTTTGGGGTAAGTTGATATGGTATAAAATAGTAGATAATCGTTAAAGAAGAGAGATAGATGAGAAATAGGTACAGCAGAAAGATGGGTAGTACTGGAAGGGTAAGCAGGGTCATAAAAGGACTCAATCAGTATTAAACATTTAAGCAAACACCTAAGGAAGTTAGAGAATAATCATCAAAATATCAGGGGGAAAAGTTTTCAGGACAATGAAAGAGCAAGATCAGACATCCTAAGACAGAAGTAATTCTGTAAGATTAAAGAATGTAAGAATGCCAGTGTGGCTAAAAAGGAACTAGTGAGAGAAAAATGATCAAGAAATGAGATCATAAAAGCAAGGAGGAGTCGTACGTGTATTTCTTTTTTTAAAAAATTTTTTGAGGAAAGTGGTAAGTAGAAATTTCAGAGCTTGTGGGTCATTGTAAAGACTCTAGATTTTTATAAAAGCAAGATTGAAACTGTTTTTATGGTTTTTAGTAAAGATTATACCACATGGGGAAGCCAATCAGAGGCCTAGTCATGCAGAGAGATGCAATGCATATCAAATATAACTTTTAAGTATTTTTATTGATTATGCTATTACAGTTTTCCTAATTTTCCCCTTTATCCCTTCTCCTCCTTGCACCCCCCAACCCTCTAGCATTGCTCCCCTCTTAGTTCATGTCCATGGGTTGTACATATAAGTTCTTTGAGTCCTCAGTTTCCTATACCATCTTTTATCTCTCCCCATCTATTTTATGCATACTAATAATTATGCTTCTTTTTCCCTGTGCTTTTTCCTCCCTATTCCTCCCTTCCCCCTCCCCACTGAAAACCCTCCATGTGATGTCCATTTCTCTGATTCTGTTCCTATTCTAGTTGTTTGCTTAGTTTTTGTTTTCATTATTTTTCTTTCTTTTAGATCCATTTGTTGATAGTTGTAAGTTTGTTGTCACTTTATTGTTCATATTTTTTATCTTCTTTTTCTTAGATAAGTCCCTTTATTGTTTCGTATAATAATGACTTGGTGTTGATGAACTCCTTTAACTTGACCTTATCAGGGAAGCACTTTATCTTCCCTTCCATTCTAAATGATAGCTTTGCTGGATAGAGTAATCTTGGATGTAGGTCCTTGCCTTTCATGACTTTGAATACTTCTTTCCAGACCCTTCTTGCTTGTAAAGTCTCTTTTGAGAAATCGCTGACAGTCTGATGGGCACTCTTTTATAGGTAACTGTCTCTTCTTGCTGCTTTGAGGATTCTCTGTTTATCTTTAATCTTGGGTAACTTAATGATAATGTGCTTCGGTGTGTTCCTTTTTGGGTCCAACTTCTTTGGGATTGTCTGGGCTTCTTGGACTTCCTGGAAGTGTATTTCCTTTGCCAGATTGGGGGAGTTTTCCTTCATTATTTGTTCAAATAAGTTTCTAATTTCTTGCTGTTTTTCTTCTCCTTATGGCACCCCTATAATTCGGATATTGGAACATTTCAGGCTGTCCCAGAGATTCCTCAGCCTCTCTTCATTTTTTTAAATTCTTCTTTCTTCATTCTGTTCCAGTTGGGTGTTTATTTCTTCCTTTTGTTCCAAAATTGCTGCTTTGAATCCTGGTTTCCTTCCTGTCACTGTTGGTCCCTTGAATGTTTTGCTTCATTTCATTTTGGATATCTTTCAGTTGTTTTTTCATTTTTTGACCAAGCTCAATCAGTTCTGTGAGCATATTGATCACCAGAGCTTTAAATTCTCCATTAGATAGGTTGCCTATCTCCTCATCACTTAGCTATCTTTCTGAAGTTTTGATCTGTTCTTTCATTTGGGCCATATTTCTTTGTCTCTGTGCACTGGTCTGTTTGTCCTGGTTGACTTTTTCTTTAATTCCTTGGTTGTTGGAGTTCCATGCAGTTGATTTTCTGGCACTTCTGGTTGTTTATTGATTTGAGATTGGTTGTTATCCTCCTTTTGGTTTTTTGAGGAAGTGAAGGGTTTCTACTTGGGCCTCCATCTTGGCCAGAACTCAAAATATAATTTAATTTACTCCTTAGAACAACTGTGAGAAGCAGATATCACTGACAATCCTTTAATTGCAAGGAAACAATTCAGAACAGTGAAGTGACATGCCCAACACCATGCAGTTATTACACGAATAATCAGAATTTGAACTCATGTACTTCTGTCTCCAAATTGGAATCTTTATTCCAAGGTAATATTAAGCATTATCTGCCCCTCCCAAATATATAAAACACTGAAATATATACAAACTTTAAGAAAAAAGAGAAAAGACAAGTGAGAGATAGGGTGACATGAGTGGAGGGACGGGGATTATCTAATTATTCCATGTACCAGAAGTTAGTCGAGAAGTAGAAGTTCAACCTCTTTTAAAGCCAGAAACGTTGCATCTGAAGGGAATAGTGTATGCTAGGTGACCTTCCTGAAATCACTGAAGTCAAGAGGTGACAGAAATAGAACTCACTTCCCTGAACTCTCAATTTCTTGTTGAACCACCAGAGAACACTTCTTTGCCTATTAGTTCACTCTTATACAGTCTTTTGCTAATGAAAAGTGCTATCATTACCTTGGATTTCAAAGAAAATTAAGACAAAAACATTTCTAAAACAATTATAATTGATTATGTCATCCTTGTACTTTCAGCTGCTAAAGTTCACCAATTACAGTGCACTAATAAATGAAGATAGTACTTCATTAAAGACTTTAGACATTTCATGAAATGAAGTGAAATTAACAAAAGGATCTACAGGGTGAAATGCAAATCTTCTGTAAAATTCTTTTCTACAAAACTGTTCAAAAGCCCAAGTGATTAATATAGCAGTAGATTAATATGAATTTAAAACAAGTGAACTTTGAAATCAAATAAAGAAGAGTTTTCACATATATTTTTATGTCCACAAACTTTTAACTTATTACACAATAAATTTTAGCTGAAAATTTACATCTGTGTAGGAACATAGGAAAAATAATATCTTAGCTCTCCTGAATCTATCCTATTTCCAAGAAAACATTGTCATTAATTGGATAAATATTTCTTGTTTTCCTAGAGAAGACCTCTGGTCAATTAATCATAGTTAGTAAGTACAAGCACTGTGTATAGCTCTCAACATATATTGCTTTTAATTCTTGCAAACAATGTTAAAAATATGATCCCTGTTTACAAAAGTGAGGAACTGACAATCAGAGAAATGTATCACATAACTAATAAATGGAAAAGCCAGGATTTCTACCCTGGTGACATAGTCTCCAAAATTTAAATATTTAAACTAAGGCTTTATTAGAGGATAAGAATTCTGAGTTATTTCCTATTTATTTTTTTCTTTGTTTGGTGTGTGTGTGTGAGAGAGAGAGAGAGAGAAAGAGCTTTCAAAATATTTGAATTTTAAATAATTGACTGTTAACATATCTTTTTCAGGTGTAAAACACAAACCTAGGTGTTTATCATACAAACCTTAATGACAGGCTGAGCTGAGTAATCCAGGTTGAGAGCTCCAGGCAATATTTTCCATCAAAACGTCTTTTGATTTCTTCCATTTACACAGTGGAATACTATGCAGCAGAAAGAAAGAAGGAACTCCTATCCTTCACAACAGCATGGATGGAACTGGAGAGCATTATGCTAAGTGAAATAAGCCAGGCAGTGAAAGACAAATACCATAGGATCTCACCTATTAGTAGAACCTAATCAACAAAACAAACAAATAAGCAAAATACAACCAGAAACAGGGAAATAAAGAGCAAACTGACAGTAATCAGAGGGGAGGGCAGAGAGGGATAATGGGGGAGAATTGAGGAAGGTCCATCAAACAACATGTATAAAGGACACATAGACAAAGCCAAAGGGGGTGAGTTTGAAGGTAGGAGGTGGGGGTGGATAGGGTGGGGGGTATGGAGGGGGGAAATGGAGACAACTGTACTTGAACAACAATAAAGAAATGTGAAAAAATAAAAAAATCAAAAGTCATTAAAAAAATAAAATCTCCTTACCACCTATACACTCCACCTTTGACATTTATTGAGATCAGGGTAAAATTGGGTGAAGAGTAGACAATTTGGGCTTATAAAGAAATCTTTAAATTCTCTTTTTGAGTTGGATTTGACTTGAGGCAATTTCATATTCACATAGTATATTTAAACCATGTAAAAAATTCCTAAAATCCTTGCTATTAATTGTTCCTTTTACATTTTCTCAGAAATCAAGGGGTAATGACTTTTGGGGTGCAAAGTCCTGGAACCGTAACTCCCCTGATTTTTGTGTACTTTTCTCCCAAGTTTCTTCTTAGTCTATGGCATTCCTTAGATTGATTCTCACTTAGCCACAGACAAGAATCAATCTCTCTTTTTTGTTTACTTCTTCTAGAAAGCCAATAAGCCCCACTACAAGAAGAAACTGGATCCCCAAAGTATATAGTATCTTGAATGTGCAAAGCTTAACCAAATTGTCACCACATTGGTACAGCAATTTAGAAGGACAACATTCAAAGTCCTGAAAGGTACATTTAGACTGATATAGTACAGGAAGGATGAAATTCTGTTCCTTGAGAAGACTTTGAAAAACTTGCTCTTCTATCTGAATTGTTTTATATGCTGTCCACTTGATGACATTTTCTAATGTCCAACTTAAATCAGTTGCTTTGTAGACTCTCCTGGCCCTCCTTCATTCTCAGTTAGTAACCACCATCTCCCCTGTGCAATTCTTCTTTTTTTTTTTTAAATCCTCACCCAAGGACATGCTTATTGCTTATTGATGAGAAAGACAGAGAAAGAGGGAGAGAGAGAGAGAGAGAGAGAGAGGGAGGGAGAGACATTGATTGGTTGCCTCTCATACATGCCCTGACCAAAGATCGAACCTACAACTTAGGTATGTGTCTTAATCAGGAATAGAATCCCCAACCAAATGAGCCATCTGTCCACAGCAGTTGTTATTCTTTTTATAAGGTCTGCCCAGAAAGTATCCAGTCATGTAATGTGAAAAATAGATACATTTATTGATGAAGATACAAGATACAAGAAATATTGTATGTAGGACAATGATGCTTCAGTCCCTTCAAAGTAAGCACCTTGGAATCTCATACAGTTCTCCCAGCAACTCTTCCACTGTTCAAAACACTCTGCAAAATCCTCTGTTGGAATCACCATCAACTGCCATGTTGTATTTTCTGGAATCTCATCAGCAGTCTGAAATCTCTTCCTTTTCAAAGGTGATTTTAATTTGGGGGAAAAGCCAGAAGTCACAGGGTATCAAATCTGGGCTATAAGGGAGCTGTATTACCTGGGTATTTTGATGTTTCACTAAAAAACTCTGCATGAGACATGATGCATGAGCAGGCACATTGTCATGCTGAAGCTGCCAATCACCAGTTGCCCATAGCTGTGGCCTTCTGAATCATCTGAACAGTTTCTGAAGAGGAATGCTAAAGCTTAATGCAAAATAGGATGCAGATTCATTGCTCTACTTGCTCAGTCATTTCTAATATGATGGCCACAGAGTGCACATGCTCACTCAATGGCATCTACCACCCCCACTGACTAGTACAGGAAGGTCGCCATTGTTCACACATGCACAATCCAGTCCACTCTCCTTGGCTGCCAGGTTTCCTCGATGTTGTGGAAACCTTTCTCATTATATTAGCAGTGGCTGTCCTTTCCCCAGGCAGACGTCGTGTATTATTTATATGTTCATTATCCCTATGACTGTGAATATTCTATCGAAAGAACCATGTTATTCAATGTTATCTCACAGATGTTTGTTAAAGCAAGTGTGAGAATGTTACAAAGGAGAGGCACAGAAGAAGAAAAAGAGGAAGAAGGGAAAGAGGAAGGAAGGAATGAAAGCAGGGAGTAAGGAAAATGCATGAGGATTTGGGTTTGAATCTTGTGTTACCGGTTACCTGGACATTGACAAATGCTTTTACATTGTTTTTTTCTGCAGCCACAACTAATCAATCTTTGAAGAATGTACATTCCAAAGGTTCTCTTATTCTTACAGATTCTAGTGAACTTATTAAGAATTATTAGAGCTCAAATAAAAAATATAACTTCTTTTTTGTTCTGATAGTTCTTATGGCAGTAATGGCAACCCTGAAAAATGTGAGGTAAATTTAAACAAAGCCTGTTTCATTAAAAATTCTCAAGAAATTTGAAAAGTAAAAGAAATAGCTTAACACATTTGGTTACAATAAAAATGATGCCTTATGTATTTATACTGGGAATTTACATTGTGAAGTTTATTTCCTCATTTGGATAGAAATAAAATGTTTCAACCTATCAGAAATAATTTATCAAATAGAGGCTATAAGACTGAAGCATTAATTGTTGGTATAGCCATTGGGAGCATGATTCTTGTTCTACCATCTGTTTACCCAGTTACTTATACGTAATAGAGTGAATGCGTGAATAGATGCCCTCTTGTTCAGGTGCCCTTATTTCGTTCAAACCTCAGAGCCTACTTAAGTGTTTAAGTCAGACTTTTTTACTGTCCAGCTCATTAGGTTGCTTCCCCAATTCAGTTGCAGCCAAATTTATAATCAGATGAGAATTTTATTCATCTAAAGCCTGAAAACTAATATTGTAGTGTACATGCTGATGTGTCCCACATTTAAGACATTCACAAATCTTTTAATGCCTCTACAACTTTTTATTTTACTAATAGTTTACTTTTATTGTAAAATCTACATTCTAATTATCTTACCTATTTATCTATTTTTTACTTATCAAGTATATCATTCATGTATTCACTTTCTTAAACTAGCATGTGTTGTAATGTTTCTACCTAATATATGATAATGTTACAGAATGCAGCACTAGATAAAGAACCAAAACGAAGGAGAAACATGGCAGTTATCCAGATAATTTGATTACTCTGGAATGTTGGTCTATATAATTGAATCTCCACAGTTTTATTTTTGGAATTTGATTTATATGGTTCAATCATCTGCTAATTGCTAAGTAGATAATCATCCTTTATTTTAAAGCCAGTAAGGTCTTCAAAGCACTGGATTTCATTTTTGTGAGAATAAATTGTGATAGTTTGTAATGTTTAAACAGTGACAAAATCATTGAAGGTGACAGAAAGAATCAAAGCCCTGGGGAAGCTATTAACAATTTAGTTTTTCCAATGCATGTTGAAATATTCATTCTACTTTCCTAAGATAATCTTCTAGATATGTTTAATGATATGAAAATATCTCAGCTGCCAGTGGGCATATTTGCTTTCTGTTTTTGACCCTACCACCTGACATTGTTAATATAAGCACAGATATCTCATTAGAACTTAAATAGTTTATTATATTAACCAATTAATACAGAGATTGATGACTTTAATAAAAACAGAATGAGTAGAAATGGTTAACACAAAGTCCCATGGAACAGCGGACTTTCAAGTCACTTAATGATTCTCAAAGAAGGAAAACTGATTTAAATTCCAGTTTTGGAAACTTTGTTAATACAGTTTTTAAAAAAACTTTGATTTTGGACAAGATACCTCACATCTGTGGGCCTCAGTTTCTTAAGGTATGCCATGATGTGTTGTACTATAAAATCTTTCAGGTTCCTTCTGGGCCTAAAAGTATTTGTATATTATAGTATAGTATAGTATAGTATAGTATAGTATAGTATAGTATAGTATAGTATATTAATCTTATTATATCATACTATATTGAATATTCACTCATTCAGGAAATAATGGGGTTATACTGAATGGAAAATGATTATACTTAACCAATTTCTTTGTTTGTTTTTATATTATTTTATTGTTCAAGTACAGTTGTCTTCATTTACATCTGCCACTCCCCTGCACCCCAGCCATCCCCACCTCCCTCCCCTGCTTCCACACCCCCTTGGTTTTGCCCATGCGTCCTTTATAGTTGTTCCTGAAACCCCTTCTCCCCTTCCCCCACATTATCACCTCCCACCTCCCCTCTGGTTACTGTCAGATTGTTCTTAATTTCAATGTCTCTGAACCAAATTTTGAAATTTCATGTAAGACCATCAATAGCAAACATTACTTTAACAATATTTAAATATACGGCATTGTCAAAACTTTTCCGTAATTATCTGGCATGATCCTCTCAAAAATTCTTATGACATACCTACCCTGCTACTATCCACATTGTTATAGGTAAGAAAACTGAGACATTGAGAGGTTAGATAACTTTACCAAGTTCTACCGATGAGGAGCCATGACTTGAATTGTGGTCTCAGGCTCCAAAGTCTTGACACTGTCTGCTTCTTGGGTCACAAGATACTGTGTGAGACAGTCTATACTTGAATCCTACTGTTTCAAGATCCACCAACCAAGCCGTCATCATTTTAAAGGTTGGTAAAGCCATCCTTTCCAAAGAGAGGATCTATTCTAGCAATCTTTGCCTGGTTTCTTGGTATTGAAATCTCTACTCCTGAATTTAAAAAGGCCAGACCACAGAGAGGCATCTCATTGCAGATTTCATAGTGAAAAGGCTTCAAATTAGCAGATGCAGAATCCGACTTTTGTGTTTTATCATGCAGGAAAGGTCAAATGAAAGAAAAGACATTTTAGTTCCTGTGGATAGTTTTTAAATTTTACATTCTCTCTTTTAAAATTATGGGTAATTTTCACTTTCAAATACCAGAGTCTTCATTCTTTATTTGTCTTGGAACTATTACACAGCTAATATTTTTTACCTCCTTTAAATTAATTCTCTGCCTCCCAAATATTGTCATTTTGGGGTTTTGGATTGAGGCTGAGTTAAAGAGTTTATAGATTACAATTGGGGCAGGAGGATTAAAGCTCAGAATTACATGAAGAAAACATCACAAAACTTGTCATTTTTGCAACATTTTCTCTTAAGTTGTGCACTTTATATCAATGACTATATATGTATATATGTGTATTACTGTTTTAATTATACACATGATTGCTGCTTAATTTACAATACATTGTTACCATGGATACGAGAACTTTTAATTAAAATTTTTATATTAATTGTATTTTCTTTTATGGATTTTTTAAAGCAACATGTTTATGGAAAAAATACTACCTCCATTGTGGCATTTACATATTTGTGTACATAATGATCATTTAGATTATATTTAATATTCTTGCAATAGAGAATTTCAGCTGTTTAAAGAATTGTTGTAGTTCCAAACTAGATTTAATATTCACCTTTTCTTTCTAATGTGAACATTGAGAAATGTCTTTGCAAGGTCATACTCTTTTTTTTTAACACTATAATGAAAAGGTTTAGCATTTAAAAATGTTTTCATGCTCAAGTGAACTTATATATGACACATAATTAGTTATATTTTCCAACAAGGTAGTATCATTTATGAAGGATGATTTGCCATTGGATTTATTTTTCACTCTCTCATTTTTAAAAAGCTCATCTAGAAGTAACTCTCCCACCCACTACCTCATAAGAACCACATCTCTTGTAGAATATATATGTATATATATACACATATATACACATATATATAAACTTTTTTCCTTTGAAATAACCCCTATTATCTTTTTAAAGTATCTAGTTTTTTTCCCCTCAATAACAGAAGCTAAATTGTGTTCAGGCTTCCAAGGCCAATGACAAGCAGAGTCCAGCTTGGTGATATGTTGCAGAAGTATGACACAGACACTACTAGGTAACAAGACCACTGTAGTCCCTGTATTTGGCTTTGTCCCTTGGCTTAGTCTTTTTTTTTAAGATTTTATTTATTTATTTTCAGAGAGAAGGACAGGGAGGGAGAAAGAGGGAGAGAAACATTGGCCTGCAACCCAGGCATGTGCCCTGACCGAGAACCGAACCTGCAACCTTTTGGCTTGCAGGCCGGGGCTCATTCCACTGAGCCATACCAGCCAGGGCTTGGCTTAGTCTTTTAAGTGATTTCCTTTCTCTACTTTCCTTCCCGTGTCTGGTGCAAACAGATTGGATCCTGTTACCTTGTCCACCAGTCATAGGAGGGAAACCTCTCTTTGAGTGTGACAGAAAGATTGAGACTGTAATCATTGTTTCTACAAAATTCACATTTTTCTTCTCCATTTGTGACTGTTGTTACCTTACTCTCTCCAGGAATTCAGTGTTGTCCTTCTCGCTCTGACTTTGGCTGCTTTCCCGATAGGAGAAGATAGAATTAGCACATACTCCCTGAGGAGGGCGGGAGGGGACCCAGCAGGGCGCTTCCCTCAACCGCTGGCAGGGGGTACTCACAAAGACTCCCCTGGAACCAGCTCACATTGTACTTTGTGATGAGTAATACCAGTGCCTCTGTATTCATGTACAGCCAGCCCAAGGGAAATAATACACAAATATTAATTATTTGGAGATAATAATATGTGTACAGCTCTTGATCTGTGTATACAACTCCCATTGATATTTCATTAAGAAAACAAAAACACATTCACAGTCAATATTTGCCTAACTTATTTTTAAAGAAGTGTGGGTGTTTTCTAAGGGGAAAGGTAAAAAGAATCGCTGCTTAATAAATTGTATACATTCCTGTGTTCAATTGTAATAGTTGAAATTAGACTGGAGCCTTATCTTTGCTTGCTATTAATGGGAAAGAATGCTAAATTACTACTTTTTCTATGTAAGCAAACTCTTCCAGTTAAGTGAATAAATTTAATCAGATTTTGTTTATACAATCTAGATCTGCAGAACAATCAAAAGGTAAGAAAGTGAGTTATAAGATAATTATCCACATCATTCCAGGTCCAATCGAATGACGTTCTCATATACTTTCTCCAAGAGTGTGGGGCGACTGTGTATTATAAATGGTGTAGATTATTTTTCATCTCTCCCAGCTTTATTTGTCAGGGTAGTGAATGCAGCTTCTAAATATAGTGGTGTTATATAGCCTGATTCTCTGTTAGCACTTGTAGATTCTTCTCCAGACCTCCCCGCTAAATAGATATGTAAAAGTTCCATTTTACATCTCGGTTTCAGTACGATTCCATGCTGACACATCCTCTCTCCGGAGAGAAGAGTGTGGCCTGCTGGTAGCAGCACGCATTCTAAGAGCCAGGAATTAGTGAGTTCTAATCTCAACACCAGGTTCCTCAGTGACTTAAGCAAGTCACTCTCTTATCCCTTAGGTTCCAAATCTGTAAAGGAAAGATGACAATGCAATGATAGTGTGAGCAGTAATTAATGTTGGTAAAGTGTTACAGTAATTCTAAATATTATTATCATTATTTTAACACAGTTGATTCATTTGAGCAAACTCCCGTGAATTCAAACATGCTAGTTTGTCAAACTATAAATACACATGACTTGTGTTTTCCACAACCAGGTGTATACCAATAGTCTTATAGACTTATAAACAGACTGTAATTTAAAAATGTATTAGAAGGCCATTTATTTTTAGTTTGAGGTACATTTTTGTGTAAAAATACTGTCAGTAGCCATCTAGGAAAACCTGTAATGTTCTGTCTTGTGATATGCATTTGCAGAAAAAAATACTGGAAAATGATATTGGTTTTATTGTGAAGAAAAGATGATAAGTTATCTTTAAATTTCTTGCATAGAAAGAAAAGAATGAGAAAATATCAAGAGAACATTAAGATTATCAAGAGAACATTAAGATTTTCAAGAAGATACTTGATGACATTGGTTTAGAAATCATTTATTCAACATTGATTCCTTCACTTATTATTTAAGAAATTATACTGAGCATAATATTTGCCAGGTATAGTCAGACTGTTACAAAGGATAAAATTTTCTTCTTTTTTCATGGTGAGTAGAGTTCCGTTGTGTAAATGTCCCATAGTTGTTCTATCCACTCACCTACTGATGGACACCTGGGCTGCTTCCATATCTTGGTGATTGTAAATAATGCTGCAGTGACCATAGGGATGCTTATATTCTTTCAAGTTAGTGTTTTTGGTTCCGTTGGATATGTTCCCAGAAGTGGGATCACTGGGTCAAAAGGCAAAACCATTTTTACTTGTTTGAGGTAGCTTTCCACAGTGGCTGTACCAGTCTGCATGCCCACCAACAGGGCAGAAGAGTTGCCTTTTCTCCACATCTTCACTGGGGTTGTTGATCCATTTATAGTAGCCATTCTGACAGGTGTGAGATGATATCTTGTTGTGATTTTAATTTGCATTTCTCTGATTATTAGTAACATTGAGCATCAAAGTGAAATAAGTCAGTCAGAGAAAGATGAACACCACATGATTAATGAACAAATTGAACTAACAAGCAAAAGACTCATAGAGAACAGGATGACAGCTAAAGAAGGTGGGGAAATTAAGGGGTAGAAGGATTGAATAAAAAGGGAAAAGGACTCATGTGCATGGGCAACAGTGTGGTGATTGTGGGGAGGAGGGGGGATACAAGGGACTAAATGGTAATGGAAAAAATACAATACAAAATTTAAAAAAGAAATAACACTTGAGTATATTTCTATGTGAGACATTATTTTAAATGCTGAGAACACAGCAGTGAGCAATAAAAGACCCAGCATTCTCATAGCAAGGGGAAGATGATAAGGAAACAAACATTATTTCAGATGACATAAAATGCTATGAGAAAGAACAAAGCAGGATAAGGGTTGGGTGATTGAGAGGTGGAGGTGCTATTTCCCATGAGATACTGAGAGAAACCCTGTAAATAGATGATATTTAACCATGAACCTGAAAGCAGTAGGAAGGCCAAGCATGCGACTGACAGCAGAACAGTCCAGGCAGAGGGAAGCGCAAGTGCAACGGCTCTGAGGCGAAAGTGTGTTTGGCGTGTTTGAGGGGCAACAAAGAGGTTGACGTGGCTGGAATATAGTTCACAAAGGGTTTGTGGTGTCAGATAGTGTTGGAGAGATTACAGAGGGTTGAATCACACAGGGCTTTCAGACTATGGTAAACTTTTCGTAGTTCATGCTGTGTAAAGTGTCAAGCAAATGGAAGATGTAGAGCCTAGGATTATCATGATCTTTTTTTTTTTTTCTTTCATTCTGGCAGTTTTCGGGGGAATTGATTGTAAGGGAGTGTAGGAGATTGAATGACAGTACTGTGTTCTAATCTCAAGAATCTGTGAATGTTACTTTACATGGCAAAAGGGACTTTGTTGATGTAATTAAGGATTTTGAGATAGGGAGATTATCTTTGATTATCCGGGTGGGCTGATCTAATCACCACAGTCCCTATAAGGACGGCAGGAATGAGTGGTAGATAATGTGACCAGGGAGAAAAGTTGGAGTAATGCAAGGAAGGGGTCATGAGCTAAGGAATGCAGGTGACTTCTAGAAGCCATTAAAAAAAAAAAAAGGAAATGGATTTTCCTTCCAGAACCTCTGGAAGAAGCCAGCCCTACCAGCACCTTAATATTAGCCCAGAGAGAGTAATTTCAGACTTCTGACCTTGGGAACTGTAAGAAAATAAATTTGTATTGCTCTAAGTCACCAAGTTTGTGGTCATTGGTTAGAGCAAATGGATACAGGGTAGGTACAGTGTGGGCATAGGGATGGTTTGTACTATAGTTACAATGTGTTAATGTTACGGTGAGAAATGTAAACATTAGGAATTCATTTTGAAGTTTATGCTGATATGATTTCTTTATGAATTGGATATGGAATGTGCAAGGAAAATAAGAATTGGAGATGACTTTAAATATTTGGGCCTGAACAAGAGGTAGAATGAAATTTCCATTTGTTGAGGTGGCAAAGACCAGGATATAGCAAACATTTTTTTAGGGATGCAGAGGTAAAGATATTCATGCCTTCACCAAATTTGCAACGTGTATAATGTTTCTTAAGTATGACCGCTGGAGCCCATGCATCAGAATAATCATGGTGAAGGGTGATGATAATAACACAAATTTTTACACCTTAATGAGAGAGAATAAATTAGAATTGTATGGGTTAGGGCCCAAGGATATGCTTTATAACATTCTCAGAGCTTCTCATGTTCATTGAGGTTTGTGGAATATGGATCTAGCAGTTCTTTATTATTCTAATTTTATTCAGAACATAAAGCTTTTCTCTATTAAGACGCAGACATGCCCTGGCTGCTATAGCTCAGTGAATAGAGTACAGGCCTGTAAAGCAAAGGGTTGCAGGTTTGATTCCCACTAAGGGTACATGCCTGGGCTGCAGGCCATGTCCCCAGTAGGGGGTGCGCAAGAGGCAACCACACATTAATGTTTCTTGCCCTCTCTCCTTCCCTTCCCCTCTCTTTAAAAATAAAATAAATAAAATCTTTAAAAAAAGATGCAGATGTATCATTAACTTTTACATTGCAAAGTTGGTATTTAGCTCACAAAGCAACAGAGTTGGGTTCTCTCTGTATGTGTGTGCATGTGTTAGAGCAATGAAAGAAGGATGGGATAGTCAATGATGTACAACTACCTGAATAAATTATATTGTTCAGCGTGGAATTACTAGAAACGTAAAGAAGGTAGAAAATGCATGACTTCTGTGGGAGAAAAGAGATGGGGAAGCTACAAAAGATTCGAATGCAAGAGAACACTCTTTATGTGGGGTAAAAAAGGGAGAAGCATAGTGTGTGTGCAGTAGATATGCATAAGAAACATGCTTAAATATAAATGTATTTTCCTTGTTCAGATCCAATGTGCTTTTCCTCAGTTGCTGAAAGGTGTACTAGAAAATGCCCCTTGGCATGCTCCCAGGTAGCTAGGTAAGTGGTAGTAATAACAACCAGGTGATGAGAATATCACTCTTACCCCTATTGTATGGACAAGAATATTAAAACTAAAAAGAGATAATGCAATACATTTATGACATTACCATCATTAAAAAAATCAACCTAATATTCTGGTTTATATGGTATACATAAAACCTACGTGTCTTAAGATGACATATGCTCCTTAAAGTTGAGGGCATCTTAACACAGGGTGGGGCAAATGTAGGTTCACAGTTGTTCATATGGAAAACAATGTAGTACTTAATAAATAATGATACAAGAATAAAATGTGTTTTGTGTAGTCACTACTATAAACCTACTTTTGCCCAACTCTGCATTTTTCTGTGGCTTTTTTGTTGGACAAGAGAATGAAAAAACACGAACAACTTGAAATTCAAATTTGACAAATAATGATTTACTTTGGGATATCATGAGTATTCTTTTAAATTTTATTAAAATTATTGGGGTGACATTGGTTAACAAATTTGTATATGTTTCTAGTGTATACTTCTATAATACATCATCTGTATTTGCATTGTACATTCACCACCCAAAGTCAAATTTCCTTCCATCACTGTGTATTTGACCTCTTTACATTTTTCTACCCACCCCACTCTTCTTTCCCTCTGATCATAAATGTTTTAAATCTGCAGCTAATTAAAAAATGAAGGCTTACAACAGACATTAGAAAAAATACATAATATTTAGGTCTCACTTCCCAGTGAAAAAATGATTTAAAAATACATTAAGATGAGAGACTGATTTACAGACATGCAGTGAAAATACTACAAACCAACTTTGTGCCTAATTTGCTATCAAAAATCCAATTCTATATTTCTTTTCCTTCATGCTCCAAACTCTAACCAGGTTCATAATCTGGATTGTTTTTTAAAGTTTATCAAGTACTTACTATATGCTAAATACCAGCTTAAGCAATATATGTGGAATGGCTCACTTCATCCTCATAAAATTTTACGGTTATAATGTGACCACTTTACTTACTGTTGCCACAGAATTAGTAGCACTTGTGTCAATGAATAGTCTCACAAAATTCTCTAGGTAATTAGTTTCATGAAACATTAAATGGTTGACATTATCCAATTAATGAGTTTAATTAATATGAAGAGACATTCATTTAGCTGATTACATGTGGAGTTGGAAACTCCCCTACTTTAACTATAATGAATTTCCAATTTTATGTTTGTCAGTTGGTTCTCAAAGGCCAAATACATGGTGAATGTCTGCCTTTCAGCTACTCAGTTCTAACTTGAGTTCCCCGACATTTCTACACTTCCGGCTCTTGCACTGGGGCTTAGTTGCCTTCATTCACCCCTGCAGTCTAGTTATCTATTCTGAAATCGGTCACCCATATGTTGCAAAATTCACTACAGCATTGCTGGAAAGGGGCTCCTTAGTTCCTTCCATCATTTTCTTTAGTCACCAGTCACCCCTACTCTCTTGGCACTTACCAGTGTAATTTTCTGGGTTTTTTTCCTATTCTCTTTTATGTAACACAGTCATCTCACATTGATATGCAGATGTTTCAAATAGGGCCTATCAAAATGTTACTAAAGTATGTTGGTTATTCTATTTAATCTATATCATTGCATTATATACAAACCATTCCTACAGCATAGGAATTTAAAACCCATTGCAATATATCTGAAATAAAATGTACTGCTTAACCTTATATATATATATATATATATATATATATATATATATTCACAACTCTGATATTGGAAGAGTAATCAACCTCAAAGTGGGGTGTTTTTTGCAATTACAACTTTAAATTTATAATTATATATTCATTGCAAAACTCTTTATAGCTATACAGATATCACAGAGAGAAAGGGAGAATTGATATTACTTAGAAGAGTTTATATTAGGATACAGGTTTGGTTGCTGTACAAAGAGATTCCAAAAGAATATGGCTTTGAGAAATCAATTTCTTTTTCTAGGTAACTAGTCAGGAAAGGTATGATCGTTTGATGGTATAAGGGATTCTTGTTCTTTCCATCTTCTCACTTCTCTGCTAGAGTTTGTTCTCATATGTAACCAAATGACTTCCCAAAGTATCTCGAGGCCAGTATGATAAAAAGATGAGAGAAGAGGAAGACATATGCCTCCCCTTTAGGAGCACATCCTGGAAGTCCCACATATCATTTCCCTCATGTTTCGTAGTTGAGCACCTACTCCCCTGGTGACACCTAAATGCAAAAGGGGCTGCCATGCCATGAATTCTTTACATAGATTAGCCTATGCTCAGCTAAAGTTTCTATACCTATAGATAAAAAGGAAAACAGCTGTTGGCAGGATAACCATTAATCTCAGTCACAAAGAAAATGATAAACATTTCTGTATGCCGTACCATGAGATTTTCTTGCTTTGTGCTTTTACTCTTACATCTATATAATGTTCTTTACTCACAATTCCATTGTCAAAATTGACCTCAATCTCTAAGGCCAAACACAGGTTTATTTCCTTTCTGAATTGTTCTGTGGTAGAGACAGCAATATTTACCAAATTTTAATTTGTCTGCATTTCCCAGCCATCTTGTAGTGGAGTGGAGGGTGAGGGGTGGAAAAGGTGTGGAAAGACTTAGACCAGTTCTGGCTAATGGACGGTGAGCATAAGTACTGAGGGCTTCCTGGCCTATTCCCCTGACACGGTCAATGTGCGGGCTACAAGACAGTGGAGTTTGGATTTCTGGCTGGTGGCCCACCTTGTGTTTGAGGTTGTTTATTGTTTCAATAGCACAAAATCACTTTTGTGGTCCTTGTCAGATCTGATTGCCCTTTCTTTTAAGTTGCACACATACATATTTTCTTTGTATATATGTGAGTTTTATACTTGTCACATTATGCTTTTTTTGTGTGATGGTTTCTGGTTTCCTGGGAAAATCAGTGAGTCCCTCAATGGTATCTGGTATACAGTAGAACTCAATAAAGGGTGATTGTCCAAATAAGTAAAAAAAAAACTTAAGTCAGAAGCAAGAAGCAGGGAAAAATCAGAGAAGATGAGACTTATACTGAAAATAGGACAATTTTATGCAGCAAAGCTATGGCATGATACAATAAATTAGATGCCTGTATTTGGCTAGGAGATAAAATTCCTATTTATTGGCCTCTGCATGTCTTTTCAAAAACTTGCAGGTAAGGTTACCTTTCAATTAGTTTTGATTGAATAAAATATCCACTTTATCATTTTCATTTTTCATTGATTATGCTATTACAGTCATCCCAATTTTCCCCCTTTACCTCCCTCCACCTAGCACCCCCCACTCCCTCCCCCAAACCCCCTTTTTTGGTTCACATCCATGGGTCATGCATGTAAGTCCTTCGGCAACTTCATTTCCTATCTTGTTCTCAATATCCCCATGTGTGTTTGGTAACTATCAATTTGTCCTTCTTAGTCCCTTCACCTTTTCCCTCATTCCCCCAGATCCCCCTCCCACCTGGCCACCATCTCAATGTTCTCCATATCTATGATTCTGCTTCTGTTCTGCTTGTTTGCTTCATTTGTTTTTTAGATTCAACTGTTGATAGTTATGTATGTATTGCCATTTTAACGTTCATAATTTTGTTGCTCTTTTTCTTAAATAAGTCCCTTTAACCTTCATATAATAATGGTTTGGTGATGAAGAACTCCTTTAGCTTTACCTTGTCTGGGAAGCACTTTATCTGCCCTTTCATTCTTAATGATAGCTTTGTTAGATGGAGTGATCTAGGTTGTAGGTCCTCGCTTTTCATCACTTTGGATACTTCTTGCCAATCCTTTCTTACCTGCAAAGTTTCTTTTGAGAAATCAGCTGACAGTCTTATGGTAACTTCTTTGTAGGTAATTATCTACTTTTCTCTTGCTGCCTTTAAGATTCTCTCTTTATCTTTAACTTTTGGCATTTTAATTATGATGTGTCTTGGTGTATTCCTCTTTGGGTCCATTTAATTGGGATACTTTGTGCTTCCTGGACTTGCATGTTTTTTTCGTTCACCAAATTAGGGAAGTTTTCCAATTTATGCCCTTTTTCTTTTTCTTCTGATACTCCTATGATATAAATGTTGAAATGCTTGATGTTATCCCAGAGTATCATTATACTATTCTCATTTTTTTTTTGGATTCTTTTTTTTCTTCTTGTACTGATTGGATAACTTTTGCTTCCTTATATTCCAAATCATCGATTTGATTCCCTATAAATTGTTGTTTATTTCAATTAGTGTTTCCTTCATTTCTGATTAGATCATTTTATGCTGTTGAAGTACCCACTGACTTCCTTGAGCATTCTTATAACCAGTGTTTTTGAAATTTACATCTGATAGCTTGCTTTTCTCCATTTTGTTTAGTTACATTTCTGGAGTTTTTTTTCTGTTCTTTCATATGAACCATATTTTTGTTGTTGTTTCCTTGTTTTGGCAGCCTCCCTGTGTTTGTTGCTATGCATTAGGTAGAGCTGCTATTGCTCTGTGTCTTGGTAGCATGGCTTAATGTAGTGGGTGTCCTGTAGGGTCCAGTGGCACAGTCTCCCCTAGCTCCTCTGGGCACTGGGTACTCAAGGTATGCCCTCCTTGTGGGCTGAGTACTTCCTCCTCTTGTAGTTGACTGTTGATTGCTATCAGAAAGGTCAATTGGAAGGATTTACCCAGTCCAGACAGTTGATAAGAATAGCTGTGACCTATGGCCAATAACCAACTCCCTCCATGGCTGTGGAGGTGGTTAGGTGGTACCCTGATGTGGTCTGTAACTGTCTGCTGGGTGCACAGGCTCTGGGGTTTCCCAGGAGGTACAAGTCAAGGTCAGCCTCCACCTGTGTGCTGTTTGCTTATAGCTTATGATGGCTGCTGCTAGTGACTGGCCTTGGGTTACTCAGTGAGAGGTACAGGGACTGAGCTCAGCTGTTGCCCATTTGAATGGATTTAGGAAGGTTTGAAGGCTGTTTCTATCCCAGCCCTTCACAGGAAAAGACATTGTTATCAGCTTGGGTGGGTCTGTCAGTTGTATGGAACAAAGCTTTAGGTAATTGTCAGGGCAGGGCTTACCATGTGAGCTATGTTGATGGATACTCAGATATGGTGCTGTTGCACCATGGTTCTGTGTAGAGGAGGACTCAGAAAAGGAACAATGGCCATTGCCTGCCATTCTGTCTTGGAAGAAGCTGTCCCCCAGGTGTTGCCATGATGCCAGACATTTCAGTTCCTCCTTCTATGCCACTGGTGACCTTCAAGATGCTGCCCCAGTGTTGGAGGCCTGAAGAAGTGAGTATAAGTCTATGTGAGGAGACCTCCAAGCGGAGATACATAAGACTCCCCTAGTTTCTTCCACTGACCCAACCCCCACTGGTTTTTATAGCAGGACGTTATGGAGACTTATCTTTTGGGCACTGGAATCCTAGACTATGCGGTCTGGTGTGGGGCTGGATTCCCTTGCTCCCAGGATATCCCTCCACTTTATATCCACCACATGTGGGTTTGGGACCAGCCAGTTCTATATCTCTGAGTCTCCCCGCTTCAGCCCCTCCCACACATCCAGATGACCATAGTTTCTTTAACTCCTTAGTTGTCAGACTTCCATACAACTCAATTTTCTGATGGTTCTGAGTGATATTTGTTCTGTAGTTTAGCTGTAATTTTGCAGTGGTTGTGTGAGAAGATGAGCCATGTTTACCTATGCTTCCATTTGACTGGAAGTTCTCAAATATCCACTTTTTAATGTAGTATTTGCTTCTTTTACAAATTTTAAAATTGCTATTGTGCTGAGGGGTTGCAGTAGAATTTACCAGCCAGTTTAGTGCTGCAAAGGTTTACTACTAAACATATCAAAAATGATAGTGTTATTCTTTCTAATAAGAAGGGTAATGGACAGCAAGGGACATGTACAAAGGACCCATGGACAAAGCCAAAGGAGGGTAGGATTGAGGGTGGGAGGTGGGAGTGGGTGGGGCAGGGGAAAGCAGTGGTGGGAAAATGGAGACAACTGTGTTCAAACAACAATAAAAAAAAGTAAATGAGTGGATCAAAGAACGATGGTACATCTGCACAATGGAATACCATGCAGCTGAAAGAAAGAACTCTTACCCTTCCTGACAGCAGGGATGGAACTGGAGAGCATTATGCTACATGAAATAAGCCAGGTGGTGAAAGACAAATACTGGATGATCTCACCTATAAGTATAACCTAATCAACAAAACAAACAAGCAAGCAATATGTAATCAGAGACATTGAAATAAAGAACAAACCAATTGTAAACAGGGAGAGGGGGAGAGGTGGGGATGGGTGATAATTGGAGAAAGAAGAGGAAGGGTCATCAAGGAACCTGTATAAAGGACCCATGGACAAAGCCAAAGGGCAGAAGGATTGAGGGTGGGAGGTGGGGGTAGGTGGGACAGCAGGTAAGTGGTAGCTGGGAAATGCACAACACTAAAATAAAACAATAAAAAACAATAAAATAAAAGAAAATGTGCTTGAACAACAATAAAATAAAATAAAATGTTAACCAAAAAATAAAAATAAATAAAATCTTTTAAAAAGTAAAAAATTAAGTTTTTATTTTAAAAAAGTTCAAAGCACATGATATAGTAGTGTAAACAAAATACTGTATCTTGCCATGTATGACATGCATCTTTTGCCCAAATTTTTGAGAGAAAAATAAGGATGCGCATTATCCATGGGTATAATGATTACATACCATGGGCATAATAATCCATATATAATGCACACAAAAATATGGGTGCACATTATACACAGCAAAATAGGGTACTATACTTCATGGACTATCTCAACTACTACTCATCAAAATACAGTGATTTAGGGGTTGTCATCATTCTCATTTCACAAATCAGAAAACTGAATGAATTCAATGCTATTGATTAATCAGTCCATATTATTATGGAACCATTCAATACATTGAGCAATTACTTAATTCATGCAATAACACATAAATTTGTTATAATGTAAATTCTAACATTTGAGGTTTGAAAAAATTTCCACTGATTATTGAATATATTTCAATCATTCAGTTACTTTTTCTTTTATCAATACAAAAAATTAAATTTCCCTACTTCAATTTATCGTTTGGGTTTGAAATCTGAACTGCTTTCTAAAAGAGGATTAACATATACAATGGAAAGTGCAGGACCAGTGTATGAAAGGGTTATGCTAAATTGTTTATCACACTAAAGTAGTTGCTCAAGGGTAGCCAGAGGAGTTGAAAGAAGTAACCCAAGAAGTTAAATTGATCTTTGTCACAGACATTTAAAAAGAGCAAAGAACTGTAGAGTAGATAAAAACTTGCCTGAGTTTATCCACTCCCTGTACATAAGTGGGTTTTGTAACTTGTATTTACTTAGATAATGTAGTAGGAAACCCACAGTTTAAGTTGTTTAAACAGCAACACAGTTGTTTAAGGCTAAAATTAAATGAAAGAATTTGGAGCTGCTTTTCAAGTCAGAGTCGAAGAAAACATTTTAAGCAACTGAGATGTAATTATTTAAACATAAGCTCGCATAAAAAGGAGATACATCAGTCATTTCTTCTGGTTTCCTTTTCACATTCATTTTACGTGACACAAGAATTGGCCTTTATCATTATTTACGTCTATCCTTTCTATTCTATAAATGTATTATAGGGTGTTGAAAAATTATTAGTTGTAGCATTTCCTCAGAGAGGGAAATAGAAGAATGTTCCAGATTTATGCTTGCTGAAGACAAGCAAGAATTGCTTGTGCATATTTTAGAGAAGAATTTGGCTCTTTGCCACAAAAGTTCAAGTGACCACTTAGGATTTCTTATTGAGAACTACTGTATGCAAACACATGAGCTGTGGATTGATTCTTACTTAATTATCAGACCACCAACTTTGCCAGTGCCATTAGCTGCAATACAATCTTGGACAATGTGCAAAACGATCATGATTTTTCCTTCTGATCTCTCTGGTATGTTTCAGACCATCTATGGGAGGCTCAAAGTAGTACATATAATTTCACACTTATGTGTCAGGTTGATGAAAAAAGTGGGCTTGCTACAATGCTTTCAGAGCTACAGTTCAAGTGAGAAAATCAACTGCATATTAAATTTATGGGTGAACAATGAAAACTTGAAAGCCATAATTTCAAGTTTTATTATATTTCTGCAGGTATTGGCATATGACACCAAGTTATTAAATGTAGCACACTATAACAGTGAACACATGAGAAATTTACATAAAGAAAAGAGAACATTATGGAGTTTAGGACTGTGCAAAAACTGTAAAACACTTTATAATTGTAAATATTATAAAACATCACCTGAACAATAGTTTTCAAATAAAACCCCCACCTAATTTCTATGGTAACTTACATGTGTGTAACCCTCATACATATGTTCAAGTAAGTACTTAAATGAAGAAAAAATGTTAGGGAGTAGGTAAATACTTGTTATCTTTGGTTGTGTATGCATTTGGATAGCTAAAAATACAACAAAAAATCTTTAGCATACAGATTTTCTCAGTAGAAGAGGTGGTGGTAGATTTTTGTAAGTAATAATCTACCCAGAAGTTGTTTTCTTCACACCTCAAACTAAAGAGATTTATAAGTCAATTTTATTAGAAAGTCAGTAGTAAATAAAAAAAGTGCATCACTGATTTAAAGTATTGCTGCACTTTCATAAGATCGCATGGCAGGCATACTTGCATTAGCAAACTGAGAAACAATCTACTAAAGGAAAGTAATTGACAAAGATGTTAATGCATAGATTATGGATCTGTGCATTAGATTAAGTATAAATCTTAATATTGTTAAGATACTGCTATTTTTCAAATTGATCTACAGATTCAGTACAATCCCTATCAAAATACCAGGTGATTTTTTTTTTGTAGAAACTGACAAACAGATTCTAAAATTCATATGGAATTACAAACGATACACTAGCCAACACAATGTAGGGGGAAAAAAAGAACAATATATGAACACACACTTCCTAATTTCAAAACTCACTACAAACTGTAATCAACCCAGTGTAGTGCTGGCAAAAGGATACATATATAATTCAATGAAATAGAATTGAGAGTTTAGAAATAAACCCATGCAACTATGATCAATTAATTTTTGCCAAAGGTATCCATACCACTCAGTGGGGAAAGAATCGGTTTTTCAGCACATACTGCTGGGACAACTGTGTGTATATCTACATGTAAAAGAGTGAAATTGCATCCTTACCTCACACAATATTAAGAAAATAACTCGAAATGAATAAAAAACATACATATAAGAGCTAAAATTTTAAAACTTGTAGATTAAAAACTAGTAAATTTTGAATACCTTGAATTTGGCAAAGGATTTTTAGATATGACTCGAAAAACATGAATAACAAAAGAAAAAAATGGAACTTCATCAAAATTAAAAGCTTTTGTGCTTCAAAGGATAAATAACATCAACAAAAAAGATACATGTACACCTAGTTAAAGAACAAGTATGAATGACCCACGGACATAGACAACAGGGTGGGGATTGACTGTGGGAGTGGGGAATGGGTGGGGCAGGGGAGAGCAACAACAGGATTGGGACAACTGTAACAGGACAACAATAAAAAAAGATGTATGTACCCCAATGTTTATTACAGCATTATTTACAGAAGCCTAGATATGGAGGTAACCTAGTTGTCTGTCAACAGATGAATGGATAAAGAAGAAGTGAGATACACACACACACACAGTGGAATATTACACAACAATAAAAAAAGAATGAAATCTTGCCATCTGCGACAAGGATGACTGTGAAGTGTACTACACTAAGTGATGCAAGTCAGTCAGAAAAAGACAAATAGTTTCATTTACATGTGGAATCTAAGACAAAACAAAAAAAGAATCACAGAATCAGAGACCATAAGTGAAGGGGTGGGAGGATAGGTGAACATGGGAAGGAGAATATAATTCATAATATTGTGATAAATTTGCATGGTGAGATTTTTACTAGAATTACTGGGGTAATCACACTGTAAAGTATAAAATGTTGAATTACTATATTGTACACCTTAAACTAATATAACCAATATAAGATTGGATACCAACTATACTTAAATTAAAAAATAAACCTTTAACAGGAACCTAAACAACAAAACAAACAAATAAGCATAATATAACCAAAGACACTGAAATTGAGAACAGGCTGACAGTCACCAGAGGGGAGAGGGGAGGGAATTTCAGGGGAAAAGGAGAAGGGTTTAGAGTAATAAGTATAAAAGACACATGGACAAAAACTAAGGGGGTGGAAATGGCAGGGAGGTGGGGAGGGCTGGGGCAGCGAGCTGGGATGGGAGTAAAAAACAGAAATCTGTACAAGAACAACAATTAAAATAAAATAAAATAAAATAAAATAAAATAAAATAAAATAAAATAAAATAAAATAAAAGTATTATTCCATCATAATTTTTGTATAGATTTTCTGAAGAATTTAACCTCATCTTAATTTAGATTGAAGTTGGCTAGGTGCACAATAAACATAAATTGAATGAATAGATTTCCATTAATATACTAGGGACATATTGTTTATCAGAATTCCTTCCTTCTACAGTGTTTCTCATCCTTTGCCTTGCTTCTCTCCAGCAGGGTATATATAATAAGTGTGCTTTCCTTGTATCAGACAGGTATGGATTTAAATTTCAGCACCCAGATTTACTAGCTCTGTGATCTTAAAGATATCTATAAGGAATTGTTTTAACACGGTTATTTGCTTACTTTATTTCTCTTGGAAATATGATGGAGGTAGAGAGGAGATGACGATCAAGGACCAAAAGGCCTGGGAAAGATGACAGCTTAGATGGATTGGGAGTAGTAAGACAATGACTAAGTTCTTATGTTTATGGGGCCCCGCTAGTTCAAGTCCTCCGTGGTGGCTGACATTGACTCCGTATGCCCATTCCTCAGTTCGGTGGTCTGTTCAGGCCTTTTCCTTCCTCCCCTCTCTGTGTGGGAGTTCTACGGTCTTTGCTGGGATGCTCTCCTTTCTTCCTTTTATCTGTAGACACTTCTGGTTCATTCTTGTAAGTAATATGATATGCTAGCTCGCTGTGTTAATCATGAGAAAGTGAAAGACTATCTTTGCACTACTGTTATCTGGGTATGCCTTCACAGTAGACATCTAGAGACAACGTATATTCCTTTGCTCTGCCTTTGGACCTGATTTCATAATTTCAGATTAGGACAGTGGGGGAAACAATGGCCATTTGCTGCTGCTGCAGGCTTTGCTGGCATTACATAATCATGTCATTTAGGGGCTACACCACTCTGATTCCTTCCAGGATATTACAATATACATGATCTTCCTATCATAGAATAACCAAAGAATGAAAATGTCAAACTTTCTGTTTGGATTTATGAAAATTTCTGTTCAATCCTCTCCAGGTCAGAGACCACATGTAAAAAGAAAGCGCTGATACCCATTTGGAATGGAAAAGTTCTGTATTATTCCTTAAATCAAAACAGTCTTTGGTAAAAGCCAGGTGATGGTCAAGTAGCCTTTTAAATGACATCACTTAAATCACAGAAGTTGACTTAGAAAGCCTACATTATAACACTATTGAGGTGATTAATAGCATTATATACCTGCTCTATCAAAATTCACTTCTGAGATAAAGTGCTATTCATGTAATATCTACTTTCATTTTCAACAAAGTGCTTTAACACAGAAAAATCAGAATTCTAGCCTCATCTTATATTTCTTCATGGTGTGATATTTTTGGTTGTGCTTTCAGTTTCCATTATTAGAAAAATAGATTTAGTAGATGACAAAATCCCAATAAAATACATACACAATCTAAAAACAAAAGTTTTTATTATCTCAAAATCATGAGATTTTTTCTAAGAAAGAAAAAATGAGTCATTCTTATATTTTACTTTAAATATTTTTTCCAATTACAATTGATACACAATATTATATTAGTTTCACATGTAAAACCCAGTGTTTACACACCAGGTAACTTACTAAGTGACCATCCCAATTAATCTTGTACCCATCTGACACCATACATAGTTATTACAATATTATTGCCTATGTTCCCTATGCTGTACTTTACATCCCTGTGACTATTCTGTAATGACCAATTTGTACTTCTTAATCCTGTCACCATTTTCACCCATCCCTCCAAACCTTCTCCCATCTGGCAACTATCAAAATGTTCTCTGTATCTATGAGTGTTTCTGTTCTGCTTGTTAATTTATTTTGGTTTTTTAATCTATTTTGTATGGTGCACATATTGCTACCTCCATCTTTTTGTTTGTTTGCTTCTATTTTCATGAAATATATTTTTCAATTCCTTTACTTTCCATCTCTGTGTGTCTGTGGACCTGAAATGAGTCTCTTGTAGACAGTATATGCAAGGGTCTTGTTATCCATTCATCCTCCAACTGTCTTTTTATAGCCATTGTATTATTCATATTTTTAATCTTTTCCCCCTCTTCTTCTTAAAGAAGACCCTTTAACATTTTTGGTAATACTAGTTTGGTGATGATGAACTCCTTTAACTTCTTCTTGTCTGGGAAGCTCTTTATCTGTCCCTCTATTCTAAATGAAAACTTTGTTGGGTAGATCTTGATTGTAGGTTGTTGCTTTTTATCACTTTGGATATTTCTTGCCAATCCCTTCTGTTTCATAATTTCTGTCAAAATATCAGCTGACAGTCTTATGGGAGCTATGTCATAGATGACTAACTGCTCTTCTCTTGCTGCTTTTAAGATTCACTCTTGCCTGGGCTGGTGTAGCTCAGTGGATTGAGCACCGGCCTATGAACCAAAGGGTCACTGGTTTGATTCCCAGTCAGGGCACATGCCTGGGTTGTGGGCCAGGTCCCCAGTAGGGGGGTGCTCAAGAGGCAACTGCACATTGATGTTTCTCTCCTTCTTGGTCTCCCTCCTTTTCCCTCTCTCTGAAAATAAATAAATAAATAAAATCTTTAGAAAAAAAATCACTCTTTGTCTTAATCTTTGGTATTTTAAAGATTTTATGTATTTGGTTTTTTTTTGGGGGGGGGAAAGAGATGGAGAGAAACATTGATATGTGAGAGAAACAATGATCAGTTACTTCTCACACGCTTCCAACAGGGGAGCTCTTCTGCAGCAACCTAGGCAGATACTGACCAGGAATCAAGCAGTGACTTTCTGTTTGTGGGACAAAGCCCAACCTGCTGAGCCACACCAGTCAGGATAGCCTTTGGTATTTTAATTATGATGTATGGTGGTGTGGGCCTCTTTGGGTTCATTTTGTTTGGGACTTTCTGTGCTTCCTGGACTTGTAGGTTCTATTTCCTTCACCAGGTTAGGGAAATTTTCCACATTATTTTTTTTTCACATAGGTTTTCAATTCTTTGCTTTCTCTCTTCTCCTTCTGGCACTCCCATGATGCAAATAGTGGTATGCTTGAAGTTGTCCCTTGAAGTTGTCCTCATACTATCCTCATTCTTTTGATTCTTTGTTGTTGTTGTTCTATTTGGGTGTTTTCTGCTTTCTTATCTTCCAAATCTCTGATTTGGTCCTCTGTATCATCTATTCCACTGTTGATTCCATATGATATATTCCTCATTTTAGTCAGTGTATTCTTCATTTCTGACTGGTTCTTTTATTGTGTGTTTTCTATCTCCATTTTTATGTTTTCTATCTGTTTGTTGAAATTCTCATTTAATTCATTTACTCTTCCCCTGAGTTCATTGAGCATCCTAATAAATAGTGTTTTGAACTCTGCATCTAGTAGAATGCCTGTCTCCATTTTGTTTAGTTCTTTTTCAGAGTTTTGTTCTGTTCTTTCATCCATTTGTGTCATGTTTCTTTGTCTCCCCTCCTTTTGTCGGTCTCCCTGTGTTTGTTTCTATGTATTAGGTAGAGCTGCTATGTCTCCTGGATTTGGTAGAATGCCCTTATATATAGGTATCCTGTAGAGTCCAGTGGCACAGCCTCCTGGATCACCTGAGCTGGGCACTTGAGTACAACTGCCCTCTCTAGGATTTCAGAGCTATTTAACAGCAAGCTGGATTTGAATGCAGTTTGGTCATGTACTTTTTCTGCTATCTTATGCAAATTCTGAATTTCATAAATAGAGTGAAATGAGGAAATATGGAAAAAGAAAGCAGCAACTACCATTGCTATATGCAAAAATTTCTTAAGCTCCTTCTGGAATTTTTCAGAAATGTGGATTTTTCTATTTGTGTCCTTATGAGATACCTCCTAACTCTTTTAGTGTAAGCATTAAATTTTAAAGAAAAAGAGAAATATAAGAGAAGAAGAAAAAAGGGAGAAAATGAGGAAAATATAAATATAGAAATGATACATAGGGAAAATATCATTATGCGTTAGGACTATTTAATAAATATAAAAAACCTGAGAACCTGCAGATTCTAGACCAATTTCTGTATGACTTCAACAGTGAACTTTCCTAGCGCCATGCTAAATTATTAGGGAAAGCAAATTTCTTAATGTTTTCTACTTCTGATTGGTAGGCAGTGGCTACAGCTAGTAAGTTGGAAGAATTAAGGGGGTAATAATCCACCATGAGAAGGGCAAAGGGGGCTTCTCAAAGGCCTAATGAGTACCCATTCTATAAGGGTCTCTGCCTACCAGGAGATCTTTTCCTGGCTCAGAATGAGATTGTGTCTGTTTCTGCAGAAGTCTGTTGGCATCTTTCTACAACTAATCATTGCTCATTTGCAACAGCTGAAGAAGGCCACACCGGATCATGCCAGCACCAATGAAGTGAGAAAGAAACTTTAAATGGAGGAAAACACTCAACAATAGGCTCAACTGGTGGCCACCTCACTCTCAGAGGTCATCTATGATCATTTCACTACCAAATCAACAGACTTTATTCTTCATTCTTCCTCTCTGTAGTATTTGATATTCTTCTTGAGAAACATTTTCCCATGTTTTCATATGCAATGCTGTCCTATTCCCCATCTATCTCTTTGAGTCCTTCTCATTCATTTTTGTATTCAAGGTGTGCACGTTTTACAAGAATAAGTCTTGAGTCCTTTGTTCTTTTCTGTTTATGCACTTAATGAAATATTCACTCTCATAGCTTTAAGTATTCCTGCTCTGTGCTAAAACTAAATTCACATTTCCTTTTCTGATTCTTCTCACAAATCCACTAGACTATCTCCATGTGCTCATTAGTCACTTCTTCACCATCATTTTGCATTTATTTCCAAGTCTACATGTCTAAACCCCAAATTAATACATACTCTAATAACAATTGTCAAGACACAAAGAAGAAATATATAAAATGAAAAAGAAAAATGACTAACAAGCATAAAATATTAAAATAACTAGTTATCAAAGAAATAGAAATGAAAATAAAAAGGCATAGCACTTACAACTATCAAGTTGTCAGAAACTATTTTAAAAATTATAATATAGACTATTGGCAAGAACGCAAGGAAATGGTCACTCATATACTGTTGACAGAAAAGTAACTTGACAAAACTTTTCTGAAATGAAATTTGGCAATATGTATCAAAAGCCTTAAAGTAATACAGAAAATATAACTTATTAATTTCATTTCTCAGCCTATATTTTGGGTGAATAGTATATGATTGATATTATATTTGTATATTTATGTATATATGTATATACTTCACAGCATTGGTTATATAATTGATTTTCAGAAATAATGCATTGTGCAACAGGTGATTGTTTAAAATAATATCATATCCACTCAATAAAATAGTATACAGAAAATAAATAGAGTTACAGAGGAATTATAACATAAAAAGATGTTATTGATATTTAAGGTCAAGATAAGTTCATGTTAAGCATATATTATGTTAAGTAGGCAATGACACAATGCATAGAATGTAACATCATATTTGTAAAAATCATGTGTATTTATATATCTACCTATATAATTTATATACATGTAGAGAGAGAAAAAAATTTCTGAGAGAATATACACCATAGGTAATAAAGTAGGTTTTGCTAATTTTTGTATTTTCTCTTTATTAAAATTTCCATTTTTCCATAATGAATGTATTTGGTTTTATTTTTTTAATTATATTTTTAAAAACTACAAATGACTTCCCTTAAAAATTTAGTGTTTTTCTTAATTTCAGTATGCCAATGGCATGCTCTGCCTTGGTTATCCATACTCAGAACTATTTTATATTCTTCTGTCTGAGATTTATATAACTTTACACAAATATCAAGTTATGTCAGTTTGCTTCTATTCTGCACCCAACTGACAAGTTCATCTTTATTAAATATTATTTTCACAAATAAGTTTTCAGGCTTAAATCCTGACCCATGCAGAAAGGGGAGATTTTTGGGTTTTGATTTGCATGCTGTTTGGAAAGTAGAGGTATGTTAAGTTTGTGAAAAATTACTGAGTAATATATCTATGATGTCTTGTATTGACTGTATGTTTTATTTTGATAAAAAGTAAACAAACAAATCAAAACAAAAATCATTTCATTACCTACAAGGTAAAGTTCAAAATCTTTACGTTAACATTACATTCTTCTATAATCTTATCTTAATCCTCATTAATGAGATAAGGATCACTTGCAATATTCCTCATAATAAAACCTGCCAAAAGTGTGCTATGTTCTTCCTGCAAGAAATCATTAAGCACTTTATATCATTTGTCTCATTTGATTATCCTAACCCTCTGGAGTGTGTACTATTATTATCACTATTAAACTGATGAGAAAATGGAGACTTAGGATATGTTACTTGTAGTTGTGGAAATTTATAGTTTTGTCACTCTGTATTAATTTCTTCTTCTTGTGGTATTAACTCCCCAATTTCATAGCCTAGAATGTCTGTCACTCAAGGTGATTTGGGCTCTTCATCCAAAGAATGGAGCATGACTTTTCAGATTCTCTTCCTGGGTACAAATTTTGAAAATAATAAAGAGATTGATGATGGAAGCATACGAAGAGAATGTACAAGTATATTGGTTTCTGCCACAAACACACCAGAGATTAGAAGTTCCCACCATCGCTGCAAGATTCCATTTCTATCCCTTAGTTACCCCACATCTGTGGATAAACCTACTCTTTCCCTTCCCTTCTTCCCCTTCCCTAACCTTCCCTCCCTTTCCCTTCCCTTCTCTTTTCCCCCTTTCCTCTTCCCTTCCTCATCTCTTCTCTTTTTCCTCCCTCCTCTGTCCCTTTCTCTTGCATAAATCAGCCAAAGTGTGTTTCTGTTGCCTGCAACCTAAGCAATCTGATGAAACAATTACTCAACATTATCTAGCCAGAGCATGTGTAACTGCTGAAATTTGAACTCAAGTCTAGATGACTCAAAATCTGTGTCTTTTCATTTCTTGTTGTTCAATTATGCCTGTCCCAGTTTTCCCTCCTGTGATCTCCCCTGCCCTACCCAACCCTCTGCTCCAGTACTCAGTCCACATCCTGTTTTCCATTACTATGGGTCCTTTATACCCGCTCCTTGGCTAGACTCTTACCCTTCTTTCTCCCGTATCCCTCTCTCCCCTCCCTTCTGGTCACTGTCAGTTTGTTCCTTGTTTCTATGTCTCTCGTTCTATTTTGCTCATAGGTTCCACTTAAAGGAGAGATCATATGGTACTTGTCTTTTACCACCTGGCTTATTTCAATTAGCATAACACTCTCCAGCTTCCATCCATGCTGTTTTGACAGGTAGGAGTTCCTTGTTTCTGCTGTGTAGTATTCCATTGTGTATATGTGCCACAGTTTTTTGCTCCACTCATTTGCTGATGGACAATTAGGCTGCTTCTGGCACTTGGTTATTGTAAATTGCACAGCTGTGAACACGATAATGCATAGGTTCTTTTGAATTGGTGTTTCAAGATTCTTAGGGTATAATCCCAGTAGTGGGATCACTAGATCAAAAGGTAGTCCCATCTTTAGTTTTTTGAGGAAATTCTATACTGTTTTCCACATCGGCTGCACCAATATGCATTCCCACCAATTGTGCACTAGGGTTCCCCTTTCTCCACAACCTTGCCAACACTTGTTGTTTGTTGATTTATTAACAATAGTCATTCTGATTGGTATGAAGCAGTATCTCATTGTGGTTTTAATTTGCACCTCTCTGATGACTAGGGATGTTGAGCATTGTTTCATGTCTCTAGACCCTCTGTATGTCCTCCTTGGAGAAGTGTTTGTTCAGGTCCTTTGCCCATTTTTTAATTGGATTGTCTGTCTTCATGCTGTCAAGTTGTACAAGTTCTTTACATGTCTGGAAATCAAATCCTTGTCTGAGGGATCATTGGCAAATCTATTTTCCCATACAATTGGTTCCCTTTTCATTTTGTGGATGTTTTCTTTAGCTGTGAAGGTTTTTAAATCGACATAGTCCCATTTGTTTATTTTTTCCTTTACATCTCTTGCCTAGGAGATATATTAGTGAAGATACCGCTGTGTGGGATATCTGACATTTTACTGGCTATGTTCTCCTCTAGGACTTTTATGGTGTCATGACTTATATTTGTCTTTTATCCATCTTGAGTTATTTTGGTGTGTGGTGTAAGTTGGTGGTCTAGTTTCCTCTTTTTTGCATCTACCTGTCCAGATCCCCCAGCACCATTTATTGAAGAAGCTATTTTTACTCTATTTTATGCTCCTGCTCCCTGTGTCAAATTGACCATATAGACATGAGTTTATTTCTAGGCTCCTATTCTGCTTCACTGATCTATGTGTCTGTTCTTATGCCAGTACCAGGCTATTTTTATTACAGTGGCCTTATATATAGTTTGATATCAGGTATTGTGATCCCTCCTACTTTGTTATTCTTTCTAAAAATAGCTGAGGTCATTCAGGGTCATTTATGCTTCCATACAAATTTTTGAAATATTTGTTCTAAATCTGTGAAATATGTCATTAGTATTTTAATAGTGATTGCGTTGACTCAATAAATTGCTTTGGGTAGTACGGACATTTTAATGATGTTAATTCTTCCAAACCATGAACATAGTATATGCTTCCATTTATTTTGTGTTGTCCTTAATTTCTTTCTTCAGTGTTCTGTTGTTTTCCAAGTATAGTTCTTTTACCTCCTTGGTTAAGTTTATTCCTAGGTACATTATTTTTCTTGTTGCTACAGTAAATGGGATTTTTTTCCTAGTTTCTCTTTCTGATAGTTCAGTGTTGGTGTACAAAAATGACTCTGATTTCTGAATATTGATTTTGTATCCCACTGTTTTACCAAACTCATTTATTAAGTAGAGTTGTTTTTTTGGTGAAGCCTATTGGGTCATTTATGTACACTTTCATGTCATCTGCAAGAATGACACTTTTGCTTCCTCTTTTCCAAGTTGCATGCCTTTGTTTCTTTTTCTTATCTGATCACTGTGGCTAGAACTTCCAATACTTTGTTGCATAGAAATGGTAAAAGCAGACACCCTTGTCTTTTTCCTGAACTTGGGGGGAAGGTTTTAGTTTTGGCCCATTGACTATCATGTGTGTAGGTTTCTCGTATATGGCCTTTATTATGTTGATGTAGGCTTCCTCTACTCCCATGTTGCTGAGGGTTTTTTTTTAATCATAAATGAGTGTTGTACTTCATGAAATGCTTTTTCAGCATCTATTGATATGATCATGTGATTTTTGCCTTTTCTTTTCTTTATGCATTATGATTATTGATTTGTGAATATTGTATGATCCTTGCATCCCTGGGATGAATTCCACTTTTTCATGGTGTATTATCTTTTTAAGGTATTGCTGGATGTGTTTTGCCTGTATTTTGTTGAGGATTTTAGCATCTATGTTAATCAGTGGTATTGGCCTGTAGTTTTCTTTCTTTCTTGTGTCTTTACCTGGTTTCAGAATTAAGATAATACTGGCCTTATAAAGAGGTTGGGAGTCTTCCCTCTTGGAGTTTTTGGAAAACTTTAATCAAGATAGGAGTTAGCTCTTCCCTTAATGTTTGCTAAAATTTTCCTAGAAACCGTCTGTTCCAGGGATTTTGTGTGCCAGGAGTTTTTTGATTACTGCTTCAATTTCACTAGATGTTATTGGCCCATTAAGGTTTTCTGCTTCTTGATTTAGTTTTGGAAGATTGTATGTTTCTAGAATTATGTCCATTTTGCCCAGGTTGTCAAATTTCTTGGCATATTGTTGTTTGAAGTAATTTCCGACAATTCTTTGTATTTCTTTGTTATCAGTTGTAATTTTTCCTCTTTTGTTTCTGATTTTATTTATGGGTTCTCTCTCTTTTGTTCTTGATGAGTCGAGTTAAAAGCTTGTCAATTTTCCTTATCTTTTCAAAAAACCAGAGCTGGATTTTCTGACCCTTTGAATTGCTCATTTAGTCTCTGTATCATTTAATTCTGCTCTGATCTTGATTATATCCTTCCTTCTACTTGCTCTGGGCCTTGATTGTTGTTGTTCCTCCAGTTCTTGTAGATGTAGGGTTAAGTTGTTTATTTGAAATGTTTCTCTCTGTGAGGTGGGCCTGTGTTGCTATGAACTTCCCTCTCAGGACTGCCTTTGCGGTGTCCCATAGTTTTTAGGCTGTTGTATGTTCATTTTCATTTCGTTCCACAAACTTTTTGATTTCTTCCTTGATCTTAATTTTAACACATTCATTGTTTAATAGCATGCTGTTCAGTATCCATATACTTGACTGTTTTTGAGTTTTTACCTTCAGGTTAGTTTCCAGATTTGAGCCCTTGTTACCTGGGAAGATGCTTGATATAATTTAAATTTTATATTTGTTGAGGCTTGTTTTGTGTCCTATTATGTGGTCTATCTTTAAAAATGTCCCATGCACATTTGAAAAGAATACAGATTTTGCTTCTTTGGGATGAAAGGTTCTGTATATATCAATGAAGTCCATTTGATCTAGAGTGTCATTCAATACCAAAATATCTTTGTTGATTCATTGGTGGAAGATCTATCCTTTGGTGACATGGGGTGTTAAAATACCTACTATAACTGTGTTGCTGTCTGTATGTAAGTCCTCTAAGATTCTCCTTATATACTGGGGTGCTCCTATATTGGGTGCATATATGTTTATAATGGTTATATCTTCTTGATGGATGCTTTCTTTAATTATTATGAAGCATCCTCTGTCTCTTTTTTATGGTTTTTTTTGAAGTCTATTTTGTCTGATATCAATATTGCCACCCCAGTTTTTCTTGTGTGTGTGTCTATTTGCTTGGAATATTTTTTCATCCCTTCACTTTCAGTCTGTACATTTCTTTTTTTCCTGAGGTGAGTCTCTTGTAGACAGCATATATGTGGGTCATGTTCTGTTATCCATTCAGCTACCCTATGTTGTTTGATTGGAGCATTTATTGCATTTACATTAAAGGTTAATTTTTATAGGTACTTATTCATTGCAATTTTTCATACGGTGTTTCTCTCTCTCTCTCTCTCTCTCTCTCTCTCTCTCTCTCTCTTTTCCTTTTTTACAGCAGTCCCTTTAGCATCACTTGCAGTGGTGGCTTGGTGGAGACATACTCTTTTAGCCTTATTTTGTCTGGGAAGCTCTTTATTTCACCATTTATTTAAACGAGAACCTTGCTGGATAGAGTAGTCTTCATTATAGTTCCCTGTTTCTTATTACCTGGAATATTTTGTGCCAATCCCTTCTGGCTTGTAGTGTTTCTGTTGAGAAATCTACCAATAGCCTTATTGGAGCTTTCTCGTAGGTTACTTGTTGTTTCTCCCTTGCTGACTTTAAGATTCTCTCTTTGCCTTTCACATTTGGCATTTTAATTATGATGTGTCTTGGAGTGGATCTCTTTGAGTTCATCATGATTGGGACCCTCTGTGCTTCCTGAACTTGCATGAATTTCCCCCTCAACAATTTAGGGAAGTTTTCTGTCATTATTTTTTCAAGCAAGTTTTCTATTCTTTGTTCCTTTTTTTTCCTTCTTATATTCATATAATGTGGATGTTGTTACATTTTATGTTTTTCTAAAGTTGCCTTAACTATCTTTATACTTTTTGAGTCTTTTTTCATTTTTTTGTTTTACCCGGGTATTTCTTTCTACCCTGTTTTCCAGCTCACTGATTCAATTCTCTGATTCATCCAGCCTGTGTTTAATTCCTTCTAGTTATTTTTCATTTCAGATGTTGCATTCTTCATTTCTTCCTGGTTCTTGTTCATAGCTTCTATTCCTTTTTTCATGCTCCTGTAGTTCCCACTCAGTTCCTTATAGTTGTCACTGAGTTCCTTGAGCATCTTATAACCTTTTTTTTTTCTGAATTCTATGTCTGATAGTTTGTTTGCCTCAATTCCATTTAGCTCTTTTTCTGGGGATGCTTCCATTCCTTTCAATTGGGTGTTGGTTCTTTGTCTCCCCATTTTATGTGACTCTTTTTGTTTGTTTATGCATCTCAGGATACTCTGCTTCGTCTGCCTGTCTTCATAGGGTGGACTTCTGTGGTAGGAGTTCTGTGGAACTCAGTGGTGCGGTCTCTTTGATCTTATAATCTGGATGCTCTAGGGTTGCCCATTATTCAGTTTGTGTGGGCTCTCTTATTGTACTTGGGCTCTGCTTCTTCGTAGCTCATTTGTTGCTGGGTTCTCCCCTCCAGCTGGCTGACTGGTAGTCACAAGTCCTGCTGCATCTTGTGTGTTGTTGTCCAGGTATTGGTTAACAAAGCAATATTACCAGGAAACTAATCTTATGCCAGCAACACCCCCCCCACCACATCAGCAATATCAACAGGAATTGAGCAAAGATTAATAAAGGTGGAGTGAGATTAAAAATATTATGAGATATAAAAAAGGATTACGAGATGACTAAAAGAGGTAAAATTATTTTGAGTGGGAAGAAGGAGGAGAAATAATAAGAATAGAAAATAGAAATGAGGTGAAGAAAGGGAAAATAAAGTTTAAAATGATGGTAAAAATAGAGTAAGAAGAGCTAAGAGTATACTATGAGGTTTCAAGTAAAATTTAAAAGGTATTGAACCAATGGGACCAAAATTGCAGGTAAACCACAGCAAGGTCAATAACAACAACAGCCAAGCAAAGATTAATTAATAAAGGTGGAAAGGAAATAAGAATATTATACAAAAGAGAAAAGTGAATATGAGATGTCTACAATATAGAAAAATGATTTTGAGAGGATGGGGAAGGAACACTAATAAGAGTAAGGAATAGATCCCAGGCTAAGAAAGGGACAAAATTAAAATAAAATTCCTTACTCAAGCGATCAAGGGCAGTGGGAAGGCAAAATGGAGAAAGACAGGGGGAGAGTATCCTGTGGGATTTGAAGTACAAATGAATAGTGAATGAGTAGAAATACTGTTGGAGAAGAACAGCAATAATCATGATATCCTTGCTGAACTAGCCACAATTTATAAAGGTGGAAAGGAAATAAGACTAATATGAGAGGGGGAAAAAGAATGTGAGCTGACTTAAGGAAGGAAGAATGCTTTCAGGAGGATGGATGGAGGGGAAATAGTAAGAGTAAGGAATAGGAATATGGTGTAGCATGGGAGAAAATAAAATTTGCAACAACAATAAGAAAGGTCAGAAAGAGGGCAAAATAGGGTAAGACCAGGGAAGGGTACTTGCTATGTGGGATTTGAAATAACAAAAACATGAAAAATTATATAATCTGATCAAAAAATAAAAGATTGAGAGTAGTGAGTTAGTTGGGATACAATTGAAGCTAAAAAAGAAATATTAAAAGGCTTTGTGAAAGGTAGAAAAGAGAAAGAAAGAAAGAAAGAAAGAAAGAAAGAAAGAAAGAAAGAAAGAAAGAGAAAGAAACCTACAAGTTCTGAGGAAGAACAAAGAAAAATTCATCTCAGTTGTTGGTGTTTGCCTTCTTAGTTCTGGGATCGGTGTCTTTTTTTTTCTGGTTTGTTTGTTTGTTTGTTTTTATAATCTCAAGGTCCCAGGGTGGGTCCTCCAACTTCTGGCAACACTGCCTGTGTCTCCTTCACCTGCCTCTGTTGTGACCAAGAGGGTAGGGCCTCTGTATCTCCCCTGGGAAACAGTTTACTCTTCTAGGAAAACTGTGGGTGTATTCCCGTTTCCCCTACACCTCCTGTCTCAGTCTATCCCAGTTTACTTCCAAAAATGTGTAGTTTCTGATTGTATAGCTGTCTGTTTCACGGGGGTAGCGGGGCACACTGTGTGTAAGAGTGCCAACTCTCTCCTGCTTGGTTTAGACAGCAGCTCTGTGCGTGAGCCGAGGCTGGGCAGAGCCCTGAATCCCCCTTGATGCACCACTTTCTGAACTCCCTGCTTTGAGAGCTTCAGTGAAATAGGGCCCTAGGGCACAGTGTACTTTGTCTCTGTGTGGGAGATTCCAAATGGGCCCTTTTAGGCATTCTTACTGCTGTCTTTCTTTTGTGGAAATGACTTCTGCAGGGTTATTAAGTCTGTCAAGCCAGTTTTGCAGATCTTCTGATCCTGCAGGAAGTTCGGGCTGGGAGCAACCTACGCTTCCCAGAGGTTCTGCCAAGGAAAGGGACTCGGTCTGTTTTTAAAGGATCTCAGATGCACAGTGCCCAGCCCACTGCCCTCACAGCATACAGTGGCCCACACTCTCCACTCTGTGCAGCTGCACTGGGCTGGGGCTGAGAAATCACCTCCCTTTGCACCTTTTTGACCAATCTGCCCAGCTGTATTGAGTGGGAGCCAATCATACCCACAATCCTTTATCCTTGTTGGCAGGGTTGCTGCATGTGTGGGGTCCCTGCCTAGTACACGACAGCTACCTTTTAAAAAAAGTCCCTCTGGGCTATCCCACTGCAGTGCTGACTCACTGCCGGGCTTTCCGTAGACACCATTTCTCCAAAAAGTCAAGAGTCTATCACAGTCATGGCTAACTGTGGTCCTCCTCCTCCACCAGATCCAGGTGCAGATAGTATCTCTTTCACTCTCTGGCACTCTCCTGGTTGGCGTTTGCCACTGCAGCTCTGGGTGTGCTGCAAGCTGTGTGTGTGTGTGTGTGTGTGTGTGTGTGTGTAGCCTGGTTCTCCCTGACAACTTTGTATATGCAAGTCACTGGTGGCCCAGGTATGGGGATTCTCTGCTCTGGGAGGGAAGAGAGCCACTAAGATGCTCTCTTTGACCAGGCTGTCCACGGATGCAGGCTCCATGGCTGCTGGCACCGTGGCTGCTGGCGCAGTGCCCAGGGATTTTCCCCATCCACCTATAAAACCTCCTAAGCATCTTCTGTACTCTTTGGCTTCCAAACTTCATATCGCCTAATATTCCATTGACTGTTGACTTTATTTTTTTGAAGATCACCTAAGTGTCTGAGTTGGGTGCAAGAGCAAGTGGACTTGGCCACCATCTCCCACGGTTAAAGTCTGTGTTCTTAATACTGTGTTTTAGAGTGGGACTGAAATACTCAACCTCAGCTCTGGTTCCTATTGCTTACATGCATCCTTGTTCACTTTTATCAAATTTTGCACAACCCACCTCTACTACTAAGACATCCTTTTTTTTTTTTTTTTTTGCTTTCCTATTACTCCCAATTCTATTGAAATTGTCCCACTGACCATCATAACATCCATTTTCACTAAAATATTAAACTCTTTAAACCATGGAGATACTTTCTTCTGACACTTATTATTCACTGGTGGAATAAGAGACAGAAGGATCAAAGCCAAGAATAACTATTCAGCTTGAAAACTACCCTTGGTTACCTATGACTTACAAAATAAAATCTAAGCCTCGAAAACTTTACATGCAAGGAATTAAAAAAGAATAAAGTCCAATTCTACTTCCCTAGTTACATAATATGCTCCTTTTTCCTTTTCTCCTTCAGGTCCTCTTCTACTACCCAGCTGAAAATTTGGTAGCATTTTACACATAATACCATTTATTGCATTCATATGCATAGCACTTATTTGTTTCAAAGCTTCCTTGTGACAATTCTTTGCATGGCCTTGCATTTTGGTTTGGCTTTACTTTTAATATGTGGTATAAAGGAAAATACGCTGTTTAAGTAGTGAAAAGACTGAGTTAGTTCACCTCTCCTAACCTGAATAGTTTGAATAATTTACTATTCAAAGCTATCATTCCAGCTAGGATTTATTTATTTATTTATTTATTTATTTATTTATTTATTTATTTATTTATTTGAAAATGCATGGGGAGAATTGGCTGTCAACATGATTAATCTGAGTTATATTTAGAGGAGTATTTATTTGTACTATAAAATTTGCACCATATCATTGTTTAAATTGACAAACGAATATGGCAACAGAAAAAAAAACAGAATTTTATAAATTTTCTTTCACATTTTTTGAAACAATGTGGGACATTATGTCATTATTACTAATATTTTACCTCAAGTATTTTTTTGCTTCTTTAAATACAATATCATGTTGTAAAAAAATAAGATAGAATATTTTTCCTGTAGGTGAGAATGAGCCTATTGTACACTGCTGGAAACAAGTCATCTGAAAATAAATATATAGGAGACACAAAATGCCTTTTTAAAGATGACATCAGAAGTCTAGAGCTTGACATTAAAGGCTTTTGTATGAAGTGCAATACCTCAACTTGCCTTTGAAACACAATAGCTTTTTACATGATATTTCAACTGTAAGCCACAGCTTTTCTCTACTTTAATAGGAGGTAAAACAAGTTTTTCTGCTTTCTTAGTTTTTCATTTAAATAAATATGATTAAAATATATTGGCATAATTTGGGTTTCTAGATTACTTTGGGCATGAGGTTGAACACAGGACTTCTTTGTAACAGCATTCCCAGATGTTAGGACTTTTACACTCTGCATAGAAATGTGAATATATTTATATATTGGAGTGACACTTCTACAGGAAACCTAGAGACCTATCTGTTTACTACATGTCACCAAAGTTAAAGTGTCAGTGTGGGTAAATTTCACTGCTTGTGTAGGCTTTACAAATATAATTACTCAGTGTTAGACAATAAGAAATGGAAAACACTTAAGTGGCTTTCTTATACCTGGGCCTGTTGATTTTGTTTTGTCAATGACGGCTTTCATTAAGAGCCACTGAAGGTTAGTTTCCCTCAATTGATGTAGTGGTAACAATTTACTCTCTCCTGCCATAGTAAAGATAGAATGAAAAGAACCTGTCCTTCAATCTGTTCATGGTAGAGATTTTTTTAAAAGTATAAACATTGAATTCCTCTGCTTGCTTGGAGATGGAAGGTCATTAACAGGGCACTTGAGCAGATTGGAATTACAGTCAACTGAGACGCTGAAACATCCTAAATGGCTTAATGCAGCAACTAAGTGCTTCTTAAATTCCAAAACTTTTACTTGAGCACAGAGACCATGAATTTCCATTGCCTTTAGGAAATGCCATTTCTATACTTTTGTGTGAGGATGCAACACAAATTTAAATAGCCGTGTTTATATCTTTTGCTTAGCAATATTAATTTGTCAAGCTGTAAATGTAAAATTAGATTATAAATTAATTTTATATGGTAAAATATTAAAATTAATAGAAAAATGAGTGAAAAGTAAATTTAATTGTACAGCTAATGCCAGTACAATCTACTTTAACTGTTTGAGATTCTATATTAATTTGTACTGTTATAGCTATATATATGTGAAAGGGTCACTTGTAGGTATCAGTCAAGTCAAAAATAAGATGTTCTCTCTTGCTCTCTGTCTCTCTTTCTCCCTATTTTTTCCAAGCTTACAACCTCTTAAATAGTTATTTAACTCCTAGAAAACAATGTACTTCCAGAACATGCAGATAAAAAGGTATTTGTGGTTCAAGGTAGAGAATGGACTACAAAATGGAAAGACATGAAATCCAGCCTAATGCATTCAAACATGAACAGCTCACAGATATCAGATTTGTAATTGACGATGAATAAACACTAGGAAATGTGCTGTTGAAATCCCGAAGAGTCATTGATGAAAGACTCCAAGGCCAAAAGACAAATCAAAGACTTATTTTTGAATTAACAAGAACATAATTTCCCTCATTTTTATCTTTAAATGTTCTACTTGATTTTTACTCCTGTTTCTCATTTTCTGATACTCTTCCAATATATTTTTATTTTTTAATTTATTTTAAAGAATTTCAAGATCTATTGTATTTTAAAATTGAATTTAATGGGGTGACATTTGTTAATGAAATTATATAGATTTCAGGTGTACAATTCCATAATACATCGTGTGTATATTGTGTTGTGTGTTCCACCCAAAGTCAGGTCTTCTTCTATGACCATTTATGTCCCATTTACCTTCTTCTACCTCTTTCCAACCTCCTTTCCTTCTGGCTATCACCATATTGTTGTCCATGTCTATGAGTTTTTTTCTTAATCTCTTCACTTTTTTTACTCCATAAATTTTTCAGAACCAGTGTTTTGGGTTTTGGGTTTCAAGATATATTCCTAGGATATGGAATTTTCCTAGAAGTGGAAGCACTGAATCATAAGGCAATGCCACAGTTAATTTTTTGAGATAACTCCATACTGTTTTTCACAGTGGCTGCACCAGTCTGCATTCCCTCCAACAGAGCATGAGGGTTCCCCTTTCTCCACATCCTCACCAGCGCTTGTTGTATGTTGCTTTATTGATGATCGCCATTCTGACACGTATGAGGTGATATCTCCTTGTGGTTTTAGTTTGCATTTCTCTGATGGTTAGTGACATTGAGCATCTTTTCTTGTCTATTGCCCATCTGTATATCATCTTTGAAGAAGTGGCTGTTCAAGTATTTTTCCCAATTTGTAAATTGGATTGTTTAAATTTTGGTGTTGAGTTTTATAAGTTCTCTATAAATTTTGGATATTAACACTTATCACTGGTGAATATGTTCCCCATTCAGTGGGTTGTGTTTTTAATTTGTTGATGGTTTTCTTTGCTGTGCAAAACATTTTTAGTCTGATGTATTTCATCTGTTCATTTTTTCTTTTGTTTTCCTTGCCCAAGAAGGTATATCAGAAAAATATTGCTATAAGAAATGTTTGAGATTTTACTGCCTATGTTTTCTTCCAGGATTTGTATGGTTTTGAGTCTAATATGTAAGTCTTTATTCAATTTTTGGCTTATTCTTGTGTATAGAGTAAGAAGTTGGACTAGTTTCATTTTTATGCATATATCTATCCAGTTTGTCAAACACCATTTATTGAATAGACTGTCTTCACTCCCTTGTCAAATGTCAAGACGTGGGTTGATTTCTGGGTTCTCTGTTCTGTTCCATTGATCTTTACACCTCTTCTTATGCCAGTGTCATGCTGTTTTGATTACTACGGCCTTGAAGTATAGTTTGATATCAGGTACTGTGATTCTTCCAACTTTGTTCTTTGTTTCAAGGTGGCTGTGGCTATTTGGAGTGTTTTGTGATTTCATATAAATTTTTGGAATATTTATTGTAGTTCTGTTAAATATACCATTAGTATTGTGATAGGAATTGAATTGAATGTATAGATTGTTTTGGAGAATATGGACATTTTAATAGTGATAATTCTTTCTACCCATGAGTATGTTATATACTTCTACTTAACTACATCTTCTTCAATTTGTTTCTTCAGTGTCTTATAATTTTTGAAAATGGTTCTTTACATCCTTGGTTACATTTATTTCCTAAGTATTTTTTTTCTGATGCAATTATAAATGGGATTATTTTCTTAGTTTTCCCTTATGTTAGTTTGTTATTAGTATATAAAATGCAACTGATTTTGGATATTATGTATCTTGCTACTTAACTGAACTTATTTATCAGTTCTAGTTTTTTTTTTTTTTTTTGGTGGTATGTCTAGGGTTTTCTATATACAGTGTCCTGCCTTCTGCAAATAATGACAGTTTTACTTCTTTCTAATTTGGATGCCTTTTGTTTCTTTTAAAAGAGACTTTATTTATATGTTTTTAGCGAGAGAAGGAAGTAGAGAAAAAGAAAGGGAGAGAATCATTGACGCAAGAGAGAAACACCAATGGGTTGGGTCTCATATGCACCCTAACTGGGGACTGAATCTGCAACCCAGGCATGAGCCCTGACTGGGAATCAAACCAGTGACTTTTTACCTTGTGGAATGATGCAGAATCAACTGAGCTACATCAGTCAGGACAATGCCTTTTATTTCTTCTTCCTGTCTGATCACTGTGGCTAGGACTTCCAGTAATATGCTGAGTTAAAAGGGCTAAAATGGACATCCTTGTCTTATTAGCAATCTTAGCAGAAATACTTTTAGTTTTTGCCCATTGAGTATTTTGTTGGCTGTAGGTCGTGATATATGGCCCCTATTTCCATGTTGCTGAGAGTTTTGTCATAAATTGGTGCTGGAATTTATCAAATACTTTTTTGCCCTTGTTGAATATAATCATATGCTTTTTATCCTTCATTTTATGTGATGTATCATATTTATTGATTTGTGGATAGTGTACCAACCTTGCATCCCCAGAATAAATACCACTTGATCATAGCATGTGATCTTTTTAATAATTTGATGAGGATTTTAACACCCATGTTCATCAGGCATATTGGCCTATAATTTTCTTTCTTTTTAGTGTTTTTATCTGGTTTTGGAATTAGGGTAATGTTGGCCTCATAAAATGAGTTTGGGAGTCTTCCCTCCTCTTGAATTTTGTGAAATAGTTCGAGAAGGATAGGTGTTAGTTCTTCAGATGTTTGGTAAAATTCTCCTGTGAAGCCACCCAGACCAGGACTTTTGTTTTGGGGAGTTTTTGGATTACTGCTTCAATTTCATTAGTTGTAATCTCTCTATTCAGATGTTATGTTTCTTCCTGATTCTGTTTTGGAAGATTGTATGTTTCTAGGAATTGTTTACTTCATCCAGATTGTTCAATTTGTTGGCATATAGCTATTTGTGATATTTTCATACGATCCTTTGTATTTCTTTGGTATCACTTGTTCTTTCTCTTTCATTTCTGATTTCATATATTTGGGTCTTCTCTCTTTTTTTCTTGATAATTAAAGGTTTGTATTTAAATCTTAGAACATTTTAAACAATATTTAATAAATTAATTTCATCATTTTATTCTTGGAATTTGTGAATAACCCTGATTACTCATATTCCATGATAAGAAGTAACTGTCTTGATATTTTTAAAATCTCCATTATTGCTTTAGTAGGCTCTTGAACATTTATTTGTGCTCTCTCTGGAGGTAAAACAATTGTATTCATGAAAAGCATGAAGTTATTAGTCATTTTCAATGTCCTCTTTACTATTCTGTCATTTTTCTTTTACTACCATTCAGGCATAAGCCCATGCTATTGTTCTAGGTTGTGGCTTGGCAGTACATGGCTTATGCATGTTGCAAACATAATAAAACTCAGCATTTAGAGAGCAATAAATCATATCTGCCTGATGCATCTCTATCAGCATAGTTTTATTTTTGCTGGATCTTTGCTATTTGGAGTTGGCTAATTTAACCTTACATATAAAAGCAAAGGGAAGACTGTCTGTTAAGTTAGAAAATGCTTTTAATTTGTGATAATCAGAAACCTTTTCCCAATACCATTATCATTCAGCAGAAGACTCCAGTTCTATTTTAGGGAGAAAATTAGAGCTATGGGGAATAATTTATCTCAACCACACTTTGATTCCCTGAACATCTGCTTGTCTTCTCCTACTCTCTTAGCCTCTTTCTCTGTAGTGGTTCTTTTCCCTAGGTCTAAAATCTTTTCCAATCCTCTTGCACTAAAACTTTTTTTTTTATCATATATCTTCTGGCAAACTATTTTCTCTTCTCTCTCATACACATTGCAGAGCAATTGATTTAATCTCAGATGCCTGTTACTTCTTCCTACACTCATATCCCAACACCCTGCAACTTAGATTCTGTCCCCATTAGTCTGCAGAGACTATTCTTGCTGAGGTCACTGGTAATCAAACCCAATGAACAGTTCAGTCTTTATTTTACTAGATAATGTTTTCAGTGAATATTAATGATCATTTTATTTCTTAAGAACTTTTCTATTCCCTTTTCCTCCATGACAGTATACTCATTTGCTTCTATTATTTTTTCTTTTTCTCTTGTTTCTCCTTAGTTTGGCTCTTATAAAACTGCTATTAAGCATTACTTATCATCCTGTAAGATTTATTCCACGATCATGATTTCATGTATACCCAGCCTACGTGTGAATGATTTCCAAATCTCTCTAGCCCAAATTTTAATCTGCACTTTAGACTATGTATTCCCCATTCCAAAGATCCCACAAGAGCATCAAACCCCAGAAGTACAAAATGAAACTTAGCACTTTTTTTATTATGCTGGATGAGCTCATATTCTGTATTTTCTGCTGGATCAATTCCTATTCTTCTACATAAGCTAGAAGTCCAGTTCTTGATTCCTTTCATTGTCTTTTTCTCTCTCCACTTGAAACCTCTGAGTTCTGTATTTCATCAATTATAGATGCAGATTTCAGATTTTAACATTTCTGACATCAGGATACATTATTAGAACAAACACTAACCAATATATTGTTACAGTTTGATTAGCAGAGATTTTATCCCCTCTTCCTGGTGTATAAATAAATATTATATTCTATGGTCCAGTGCATGGTGCCTTACATCAGATAAAATATAGCCCTTCAGAAATCTATCTCAGTATTTCCACTTTCCTATTAGTCCTATAATTCAAGAGTCTTCCTTTTTTAAACTTCCAGCAATGCTGATGTGCCTGCTTCTCTCTCCAAGATCTTTTCTTTTGTGCTTCCTCTCCTCAAAAGCTCAAATGTGCGTGCGCGCGTGCACACACACACACACACACACACCAACATCCCTCTCCACCAAAACCAGAGAACTCCCATTTCACACTTTAAGATGCAGCATCTAGGAAATGAGACACTTTTCCTCCATGTGGGGCCAGATGCCCCACAGTAACCTGCGTATGTCTTCATCATTATGCTCTCCACATACACCATAAATTTACTAATCCATCTGTTGCTCTCACTCAATAGGATTTTTTTTATAGCAGAGCCTATATTAAGTAATTTGTGTCCATGGGACCTGAAATAATTTTAGTAACTCTTTGTTGAATAAACACTGAATGGACAAATGATAGCTAAAATATTGTTGAAGGATGTGATTGCTCATGAATAGCACTTAGAGGGAAAAGAAAACATAGTTGAAGACAGAATTCCAGAGAACACCAAAATTTAAGAGACGTACAGAGGTAAATATGCCTGCAAAGATACTGAAAAACAGAGATTAGCAATCTCCACCTTTGATTGAACAGTGATGACAACAAAGCTCATGTTCTTCCTTAGTTCATGGCTGGCCTTCCCTCCCCGTAATCACCTCCTTCACATTCTTCATCTACCTGACCCGATGAGATGTTGCCTCAATTAGGAACTGAAGGATGTCAATTAGATTCAGAGCAAAGAAAAGACTATTTCAAGGCAAACAGTCTGTCATGTGCAAAGCTGCTGTAGTGCAAGGGATTATAAAAAATGACTAGTACCTGGCTGACATGGAAAGGTGTGGGTGAGTATAAGATGTGACTGGAGAGTAAGTTTAGCATCAGGGCATGCAAGGCCTTGTGGATCTTGTAATGCAGTTTTCCCTTCACCCGAGACAATGGAAAGCTAGAGAAGGTTTTAAATCCTGAGCACGGAAGGTCATATGATGAGATATGCATCTTTTAAAGGCTGTTCTGTCTTAATCAGAGGGGAACTACAGTGGACACAGGAGAACAGATGTATTTCTTGTACAAGTTGGGGAAATAAATAAGATACAGATAAAGAACATGGGATTTATAGCTGAGCAAGCTTGACATAGATCCAGATTCCAGCATTTCTATGACATTGTAAGGATTAAATGAGAGAACTTATAAAAAAATTGACAAAAATGAGTTCTCTTTCACCTCCCCCAAACCAGGCTCTCGAACATTTGTCAAAAAAGCTCTATGTTATGTACAAATCACATCCACTTTCAAATTTTAAAATCTACCTGAAGCTTATTTTAAGATTTATATTACCCAGAATAGCTATATTATTAGCACCCATGCTTACTTTTTACTCTTGACTTCTTGTTACTTGTTTAATATGAAAAGTAAAATTCCAGTCTTACAGATAAAAACAAAAAAATGCAAAACTCACTATATGGACTTAATAAGTAGGTTGAGGTAAGTAGAGAAGAGTACAATTTGAGCCAACCACCAACAACTCTAACCCCTTAAACAATACCTTCTTTTATGTGCTGCACTTCATATGGGTATCAGAGTAGAACTGTGTAATGACAGCCCTAATAGCTACCAGTCATAAAGAAACAACAGAAGAACAAATGTTGAGACTTGAAAGTTGGAAGGATCAATAGCTAGATAGCATTTGTTATATGAGAACTGAAATTAGACCTTCAAAGAAATGCTGCCGAAAGCAAAATAAATTAGGTAATTTAGTAGGTTCAAAAAACAACGTATTTTAAGGTTTGAATCCCAACATATACTATATATTTATGTTACTGCTCATCTGGTTTAAAGGATTTATCCAATACTACTTTTGTTTATCTTCTGGCTATTTTCCAGGTCAGTCTAACCTATCTGGTACAATTTTTACAAAAAATATCTTTTCTTGGTGTGTGTAAGAGTTTCATTTTCTGTGAATTTCTTAAAGTCAGATATTATTCATCTTTTTATTTCTAGCACCTGGAAAATCATGTGAATCATGGCGAACACCTAAAGATATTCTTGGCCAAATAAACATGTAAATTAACATAGTGAGTCTCTACTAAAAGACCACCTTCTCAAAGAGTCCTTTGCTATCTATTTTCATCTTACCTAATGTTTCTTCATGACACTTATCACTACCTATCTTCCTTGATATTATTTGTACATTTATTAGTTGTCCATCTCCCTCAGTAGAACATATACTACATGAGGGTGGGGTCTTTGTCTTCCTTACTGCTTTATCTCCGGAGCCTGGAAGAGAGCCTGCCACAGAATAGGTGCTCAAATATATTTGGTAAATGAATGAATAATCAATATTTTATAGTATTTCCTTTTCCTATTTGTCAGTACTTAATAAGGTAAAAGTTTTACACTGGGAAATCATCATTCTCTAATTGTTGGGATATATTAGTCAAGGCTCTCCAGAAAAGCAGAAGCAATAGGTTAAATACACATATATATGAGAGAGGTAGAGAGATTTATTTTAAGGAACTGACTGATGCAGTTGTGGGGGCTGGAAAGTGTGAAATCGGCAGGGCAGACAGCAGGCTGAAAATTCCAGCGAGCTGATGTTGGAAGATGGTCTGGAGGCATAATTCTTTCTTTTCTCTTAAGGCTGTCATCTGTTTGGATGAGGCCCACCCACATGATGGAGAATAATTCTCTTCATTAAAAGTTGACTGATTTAAATGTTAAACGCATCTAAATGATATATTCACAGCAACATCTAAATGGGCGTTTGATCAAAAATGGATGTCTTGGCCTAGCAAAATTGACACATAAAATTAATCCTTAAATCTTGTTCTCTCATGGACTGTCAACAACAGTGAGCTTTATCTGCCTATATGCTGCTCACATGTCTGCTGCCAGCAGAGGGCACCATCAGGCACCAGTTTTGAGGCTCTTAGGTGTCTGCCAAATCTCCTCCTATGTGTGGTCTGCAGAATCCTAGCATCTATACCACCTGAGAGCTTGGCAGAAGTGCAGAATCTTAGACCCCATGTTAGATCTACCGAATGTGAATCAGCATAATCGTAGATTGCCAGGGGATACCTATGCACATTAAGCAGTGGCGATGTTCTTTCCATGCAGCTCAGGGCAAATAAATCTTCCTCTTCCACATCACCCCAGTGTTTAGATCCTCCTTTTCTGCACTTTTTGTTTGCATATGAGTGGTCATATAACTCATTTGAGTGTAGAAAATAGGCTGATGTTAGTTGGCTTTCTCTGCTTTTCTCTATTTAGAAAGTACATGGAGGCCTAATAAAAATATCAGAAGCTCCACAAAACATGAAAAGTAGGCATAGCCTTCACATTAATATACGCCTTCAAGGGAAAAGCAGCATGCTAAATGGTGGACTATTGGGAGTCAAGGGTTCTGGATGTGAGTGCAGAAGTTCCTAGCCATGTGATCTTGAAAAATGTTTTACTTTCAGCTGCAGTCTCCTATCTATTTATTGAGAAGTTTAAATCAGGTCAACATTTTTTAGCTAAATTCAATCTCCGATATTCTGTTCTCAAATGACATATGAATATGAAAGTACTCATAGCTGTGGAAGAATGTGATGAGAGGTAAGGTCATGGTGACGAGGACTATTTAGTATAACAATAGAGTGCTTTAATAAAAGAGGTAGATCACCGAATCCTGAAATTCCACTTTGAAGATTATGAAAAATTCAGCCTTTTAAATCTATGTGAATAAATTATCAGGAGGCGTTCTTTGTCTGGGTATGACATGGAGAAAGAATGTACACACTCTCAATCAGATGGGGGGACAATAGGAATTTTTGGAGGGTATAGAATGGTCCATAAAGTAGAGTTATGGAGACCCTAAATCATAGTCTGCCTAGTTCAATCCTAGGTAGGATTGCCTATCTAGGAAGCTGGGTTGACCAGTTTGGGATCAGCCAACATATATGATTCTGTTGTAAGATGAGCAAGCACTGGTCTTTGGAGACTCAGATTTAACAAGATCCAAATTCTCATATAGTCTTAGGTTTTACTGAGATCAGAAACACTAAGATCATGAGTTGGGTAGTTCTATTTAAATTAAAAAAATAAAGTTTCTAGGACTGGACTAAATATTTGCCTGGTCATGAGTTGAAGCAGCATTATTCACACATTCACCTAGATATCTTGACTCCAGTAAGGGACTTTTTACTTTCCTTCACCAACTGCATACAGTCAAGTCCTCTACTGCAAAATTTACCTGCACTTTCCATATTTCTCCATCAGGTCTACCTATAGGTCGACCATTGACGGGTACCCATCACCTCTTGCCTGGATGACTACAATAACCTCCATGCCTACTCCTGCTGCTCTGCGGTCCTTTTCCCTATAGCAGCCAGCCAGATCTTAGCATAGTTCAATCTTATCTCTGCATTTTTTAAAATTTCCATTATGCTTAGAATTATTCCTAAACTTCATGTGGCAAATCCTCTCTCCAACATCACTTACTTTAATGTCCTGATTGCTCAACATCTTCTAGACACACTGACCTCTATTATATGCCATGTACCAGATCTTCCCTGCCCCGGAGTCCTCCTGAATGTTAGAACCTTCCCCAAACTTTCTCTGCCATTCTCCACATGGTAAGCTGCTTTTCGTCCTTCAGTTTCAGAGAAGCTACCTTATAGCAGTCTAGGTCCAATCGTGTTAGAATACACACAAACAGCAGGTTAAATAGGGGAAGCTTAATATAAAGAATGATTAATTGTGATAAAGGAATAATTATAAAATATGAATAGAGAAATCTGCATTGTCTCATGGGGCTGAAGAAGAGTCCTCAAAGAAGGAAACACTTGGAAGTTGTTCAGACCTCATCGATGGAGCTGTAGAGGCATATATAATGCACATCATTATTTTTCCCTTAAAATTGGGCCAAAACAGTGCACATTATGCATGACAAAATGCAGTAGCAGGGAAAGAGACTAGTATAATGTTCAGCCTCCTGGAAGCGCTGCTCCAAGAGTTGAGGAAAAGTTATCGCTCGCTAAGGCTGCAAGGCCGCAGAAAGACAACTTGTGTGGTCTTACTGGGGAAACTTCTAGGGAATGCCCTCAAACTCCCACACTCTTACCACTAACCACCTCTAGCCTGCCTTCTCCCTTGTCCTCCACCCACCAAATTAGAGAAAACTGATTCTTTCTTCACTATCTCCACAGCACTCTCCACTGAGAAAGCTTAACGTCATGCTCACCTTAAAGCAGTGGTCCCTAACTTTGGCACCAGGGACCTGTTTCATGGAAGGCAATTTTTCCATGGACCAGAGTGGGGCATGGTTTTGGGATGATTCGAGCGCATTACATTCAAGCTCACCTCCTGCTATGCATTGCACTTCCTAACAGGCCCAGACCTGTACTGGTCTGTGGCCCAAAGGTTGAGGACCCTTGCTTTAAAGGACAGATTCTTAGAGAAATTTTGTTAATTAGCACAGAACATTTTCTGAAGGGTTTATTGCGAGCTAAGGGGCAATATATTGATAAGTGACGCACCACCTTTATGCCCCACCTTAAGTGACCCTGAAAGCTAATCCCTCTGTTTCTTTGCTAGCACTTGTTAATTTTCTGTGAAATTATTTAAAAAGATTGTATTTATTTATTTACAGAGAGAGGAGAAGGGAGGGAGAAAGAGGAGAGAAACATCAATGTGAGTGAGAGAAACACGATTTGGTTGCCTCTAGTTTGCCCCCAACTGGGGACCTTTCCCACAACCCAGGCATGTGCCTTGACAGGGAATCAAACCAGCGACCTTTCAGTTCACAGACTGGTGTTCAGTACACTGAGCCACCCCAGCCAGGGCTTTTCTCTGTAATTTTATTTTGTTACTTTAATTTTTCTGATTTTCTAATCAAAATATAAGCCAATTAATAGAAAGACAAGGTATGTTCTGTTTTTTTTGTATTCCTAAAACCAGGAAAGGTGCTTAAAATAATTCTTAAATTCTTCAACAGGAATGTTGAATGAATTTTCATAACTGACACAGAAGAGAAGACTTCTTTTAGACTAGCAATAAGAAGATGTTTCCAACTCCAAGTCTGATAGAAAGAGAGGAGTGACAGAAGAAATGAGAACACTAAGATGAACCTTGGAGGCCTGTTTCATTTTACTGTTTCTTGACTTTCCCTTCCTTCCTTCCTTCCTTCCTTCCTTCCTTCCTTCCTTCCTTCCTTCCTTCCCTTCTCTCTCTCTCTTTCTTTCTTTCTTCTTCCTTCTTTTCTTCTTTCTTTTTATTTCTCTCAAGAGTAGAGAAGAGGAAAGTATCATTATAATGCTCATATATTTGGATACATTTAACCCCTCCGTGCCATGCTGATATTCCTATTCAAATATTACCCTGATCTTTATTGAGTTATGGGAATCACAGCTTGTGTTTGAGTTGTATGGAAACTGCATATTGCCACCTGAAGGTGGGATTTGGGCTAAATATCTGCAATGTACTTTGCAATTTCATCTTCATTTACTGAGTTGTCATACCAAGGAAATATTGTGCTTCAAGGCTTGAAAATAACCTATTACTAAAAAAGCATTTAAGCGCACCATCAAACATATCTTGAATAAAAAGTAAAACAATCATTTCCAAATTTTCTCAATATCCTCCCCTCCAATTATTTGGTTATCTCTGAAATATAGTTCCCCAAACCTTCCTCTGCATGCACTTATTTCAATCATGAAAACTGAAAATCACCAATGCTTTTACCAATGCAACACCAATGCAATTGTATATACTCATATACTGAAGTGACTATGTTCTCAAAGTAAACATTTTACAAATCCAGGAATGCAAGGGAACTAACAGAGAGAGAGACTATTAATATGTTTACTCAACTAGCTGGATTCTTAGTTCCTAAACATCTCTAACAACTTTTCTACAGTTGATTTTCCCTCCCCCATTAGAATAAGTATTATCATCAAAAAGAATAGAGAGTAATGGTAGGAAGAACCTGATTTATGTAGGATTCAGGAAAAGCCTTTTTAAGTGACATCTAAGTTTAGAACTAAGGTTTGCAAAGGAGTCAGCTAAAAAAAAAGGAAAAGAGGGGTGAGTATTTCAGGCACAAGGAATAACATACTTGATTATTCTGCTTATTCTAAGCAGAAGCAGACCTTGTGCTGCTTTAAAAGCTCCATTAGGGACTTTAGATTTTATTTCAGCTGCCCTGATAGGCAACTGGAAGAGTTAGACAGAGAGTGGCACAGAGCTCCACTAGATTTACCCATGATTCTATGCAGATATAAATACATAAATACTTACTCTGGTATTTCACAATTTAATTGAATTAATAATTTACTAGATATGAAACTCTGCTAATTAGAATTTCTTCCTTGACTTTTAGCGAAGATCACCTTTTAGACAGAAAGAAAATATCTCTACACTCAACACATGAGATAAAACCGTCTTTGCTATCACTATGGCACCTACACTTCTAGTCCGTTTCTGTGTATTTTCCGATTACTTTACAACACTTTAACATAGCAACTTTTCTGTGTTTACTGAAAGGGCATCTACGTGAAGGTGAGGGAGCAAGATCTCCAAAGGCCAAAAGGGTAATGAAAGAAGAAGACCTGTAGGACCGAGCCTTAGATAACACTTAACAAGGCTGGATCAAGGTAAGGGGTGAAATCAAAGAGACAAAGGAGTAACAAGAAGAATGAAAATCAAGAGAATATAATGTTATAATTCAAGGAGAGAGATTTCTAAGAATGAGAGTGTAATCAACAGAGTCAAGTTGATGGTCTTGGATAATTGGCTTACCATATAATTAAGAAAGACTCTCTGCTTTCCTGGTGGGATATGCTAAGCAAAGTGATGACATTTGTGTTAAATTGTATGGTATATTTCAGGTTACAGTTAAATATTCAGGCTATATTTCATGTTCCCTTAAATAAAATATTTAAGTTGGCTTGCAATATTGGAAGGAATTAGTGTGGGAGAAAGGACATTGAGTGGTGGTGTTTCAAAGAAAAAAAATTTTATGCAAATGTGTATATATACCAAAAATAAAAAATGCATTGGAAACAACCTAAACAAGTTCTGCTAGTGGACTATAATTTTGATTTCAAACTTCCCAGCAACCTTAAAATGGTCCACAAAACAGGGAAGTGTTTTGCACACTTCAAACATACGACATACAAACATTTACATATCTATATTTCTTAACTTATTAGAATAAGAAAGCAGTTTTGAAAGGAAAAACGGTCATCTTTTTCTTTCAATGGAGTAACTCACTAATGCACAATATTTGTGTTTCTGAGATTTCTCTATTGTTCCCGTAGTTCAATACCTCTGCACTCTCCCCAGGACAGGAAGTATATTTTCCTCAATTGCATTTTACTAAAAAACACTGCTGTTGTTCACTGAGTATAAAATAATAATTACACAAACAATTATTCTGGCATCCTAAATGAGGCTGATATGGCAATGCAAATACGCAAAGAAAAGAATAATGTCAAAGCACTTACAGTAACTTCTGTTTATCGATATCAGACACCTGTGCCATCTTATTAATTCCAACAATGTCTTTTAAAGATTTTGTTATTTTTATCTACAGTCTAGAGAAAGTAACTGAAGCACAAAGGATCAAAACAATTGTCTCCCAGTTGAATGACAAATTAAATGAAAATCCAATATCAGTTATTAGATACCAAAAACATATTAACCATATGTTTTATTAGCTATTTACACATACATATGAGAGATCTTTCAAATAAAAAGGACATATAACCAAGAGTAAACAAAATGTTCTTGTTTTTAAAGAACTATCAATCTCAATTAAAGATCCTCAAATAAAATACCTTGGTGTATCTGTTAGCCAGTGTAAAAGTGAAAAGTAAAAAAAAAAAAAAATTAGTAGTCTAAGAACTGGAACAGGATATACAATAGTCCTGGGATGATTCCAGTGCCTCTTGTTTATCCATGGGTGGATTATCTGCTTTGTGAATTATTCATGACTAATTTTGAATCTTGGAGCTGTATTGCCCCATTGCTTGGTTCGCTCTGAGGCCCTTTCCTCCCACCACCCAGCTGGTGTGTGCTCAGGGAAGGAAAACTCTTTTAAATATGAATCCAAGCAAAACACAATTAGGAAAGCAAATGTGCTGAAAAATAATAATATCATGAATTACAAAGCCAAATCTGAAAGATTTGAATGTCACCTACCATTTTGATGTATCCAACTACTTTTCCTATATGCAGCTTAGGTAATTGATTCGGGCTAATTATATCACAAAGAGACGTTGAGATATGAGAGGTCCCCTCTTTTGATTTGATCGGAATAATTGAACTACGAAGTTTGACTACGTCAGAGCAGTTAGCTATAAGCCTGATTCCCTTCCAATGGTTAGCGTTTCTCCCAGAAGAAAAAGAACCATCTACCATGAAGAACCATGGCCGTACTTAAAACATTTCTCTTCCAACCTGAAAATATCCAAAGCTAAAAAAGAACACATGCTTACATCTGAAGAGCTGCAGAGCTACCAGCCAGATCACAGCCTATCTCCCCAACATATCCATGAGTGCACATGTGAACACACACACATGCACACTCACTCCCCAGAACTTCCAGCACCTGAAAGATTTCATTATAGACTTTGCAGGTTGAGTAGGTTAGCTGGTACACACAAATACCATCACTCTTTTAAATAAATCAAGTTCCATCATATGTATGAACATTGTACCCATGTACAAATGACAGAAAGCTTTTAGCAGAATTGTATCTGAATGATTCACTTCCCTAAAATTAATGACTTGCACACACAGGTATATCAATAAAGTATAAATTTTCATAATGTTTTCATTATGCAAAATGACCAATATCTAAAATGATTTTTAAAAATTAGGTAAAGAAAATATACTTATTGCTAAAAATTAAACTCTGAACACTATTGTAATTTGATTGATCACTAAATTCACTATACTATTTTCCTAAATAAATTGACTCAGATGTAAATACTTAAAACATCTGGGACTTCTGGCCAAGATGGACGCATAGGTAGATACTCTTTGCTTACTTGCGCAACCAAAAGAAGGACGCCAACAAATTAAAAAACAAAAAAAAATATTCAGAACTACCAGAAAATTGAACTCTATGGAAGTCTGACAACCAAGAAGTCAAAGAAATATTCATCCAGACTGGTAGGTATAGGGGACTGTTCTGTGTGGAGCAGGGAATGTAGCCCAGCTCCTACTCAGAAAGGCCAGTGGGGAGCGAGGTCTGGCACGCAGGACTCACGTCCATAGATAGGTTCTCCCATGGGGAATCAGGCCTGCACTGTACCTAGGCTGATATGAAGCTTGCTTTTGCTAAAATTCCCTCACCCTGGATTAAGGCAGGAAAAGTTTACTGCGTATCTCTAAAGTAACTTCCTAAAATCTGAGCTAAACCTCCCAAGTATGGAATGTAACCAGTTCAACCACTTTTCCCCTTGATCTGTAACATCCTTCTCTGAAGTAATTAGCAACATTCTTTCCTTTGTTATCCGTAAAAGGTAATCACCTACAGTGAACCTGTGCATAGTAAATAAGGACCATTCTCAATGTAATATATCCAGAAAAAGCAATCAAAGCCTTTCCAGGCAGGGGTCAGGGCCCTCTCTCTCACTTAGAGAGTGGCCATGCTGTCCCTTTTTCTCCACAGGACTTCTGTAGTCCATGTGAATTTGTCCCTCACAGCCACAACAGACGGACCCTGTGGGCTGGGGTCCGCATCAGGTAGGAGGGATGGAGACGGGCAGCTGGGGTGGAGAGGACTCACAGCAAGTTGGCAGCTAGAGAACCAGGCAAGGTGGCAGCTGGTGCAGCAGGCAGTCCCACATTTGCATGTGGATAAATGGAGAGGAACAACTGGAGAGCAAGATAGACCTGGCAACCCAGGGTTCCAGAGTGGGGAAATAAAGCCTCAAAACCTCTGACTGAAAAAACCTGTGGAGGTTGAGGTGGCAGGAAAACCCCCAGTTTCACAGGAGAGTTCGTTACAGAGACCCAGAGGGTCCTAGAACATACACAAACCCACCCACTCAGGAATCAGCACCAGAAGGGCCCAATTTGCTTGTAGGAAGCAGAGGAAGTAACTGAAAGTCAGCCAAGAGCTGAGCAAGTGGCACTGTTCCCTCTCAGACCCCTCCCCCCATAGCCACAATGATGTGGATTGCCCACCATGGGGAATACCTAGGGCTCTGCCCCTAACTATGTAACAGATGCACCAAGACAAAAATATGGCCCAAATGAAAGAACAGATCAAAGCTCCAGAAAAAAATACATCTGGGTGATGACATGATAGCCAACCCATCAGATGCAGAGTTTAAATCACTGGTAGTCAGGAAGCTCACAGAAATGGTTGAGTATGGTCACAAAATAGAGGAAAAAGTGAAGGCTATGAAAAGTGAAATAAAAGAAAATGTACAGGGAACCACAGTGACAGGAAGGAAACTGGGACTCAAATCAGCAGTTTTTGGAGAAGAAGGAAGAAAGAAACATTCAAACAGAACAGAATGAAGAAAAAATAATTCAAAAAAATGAAGAGAATCTTAGGAACCTCCAGGACAGCTTTAAATGTTCCAACGTCTGAATAATAGGGGTGACAGAAGGAGAAGAGGAAGAACAAGGAATTAAAAACTTATTTGAAAACGTAATGAAGGAGAAATTCCCTTATCTGGCAAAGGAAATAGACTTCCAGGAAGTCCAGGAAGCTCAGAGAGTCCCAAAAAAGTTGGGCCCAAAGAAGGACATGCCAAGGCACATCAGAAGTACATTAGCCAAGATTAAAGATAAGGAGAGGATCTTAAAGTAGCAACAGAAAAGGAGACAGTTACCTACAAAGGAATTCCCATAAGACTATCATCTGATTTCTCAAAAGAAACCTTGTAGGCAAGAAGGGGCTGACAAGAAGTATTCTAAGTCATGAAAGGAAGGACTTATATCCAAGATTACTCTATCCAGCAAAGCTTTCATTTAGAATGGAAGGGCAGATAAAGTGCTTTCAAGATAAGGTCAAGTTAAAGGAGTTCATCATCACCAAGTCCTTATTATATGAATTGTTAAAGGGACTTATCTAAGAAAAAGAAGATAAAAAATACAGACAGTAAAATGACAACAAATTCATAACTATCAACAACCAAACCTACAAAAACAAAAACAAAAAGAACTAAGCAAACAATTAGAACAAGTACAGATTCACAGAAGTAGAGATCACATGGATAGTTATCAGTAGGGAGAGGAAAAGGGGAGAATGGGGAAAAGTTATAGGGAATAAGAAGCATAAATTGCAGGAACAAAATAGACAGAGGGAGGTTAAGAGTAGCATGGGAAACAGAGAAGCCAAAAAACTTTCATGTATCACCCATGGACATGAACTAAGGTGGGGGAATGATGGAGGGAGGGGGGTACAGGGTGGAGGGGAATAAAGAGGAGAAGAAATGGGACAATTGTAATAGCATAATCAATGCAATATATTAAAATTAAAAAAGGAAAATACTTAAAACATCCATAGATAATTTTAGAATATACTTAGGTTTATATATATATATATATATATATATATATATATATATATCAGCCTTTCTTTTGGAAACAAGGTTTAAAATACCATGTAGTGCTCATATATAAATTAATGTTTATTAACATATTAGCATTAGCTGTTACAAGTACAGTTTCATTAAATGACTCTCATAAAGTAAGGGATTTGAACTGGAGCATGTACTAGACTTCTTTATGTATTTTCTTTCTTCTTTTGCAATAACTTGTCTAAAGATTAGTGTAATTTATTTTCAAGAAATTAATGTTCTTTCAGGATAATAATTATTCTCATTTGGACCTGTTGAAATAGCTTCTTATTTACAAAAAATATGTTGTTAAGTGTTTATCAGAACGTAGCATCTTCTGATGTTTTCTAATCACCACCTCTACCTATAAAGGGTAGTTCTTTGCTGACCTAACATAAATATACCTAACTAATGAATTATGAACCATTAAGAGACTTCTTTCCCTACACTAAACTTTTCTCAAATTACTTCACATATCTTTTCTTTATATCATCAATGAACTTTCTTCTTGTTTTATCTCAGTCTTCAATTTTGCTGGTTTCTCAAGGGAACTATCAGTAATATTTTTAAAAGTTGAAATTAACAACAAAAATTAAAACAAAATTTCATCAGGGTTATGGAGTTATACCCACTTCATTCATATTAATTAGAAAACTTTTGTTCCAATTGTAATTATCTAACAGGAGATATTTCTTTACAATGCTTTGCAAAATTTCATTACCACTTTAACAGTATTGAAGCATAGAATGCATGAAATGGAAAGGACCCGAGATATCATCAATTTTAACCTTGTGTTATTTAGAGCTGTGTTCGTCAAGGCCCAGAGAAGTGAAGAAATACACATAATGTCACACAGCTAGTTACCATCAGATGGTATACTATTTTTATGTAAGTTAAGAAAATATTTCCTATATTTGTTAATCATTTTGAAGTTATTTGTATATGTACACATACATCAATGTGTTTTAACTTTGTTAATTAAAAATGACTGTTATCTCAAGGCAGTGCTGTAGCATCCTGGCTGTGATTCTAGGGCAGTAAGAAAAAAATAATGAAAAAACAGGTAAAATCTGAATAAAGTCTAGAGGTTAATTAATAGTTATATACCGATGTTTATTTCTTAGTTTTGGCAATGTGTAATGTAAGATGTTTAACATTAAAGGTGTTCAAAACAAGATAACAAGCCCCAAATGGAGCTGTTAATGGTAAGCCCTATGTCGCCAAACCAACTTGATATACGTATTTTTGGACTATAAGATGCACCATTTCCCCCCCAAATTTGGGAGGAATATGGTTGTTAATGCTGTTGCTGAGTTCCGTTTACATTTATAGTGGTGGGATATTATGTTATTTATGTTATTAAATATTTTATCACATTTTTTTGCTTCAAATTTTTTTCCTATTTTCCTCCTCTAAAACCTAGGTGCACTTTACGATCTGAAAAGTATGGTAATAACAGCTTCAGCTCTTCTGAAATGGAATCAGTGAATTCGGAATCACCTGATGAGCACTAGTCTTCCGCCTGATAGATCCCTACCATCCCATAAAGAAAAGTTACCCTGCAGTACCCAATCTGCTTTTCTGCCTGGTATAGCTTCCTTAACCTCTCCCTCATGTCTACAAAAGTCTTTCATTTTTCTATAGCTCCTCAGAGCTCCTCCCTGTCTGCTAAATTGGATGCTGCCCAACTCAAATTGATTTTTTGCTCAAATAAACTCTTAACATTTTTTATACGGCCCAGTTTCTTTTAACAGAGAAAACTACTTGGAACAAGAAAAAATTGAGCAAAAATCACCTGGATTTAACTACCTGTCTCCAGTAAAATTTCCTCCTTGTCTAATTTCACATTCATCCCGTGGCTGCTGCGGCTCAACACCAGGCACCCTTTTAGGACTTTTAGGGTCAAGGGGTTCATTCCCTTCAGCTGCCAGGATGTGTGAATGGGGTGGGTACAAAGGCCTTTGTACTTACCATGTTCGCAAGTCATTGGAAGTGGACTACCTTGGGGAGGGGCCATAATTTGGGCAGGCGGTGCTTGCTCTTCAGCCAGTCAGGTGCAATTCCTAGGGAGGGACTCAGCTGTGGGCTCTCAGCAGGGAGCACCTGGTGGCTGGGGGAATGAACTCATTGGTCCTAACACGGTCTGAGTGTGTTATGCCACACCAGTCTCTGAATTGAAGCTAACCCATTAGACCCAGAATGAAAGTACAATTAGGCAAGGAAGAAATTTTTCTAGGCACAGGGAGTTTTATAGTCAGGTGAGTTTGGTTCAAATTTTTCATATTCCAATTTTTTTCTTCTTTTGTTCTTGTTTTTACTTGTAATTATCTACCATCCCATCACATCTATTCCAAGATGTTAGCTATTTGAGTTGAAGAGAAAATTTAGAAGAATTTAAGATGTACACTCCTTTGGGTGTTTAAGGACATAATTTGTTGTTAATTTTTTAAAATTAAATTTATTGGGGTGACACTGTTTAAAAAGATCATAGAGCTTTCAAGTATACAATTCTATGATACATCATCTATATATGGCCTTTTGTACCCACCACCCAAAATCAAGGGGTGTGATTTTAGATGCGGGAAAGGCACACAGAAAGTCCACTGAGTTTGCCCATCCAAGGGTACCGTAAATCGTCACCCCACCCCCATCTTCCATATTTGTCCAAGTGAAGTCATCTTCATTTTAATTAGACGTGGCTAATTTAAATAGTGGAAACAAATCAACCCAAGTCTTATTGGTTTAACCCATCAAATCTTAAAAACCATAAGAGGGCACAGTGAGAAGACTGCCATCTGCCATCCAAAGAGAGAGGTCTCAGAAGATATTCCACCTTCATCTTGGACTTCTAGCCTCTAGAATTGAGAAAATACATTGCTTATATTTAAACCGTCCAGCCTGCGGTATTTTGTTAAGGCAGTACAGTCCTAATACACTAGTAGAGCATATTTTTGGATTCAGCGAAGCCAACTTATTTGCTTCGTATCTACTATTTGCCAGGCAAGCTTAAAATATATAATATGCTTTTATTTAACATTAGTCCTTAGGTTGGAGAAATTAAAGTGAAAAATTATACATTATACTTTAATGGTGCACTTTAGAAAAAAATTCTTACTCTGAAACTTTGAGGTGGTGATAAACAATTACATTTGTTATTTAGACTCTAGCACACATTTATCCATAATAATTTTTAATGTTGGAAGAAGTGATGTTGAAATTATATTCAAATTATCACTTTGCCCCATCTATTGTACTCCCCCGAGCTAAGTTTATTAATATCAAAGATTTCTATTCATTCTATGTAAATTTACTAAAGTCTGTTAAATCTGATTGCTGACATTTTAGAGTTTAATACACTTTTTGTCTCTCTTTTGACAAATCACACACATATCTTCAGGGACTCTTATTACAGAGCTAAGTACATTGTCTGACAAAAGCTGAAGAATTTTAATAGATAAATGACAAATTTTAACAAAGAGCTCTACTGAGTTAATTTTTGAAATCATTTACTGTATGTATAGGAAACTGGCAGAAGTAATTTGAGGAAGTGCACGTTTTCTATACATAATAAAAGAGAATTATTAGTCGATATATTTGATAAGATCCATCTATTTGATGGATAACCACAAAATAATCTACTAATACAAATATATCCTCCTGTTTTCTTATTAGGTCACTTTTCTCCTGGACTAAAACAAATGTTACCAGTTACAAGTGTCTACCATTTCCATCATTTTGATCCCTGCCTTAGTGGGGTCTAGAATCAATCCAGAAAGGTCGAGTTCAAATAAAAAAAGAAAGCAATTATCCTAGTGCAAAATCAATGTCATTTTAGACTACTTCAAAATCCAAAAAGCTTTATAATTTAAGTATATACCTCTGGGTAGTTAGATTTTTTTGAGTACTCGGTTTACATTGTGCAAAGGGTATACGAAGTGCACATGTGTGTGAAGGAATGTGCTTCATAAAATCATTGCATGATCTGTTCTCTGCAGGTGCCAGGAAAGGTCACACAGAGAGAATCATCATCGAAAAGTGAAGTGATTTTCTTCTTTACAAGCTTCTGATGTAAACAGACTAATGAACACAACACGATCCTTACTCACTCGCATGACATCATACACAATCACAGCTAAATGTTTCTATCTGTCGTAGCCTGGAGAGTCACTCTCAGATGGTGCCTGACTGGCATGTAACCCAAAATGGTGTTTCTGTGGTGTTAGTTAATCAGCGCTTATTCTGCATGATTTCTGGGCTCAACAGGGGCACATCAAAGACAGTGGGCACAGAGGTAAGTTTAGCATTTTGCCTGCTCAGAAAATGAGCGGGCTGTGTCAGTAACTGCGCAGCGACATTACCGAAGAACATTTGTTAACTGAAGAGCAATAAATATGCAAGCAAATAAATAACATTTCTTATTGTAAAATCAGAAATTACCTATTAATAAGAGAAGGTTTGTAAGCATGTGGCATTTAATTTGTTGGTAATTTATGCTCCTGTTCAAGACACTTTAAAAACCCTCTATTTTTTTTTTTTTTCCAGGCTCTAATTTTACTGCTACATTTACTGCCAGTTAAGCAACAGCTTTTAGTATAGGGAGGCCCCACTGAAAATTCACCTTCTGAGTTTTCTTACCCAAGACATTTAAGTCAGAATCTGGACCCAATCTGCCACACCATAGCTACCAGCAAGTGAGGAGGACTCGAAGATCCTGCTGGTATAAACATACTCCTTGAGGAGCAGCCAAATAGTTTCAAAGTTTGGATTTTTTTCTTTCGAGAAAAAAAGAAACAATCCCTGGATAAAGAATGTTCCAGAGTATCTTAGAAACGCTTTGTGTACTTTCGGGGATGATAATTATTTTAATTAAAATGGAAGTATGAAATGATGCAATGTGTAAAACTTACAAAATGTCAGATCAGACAGGAATGGGAAATAAAATTTCCTATAATTTAGGACAATATTTTCTTCTACTAATTAGATCTTAATCTTGTTCAGTCTCTTGTGATGTATAAGAGCTATGAGCCATAGGGTAGAGTACTGTGTTTAAGACGTTGTGGAAAAATAAGATAGCAAATTTCAGCAGCAGAGTTACAGTCCACTTTACACACATGTCAAATCTTTGTTTTGGTGTCAATACCACTATCTAACAAAACACTAAAATATAGGAAAGCAAAAGGAAATGTGCAATGATGCACATCAAATGTGAATATAAATGAATTAAAGTATCATACATATCATTGGTATTAAAAATAAAATAGACCAGCAATATTTTTTCTTCTGTATTCTCTCTGTCAAATAAGAATTTATCTAACATATTTGAAAGGACATTGCATTATTTGACCATAATTATGGTTACATCAGATATGATGGGTATCTTTTTAAAAAAAATAATGGTAGATTTCTCAATTCATAGATTTTCACCTGATAGCAAGCTGCACCAGTTTCCCAGGATCAAAGAGCAGTTTTCAGCAGGCTAAACTTTTGATTGATCTGAGCCATGTTTAGCTCTAATCTATCCTTGCACATGCCTAGGGAAAGAGATGTGCTATTGGATTCCGTCCTTGTAGCTTCAAGTCTTTCTCTGTGTACACCTACAGTGGGAAAAGTCTTCAAAACCAAGTAGGGTCAGGATTTAACCCTTATTTGGATTTTATTGTGACCGACTGAGGGAAGTTGTGCAATCCCCACAAAAGCACAGGTCAAGACCTGGGGAAAAATACAGAGGATTTAGTTGGGGTTGTGACTCTTGGCTTGAGCAAAGAGAGTTAATGGCTCGGAAAAGGATTTCAGCTTATTCTGGTATGAAACTCAGTGCTGAGTCACAGAAGAGCCCGAGCTGACAGCTCCACCAAAGATGGGTTGGGAGTGGGGCAGAAAGGAAGTCGATGCTAAGTGGAGAACAGCAGGAGCTTGATGCAGGGCTGGAAGGGATGGGCAGAGTGTGTTCTGAGCTGGGGGAAGAGCAGATGGGGTGTGACTGCCAACCCACTGGCTAATTAGAAAAGCCTGGTTTGTTAAACCTGAGCTCGCAGAGAAAAGTCCTTAATGTGTACAATCTGAAAGGAAGCACAATTGGTAATTTTATTCTTATGAACACATTCTGAATTATTCCATAATACTTCTTTTGTTTATGAAATATGTTTCCATGACTTGAAATGACAAGAAATGCTATTTCCTCTAAGTGAGAAAAAGCCTTCCAGGAAATTTTCAAAATATGAGGCATAACACCCCAAAATATTACACAAGAGTAATATTGTTTAATATTGTATTAAACAAATATAATTTACAATTGTATTTTACTTGTGATTGATCTGAAAATAAACCTTGGTTCATTTAAAATTAGTTTATATGCTAGGAATAAACCATCAGATTTGGGAAAATGAGTCCATCAAAACACATTAATGGACATAAATTAATCAGAACATAATTCATTGTACATTAAACATACGATTTAAATTTCAGTCAGGCCGTATTTTAAGTTCCTGGACCCAATTTCAAAGTGTGTGTGGGGGGTGGGGTGCTTCCCACACAACACTGAGAAATTTTCAAACACCAGCAGGGTGTCTGAGAATTCAACTATTCAAGTCCATTCTGATGCTCTTTACCCAAAGATAGAATCAGATCCCACAGGTTAAGAGTTCAGTGCTCCCCACACCCCACAGTGAAATTGCCAGTCACAAACCCAGATTATCACTATGCTTTGGACCAGTCTGTTTTAAATTGGAGCTTCTAATGACCCTCCTGTTAGAATGTACTGGGACAGGGACCTAAGCCACCGCCTATGCCGGAACAAAGGTACAGGTCACTAGCTAAATACCTGACCACGAGATTCCCCATATCAGAAGCAACTGAGGCATAGCTGCAGGCATCCTGCTGGAAACCGAATCCTCACTGCCCTTCCCCCCTCTCTCCAGCTTTCTACAGAATCAGCCTTCCTGATCAGATACCCACAACGCCTGGAGCAGATCAGCAGGGTGACTCATCCTCCCCTGGGGGTCTGCTACACACCTTAAAAGACCTTCTTCCCTTTCCCTTGGGGCTGCCTTCTGTTCTGACCCAGCCTGCCTGATTGCAGTGTTCCGCTTGGAATAAAAGCCCTTAATTGGACTTCTCTGGCTCCGAGTCCTTTCTTAGCCACCTTGGCTACCTAACACCTACTTGGACTTTGGACAGCAGTTGTAAAACCAGGTTGTGACCTATACCTCTGATTGGCTATAAATCAGAGGTTCCCGTGACACCCAGTAAGGTTTGATTAACTTGCTGGATTGGCTCACAGAACTCAAAGAAGCATATTAATTACTAAACTACTGGTCTATTGTAAAAGGATGTAACTCAGGTACAGCCAGGTGGAAGAGATGCATAGAGCAGAGTATGGGGAAAGAGGGAGGAGATACATACCCTCTCCAGGTGCACCACTCTCCCTTCATCTATATGTGCTTACCAACCAGAAAGCTTGGGAACCCTGTCTTTCGGGGGTTTTATGGAGGCTTCCTTAGGTAGTCATGATTGATTAAATCATTAACCATTGGCTATTGATCACAATCTCTAGCCCTTCTCCCCTCCCAGGAGGTTGGGGGTGGGGAGTGACTGAAATTTCCAGCTTCTAATCACATGTTTGGTTCTTCCTGTGACCAACTCCCATTCTTGTTTTTTTCTTTTTTCTTTTCCTCTTTTTTTGTTATTGTTGTTCAAGTACAGTTGTCTCCATTTCCTCCCACCATTCCCCCCACAGCCATCCCTACCTCCCACCCTGGATCCTAGCCCCCTTTGGCTTTGTCCATGTATCCTTTATACATGTTCCTTGATGACCCTTCCCCCCATCCCCCCCATTTTCTCCCTCCCACTTTCCCTCTGGTTACTGTTAGTTTGTTCTTAATTTCAATATCTCTGGTTAGGTGCTTCCAAAAGTCGTTAACATAATAAGAGGCACCTCTGTTCTCTTCATTAAGGAGATTGCAAGACTTTTAACTTTGTGCACAAAAACCAAATATATTTTTTATTATAAATCACAATATCATAAGCCCTCTCCCAACAGCATAATTCCATTTGTTTTATAGAAACAATGATTTAATATTGATGGATCTGGGACCACATGCACCATGGGTAAATATGTGACTAATGCATTGCTTGCTATTTACTTTTCATTTAAAACAATTATTGTATCTTTTTCTGTTATCATTTAGTCTCCTTATATCCCCAAACCTGCAATCACCACACTGTTGTCCATGTCCACGAGTCCTTTTTCCTGCATGCTCAATCCTTCCACCCCCTAAACTCCCCTTCCACTAGCTGTCATCCTGCTGTCTATGAGTCTGTCTCCATTTTGTTTGTTCATTCAGTTTGTTCATTAGATTCCACGTTTGAGTGAAATCATATGGTATTTGTCTTTCTCTCACTGGCTTATTTCACTTAGTATAATGTTCCCCAGGTCCATCCATACTGTCACAAAGGGTAAAATTTTCTTCTTTTTTGTGGCCAAGTGGTATTCCATTGTATAAATGTCCCATAGTTGCTTTATCCACTCATCTACTGATGGGCACCTGGGCTGCTTCCATATCTTGGTGATTGTAAGTAATGCTGCAATGAACATAGGGGTGCTTATGCTCCTCTGAATTAGTGTTTTGGGTTCTTTTGGATATATTCCCAGAAGTAGGGTTGCTGGGTCAAAAGGCAAGTCCATTTTTAATTTTGAGTTATCTCCATACTGCTTTTCACAGTGGCTGCACCAATTTGCATTCTCACTAACAGGGCAAAAGGATTCCCATTTTCCTACATCCTCTCCAGCACTTGTTGTTTGTTGATTTATTGATGATAGCCATTCTATCAGGAGTGAGATGATATCTCATCATGGTTTTAATTTTCATTTCTCTGATGATTATGATGTAGAGCATCTTTTCATATATCTATTTCTTTTGAGTGGCAGACCATATCCAATGGATCACTCTAGCCTGACCTAATTATTATTAGTAGTAGTAGTAGTAGCGATAGTAGAAGTATTATTTGAATGGCCAGAGTTGTTAAGTTTTTAAAACTCAGTACATGGAATATATAACCTATATAGGCAATTTTCATTCTGTTGTTTCCATTGGGAAGTAATTCACTAACTTGAGTGTTCCTATTACCAAGATAGGAGTATCTTATAGATAAATATATTTAAAATGTCTAATTGCTGCAACTATTGACCATTTTGGATGGTCAATAGTTGGATCAAAAAAGTAGCATCTTATTAACGGCTGTTAGTTTATGTTTATATATATATATATAATTTAAAAATCTTTATTTATTTTTAGGGAAAGGGTGAGAGAGGGAGAAAGAAAGTAAGAGAAACATTGACGTGAGAGAGAAACATCATTCATTGGCATCTTGTACATGGCTGACCAGGACCAAGCTCAAAACCCAAGCATGTTCCCTGGCTGGGAATCATGGAACCAGCAACCTTATACTTTGTGGGACGATGACCAACCAACTGAGCCTCATTGGTTAGGGCAGACTATGTTAGATCTATTTTAAAGTTTCTTGCAATGCTGCCAATCATTACATTTCTGCAGGGTTGGCTTAAGGTAGTCAGTTTCTGAAAATAATTTATTAAGAAAATTAGGAAATGGTGGGGGGAAATGCAGACAACTGTAATTAAACAACATTAAGGTAATTTTTTCAAAAAGAAAACATAATAAATCATAAAATTAAAAAAAAATTCCACCAGTACAGACTTCTCTCCTAGGCTCTACTTTTTTATATTCAATTACCTTCTCAAAATTCCTTTTTGTTATCTAATACACATCATAATCTTAATCTAATAAATTAGAACAATTTCTGCACTTTCTCCCACTCCTCCTTCACAACCTGTCCTCTCCAGTTTTCCTCACCTTGGCACTTCAGCACTGTTCATCTGTGATCACTCTGGTCATTTGCTCAGACCAGAGTCCTTGGAGTCATTTATAGTTGAAATCAGTGGCATATCTCTCCTCTAAAGAGAAATCTCTATGTTTCCCATCACATTCAGGATCAAATTAAAAACCCATTGCTGTAGCTTATAAAACCCTGCATTAACTTGCCCTGCCTAATCATCTATCATGATTTCCATGTATTTCCTGCTTGGTTATCTCCTCAACAGTGACTTTTTTGCTTTAATGCTAGAAACCAGACTTATTTAGACTTAACGACCTTTGTATCTGCCATTCTCTTTCCTAAAGATTCTTCCTAAGAGCTTTACATGGCTTACTGCCTAACTTATTTGACATTTCTGTTCATATTGCACCTTCTCAGAATGACCTTCACTGGCCACCCAATGGGAAAAACATGTCTACCTCTCCCATCACAGATTGTCAGTACCTACCTCTGTGTTATCCTCATTCATGTTTCTTTCTTTCTTTTTTTAAAGACATGTTATTTATTTTAATTTTAGAGAGAGGGGAAGGGAGGGAAAAAGAGATGGAAAGAAACATCAATGTGTGGTTGCCTCTCATGTATCCCTAACTAGGGATCTGGCCCACAATCCAGACACATGCCCTGATTGGAAATTGAACCGGTGACCCTTTGACCCTCAGGCCAACACTCAATCCACTGGGCCACACCAGCCAGAACATCATTTATGTTTCTTAATATCATTTTTCATTTTATGTCTCCTGACAAGAATGTAAGCTTTATGAGGGCAAGGTCTTTATCTTCTTCAGCACTATATCCACAGCATTACAAGTGTCTTAAACATAGGTTGTTTCCAATAAATATATGTAGAATGAACAAATAAATAAATGAAGTATGTTGCTTGAATGCTGTACTTGACTCAGTTTGGCAATTAGGCTTAGAAGCATAGGTGTTTCCCAGACAGTGTGATGAATTTGTGGTTCTAATCATTACTCTTTAGGAGATGGCTGATCACTGTTGTCACTATTTCTCCTCCCTCTACCTTCTATGTATTTCATACACACACAATCAGTATAACTCTTGTGTCTCTGTAGTAATCCTCTAAGACTCCTTCTTTAGCTTATAATGCATGGGAGAGTAGAACAAAGCTGTTAAAGCTGTTCTTGCTTGGCTGTGAGCAGTGGTGGCAATGTAGGCTGCATAGAAGGACTTAGCTCAGAACTACATGATAGATTTTGTGGGCCTACCTACAGAGTGTTTCTCAACTTCTCTCTGTCTGGCCAAAACAAATACTGCATCTCAGTTTGTATGAGTTCACCCTTTCTCTGTCCTTTCCAAAGTTTCTGATATTTTTTGTCACTGTTGCACATTTCTTTAAAAATCTCATTATCACAGGAAATTGAGTCCCCAAACAAAATTCCCTACCATATGTAAAAGAACATGTCCCTCTCTCAACTGGAGGTGTATTTTGAAATAAGACAGTAACAGCTCAGCAGTCATTTGCCATAGCCTGCTGAGTAAGCTGGGCTCAGGTTAAAAGGGGGTTATAGGCTGTCAGCCAAAACACTGATGGCATTGCTGAATTCAGAGATTCAGAAACTCTAGATGTCCCAAGAACTCTGTGTAGATGCCATTAATTACATTCCCCATACTCTATCATTGAGAGTATCTAACTTCAGTTCCTTCATGTGGGTCAAAACAGATATGAATTTTAATCATAGACCTTGTTAATTTCTGTTTTTTTTTAAAAAAATAGCATTATTAAAAAGACCTTGGAAGTGTATTACCACCAGAGTGAAACAAAACCAGAAGTAGACATAATCACATGTTTTGCACCAAACCTCTCATAAATCTGAATGGAAGATGATTTATGCAGATTTTGTGGGTTATAATTGACCCAATAGTAGACTTTAATGATATTATAGCTACAGTTTTTAAGAGTAATAACAATAGAATTAAAAGAAATCAAAAGTAAATAACTTCAAAATCATATATTCTAATATGTGACAAAGTTACATATATAATGGTTTACAGTAGGGGCATAAATTGTCATTTTTTTTACTTATTCCGCTTTTACACAAGGTCTTGCAACTGATAAGTAGTTCTTGAGGGCTTCATGACTCGAAAAGTGCATTTAGATGAGACTGTGTTGCTCATAATAATGATGCCATCCATTGTCATGCATGAGTCTCTGAACAGTAAAGGTCATTGCTTTTGAAAGCATCATGCTTTTTATAAAACTCTTGATGACGAAAATTCTTCAGGTTTTTTCCCTTCCAACAATATACCAATGCAGTAAACTTCGACAGGTTTGAAAGTGAAGTTTCATTTTGTAAGAGCTTTTAAGCTGTCTCCAATATGCAACTTGGAAACATTTCAATCAGTATTTACATTTTAAAAAATCTTATATTCTAAGAAAATATTTTGCCTTTATATTTACAGAATACCCAGATAGTGTTACTTTCTATTTGAAGCAATATTTAAAAGGATGATTGTGAAGAAAGTTTGCCTTGTGAATCAACACTTACTTTTGTGATCTTTATCCAAGATATTTAGAAAAGTCAATGTTGAATTTGTTATTTTTGTAATTGAGTAGACACATTTTTTCCCCTGCAAGGTTACATCTGTTTACGCTATTTTATTATCTGTTGAATAGTATAATATGAAGTCTCTTTATTGCAGTTTAGCTAAAAAAGTAGCATGCCTGTGATAGAGCTGTCAATCAGCATTTAGTCATACAGGATCTATTTCTATCCTTGTTCTTCCTAGCACAGAAGGGCTATTATAGTCTACATTACGGCAGAGCTACTTTGGATATAGATATCCTTGAGGGGCAGGATTTATTTTGAAAGAAGATACTCAACATAACATGACATATCATTTAGACATCCTTAAAAGTACACATGCAGGTATTTCAAAGCAAAATATACCAAAGGCTAATTTTAAACATTTCATTTAACATTTTACTAGTGCATTTCCCTCTTTTCTTACTTTAATAGCACTGCAAAAGACCAAATGGGGTCATGTGACTCTTTGTAATTGAAAGTGTCATTTTAAAACGATCCTTGCGCAAACCTTCATTGCATCATCACCTGTTAAGGACTCGCTTTCCTAAAATATAATGCATGTCAAAATTAGCAAGAGAGAACCATTTAAAGCCAAAGAAATAGAAAAATAGTGCTGAAATGCATTTATAAACACCTGAAAAGTGAAACTTCTTTTCCAGATGTCCAATAATACATATTTCCAAGAACACCAGTATATATGGAATATGACTAAAAATTAACGAGACTGATTACAAACCACAAACATGAAAATCAGACATGCAGCTGTATACCACACTGGATATGCTTCCAGATGTGATGATAAAAATGGATACAACCTTTTAAAGCATGAGCTTTGGATATGCTGCGCATATGGTACTCATTAGCTAAGAAATGGATGTTAATCTTTATGACAGTTGATCGCTGTGTTGCATTCCTATGAAGTGCTTATCAGCTGGTCTGACCAGATCATCAAGAGCATCATGACTTAATTTACAGGTGGATTATTTTCCCGTCCCCTGCAATTTCATGGATTTAATATGCACAAGAAAGTTTTTCAAAAGAAATGGCTGAAACATTTAAAGTTCCCTATTCCTGCCCTTGTCAGGTGGCTTAGTTGGTTGAGCACCATCCTGTACACCAAAGAGCCTGCAGCTTTGATCCTCAGTTGGGGTGCTTTCAGGAGGCAAACAATCAATGTTTCTCTGTCTCCCTCTCTCTCTCTTTCAGCCCTTCCTCTTTCTGTGGAATCAATAAACATCTTGGATGAAGATTAAAAGTAAATAAGTGAACAAACTCACCTATTCCTTATAGCATGGGTGTCAAACTCATTTTCACCAGGGGCCACATTAGCCTCACAGCTGCCTTCAAAGGTCAGAATGACTGAGAAATTAACCTCATTTTCCTAACCAGTTTGATTTTCATTGAACATCTAAGGGTCCTCACATTAAGAAAATATTTAGCCTTTTACAACACTAGACATTTTCCATGCATAGCATATAAATGTTATCTTCAGTAGACAATAGTTACAAGGGAAATGTCATGTCATAGCTCAGGAAGGACCAGCAGCATCTCTAGGACCTTAATAATGACATTTCTCTTAGAAAAGGTGTCATATTACCTTATTTGCCTACATGCTCACGGTGTTACCATCAGGAGACTTGCTGCTTTGGACTACCTTGAGTTAATTTTGTAAGGTTTGATAGAATACCAGATCTACCTCTATGAAACTGAGAGCTTGACGTGCTAGACATAACATAGGAAGAGGCCATTCAAACTTCTCATGTAACTCTGTCAGCACACACTAACCTATTCAACAATAACTTCTCTTTCTTCCGCACTTTTAGGTGGAGACAGCCATTGTGCCAATATTTTCTCTTTGTGATGTGCTTCATTATCCCCTAGGGTGGAAGGTACCAATAGCTTTATTTGTATTGTAACAGCAGTTAGGTAGAAATTGAAGATGGGCTCTTCAGAAACAGGACTGAATCATCTCTATTTTTGGTAGAACTCTGGAGTATCGTGAGCATTTAATTAGTTTATGAAAATAAGTCACTTCCTTGTAAAGTTGTAGATTCTTTGGGAGTAGGTTTATCTTATTCAATTCAGTATGGAACTATTTAATGTCTTAAAATTTTGTGCTATGATTTTTTGGTGGCCTGGATAAAGAAGTTTTTGATAATGTCTGACACTTTCATGGACAAAGTCATGAACAATATCTAGATCACTAAATATTAATGAAAAATCCTCAATTTCATAAATAATAAGGTATCACTCTTAGTCAATCTATGAAGAAAATTCAATCCCAAACTGTAAAAAGTTCACTGAATACTTATGGGTGGAATGGATCATGACAGATATGATGAAAAAACAAGAGATGAATGCGGCCAATTGTTCTCTCTTAAGAAGTAATGATGCATTGAATGGACTGTGATGCACGGGAGGACAGAGAGGCGGGGTAGTGGATCCTGTCGAATCGAAGCAGGAAGGAGAACTTTAGCAACTCTAGCACAGGTTTTGCCGAAGTGCATCCTACAGAATATGCGATTAAATACTAGATTCTTTAAAGATATTACTTCCTAGAGCATTTCATGTGATGGTCATTATTATTTTTCACAACCAGACTCAGAGATATAGCATTACAATACTCAAACATTTTTGACCATTGAATTTTTCTTCAATATTTCTTTTTATGTTTTAATATTTTATTAAGAGACTTCAGTTTTAAACCCCTGTAAGATATTCTTCAATCCATTATTATTTTACTTGTTTGTTTTTGAAGAAATATTTAATAAGGTAGATAACATATACTTTTCCCATATATATTATTGTATTACATAAGCTAACATCCTGTGCATTGGATTTAAATGGCCTGCTTTATGTGTATACACTGAGTACAATTTAAAAAATATTGTAATTATAATTTCAGATTTTGGGATTTGAATAGGTAGTGCCAGTGTTTTATTTTACTTTTAACATAAATTTAACTTCAAGTGGCAGAGGAAACAAAAACACGTAATGAGACTATATTTCAGTGATATATCATTGAATAGGGAAACCAAAAAAGCTTACGACCACCAAAACAAACAAACAAGCCTAATATTTTAGGCATGCTTGTGTTTTATTTTCCTCCAGGTAAGTTTTTGGGAAAATTATACTTTCAAAGAATCAGCCCTTACAAACAGAGCAGCTAGTATTTCCAAAAATAAAATCCAATATCTAGATTCTCAAAACTCATAAAACCAAATGGAAATTTCTGCTCAAGTCAGAAATTTCTGCTCAAGTCAGTTTCACATCACAGGGAATAATCTATAACTAATTTCAGCAGGCAAATCCCAATTCTAAATAGAACCAGAGACTACCACTGTTATTCTCAACTGTGTTGACAATTGTGTTATTGCTAAAATGTACAAGATAAATTTTCTTTGGCAATTTTTTATACTATCAGTGAACATAACTGGACAACTATAAAGGTTTGGATTAACTTAATATTTCAAAAATTTTTTAAACTTCATTATAATTACTTAAATGTAATTTCTTATAGAAGCTAGAATAGGAAAGTCTGTAAACATGCCTAATGTTACTATAACAGACAAAGTTGCTAAATAATCATTACTAAAACCTTTTCAGTTGTATGTACAAGTATATAATTCAATTCATACATCACTGGAAATATTACAATATTAGCTCCAATTCTCTACCAGATTTCCTATGTAAAAGACAAATTAAATGTAGAAACTAACATCAGGATATCTGTCAAATATTTCTGGAAGTTTGTTTCATATGGATTCAAAATGGCCTAAATTAGCCAGATTATAATATGAATTCCTACCACAATGCCATATAAAATTGAAGTATATTGATAACTTAGTAATTTTTAATTTTGTTCTAAGGAATAAGCCTATTTTGGAGGCTTGGCACATTATTATCAAGGAATTTAAACAAAAAGCTTAAGCCCAGATGTATAACTAAGAAATCTTTTCTATATGTAACAAAATCACCAACTTAAATTATAAATGGCTTCCACTAATTATTACCACTGAAAAATTCATACAAAGTAAATTAAAACAGATATGGCAGAAAGTGCTCTGAAGCCATGTTGACATTACAAGGATAACTGATGAAATTTAGCCAGCAAAAATTCAAATAGGCATATAGGCAAACATGTGTATGCAATCTTTCATGAGTAAAATATAGAAAATGATTCACATCAATAATTTGATGTACAGTTTGTATATAATTTAAAACAAGTAAAGCTCACAATTTTCTACATCAAACCAAAATAAAGTCAAATAAATTACTAAATCACAGTCTTGCAAACTGGTCTCTCTTAGGAGAATAATAACTGAGTGACATTGCTCTAAGAAACACCCTCTTCCTGGTCACTCCTGGTCACTGTTTTAACTGAAAGGACATCCGTCAGCCCATGTTCTGGAATGTCTGAATCTTTGACTTTCAAGGCATAACAAGCATTCTCCACTCTGGCGGGACTTTGTTTCAAGGTACACAACTTCTGAAAAACCTCATAAAGTTCAGTATTGCCAGTGAAGGAAAATCCATCATAAATCTGAGTAAAACCTGGCTCACTCTAACAGGGGTGTCAATGTTCCTGTTCCCCACGCTATTGATGCACATCTGCACCAGCGCTTCAGTTAAATCCACCCCTCCCAGAAAGTAATCAACAGGTGTGATTTTTCAGTATCCAGGAATCAGACTGCTTTTCCTGAGCATCAGATGAGGGGGTCTTATTTTCTTTCCCATCGTCTTCTGTTGTAAATACCAATTGTTTATTAATTTCATCCACACTGATAAAGTGATCCTGTTTTGAGGAAGTGGTGAGAAGAGATGGCCTCCACATCCCCCTGTAGCCCTGCAGTAATGCCCCCCCCCCCCCGGAACTGATGCATGGCCTCTCCCCAGACCTCCTGGGCCACCCGCAATATCTTTTGTCTGACACCATCCGATTTAATTTCTGATTCAGCCAATACTTCCTCCATATCAGGAGAATTTGTAATCCTATGAAGCAAAGAAATTGTCCTTTTACTTTCTACAGTTATATTCCAATTAAGTTTTACAACTCTCATATTTGTCACGTCTTGAATCAAGTTCCTGCTGAAACGATTTGAAGGCCAACATCAAAGGTGCAGATGAATTAACATCCTTCCTTTCTCTTCCCTGGTTCTGTGGGAAATTGTCATGCTTCCTTTTCCTGAACCCTCCTGGTCCGTCTTTGTTGCTCATGTCGCCATGGCCTATGGCCTCTGAGCTTGAGGAATGCCTAAGGCGGAGGCGGGAGAGCTTTCCCAGGAGGCTTCCCATGCTGGTGATGTGGATGCACCAGGGCAAGCGCCAACCAGCACCCACTCAAGCCAAGAAATATTTCCTGATACAAGTCTTCTATGTAACATTAACCTTGGGTGAGGTGATTAAGGAGTACAAATTGGTGTTTACAAAATAGTCGTCGGTATGTGAAGTACAGTGGGAATATAGTCTGCAAGATTGTAATAACTATGTATGGTGTCAGATGGGTACTTGAAATGTCAGGGAGATAGCTTTTTTAGAATTTTGGTTGCATTTTAATTTTTTCCTGGATATTTCAGGGAGACAACTTTGGAAAGTATGTGGTTGTCTAACCATTATGCTGTCCACCTGAAACTAATACAAAATAATAAGGAATGTAAAGTTCAATTAAAAATAAAATTTTAAAAATTTACCTTGGGAAATCAAGTTCTACTGACCTTAATTTGGAGATTCAAGGCTGAGGGCCAGAAAAATAACATTTGCATTAGATTACAACATGAGAGATATTAAAGATCTAAGCTAGAGCGGGAATGCTGGGAAAAAATGATAAATATTCCAGAGGTATTTTAAGGGGTAGAATGAATAGACTTCGGAGATTAATTAGCAAGATATTCATATGGCAGAGTTTAGCAGGCAGAGAGAAATGCAGGACTATAAGTGAAATTTGGGAGTAATTCACATAGAAATAAACACACGATGTTGCCAGGCTTGATGAAGTTGCAGTGAGAATCTGTGTAGGGTGAGAAGAGAAGGGAATTCTATCTTCAACTTTGGAAGTCTGCCTACTTGGAAGGACCAAACAAAGGGAAAATGTAAAACTGTAAAAATGCATAGAGTGAAATGTGCACGTAATGAAGAATTGGGGCAATGGGAATTAATGTTACGGAAGAATTCCAAGTTTTCAATTTGATTAGTTTGGGATGGGAGAAAGACTAAAAAGATATGGGTTTAGGAAGGTGGGCATTAGTGTTGTTAGAATTGGAATCTAGCTGGCTGAACTTTAAGGATTAAAATAGAGATAATGAATACAAACTATTTTTTTCAGAGTGGATAAAAAATTCCTGAGGAAATCACTGGGTTGAAAAATAAGTTTTTATTTTATCTCTTTTTGTTTTTATTTCTGTGGTAAGATTTTACCAGGTTTATATGCTAAGAAGAAGCCTTTAGAGAGGGAGACATTGGAGTTACAGACGGTGCAAAATAGATGTAAAACACAATGTCGTTAAAATTTTGATTGACAACTGATTGTGAGTTCCATGTTTAGTGAATGCATTTTGTATACAGAAATTAAAAATAAGTATTGAATTGGATACCTGTTATGTACAAGGAAATAAAAAGGTAGATCTGAAAACCAATTTTGTTTATTTAAAAAGTTAACTAAGCCCCTTCTAATTTCTGGATGTTTAAATGGTCAATCAATATAACCTATTCACCCATAATATGAAAACAACAAAAAAGAAATCTTCAAAGCTCCACAGCAGGAGAAAGATAGTGGATCTCATGGAAGATACCACAAACTTCCATGTACTTAAACAGCTATAATTATTTGAGCATTTAAGTGTAAGTACTCGGCTACATGATGTAAAAGATATTATAAAACAGGACCCATATTCAAAATCTTATAATTAACATGGTGAGACAATTAAAACCAGCATATAATATCACTATGAATCTGGCACTTAGCAGAACGCCAGCCTCTATTTTTTGGAACATAGCTTGGAATCAACAGGTGGCAAAAATAAATTCTGTATAAGAAAAAATATCTGCTACAAAGCCTGAGAACTTAACTTCATAAAAAGAAACTTGGATCTTGTTAATTTTATTATGTATTATTATATTGCCAAGAAGTCTGTGTAATTGGACTTCTTCATTAGTATGAGTGTATAAAATTTAGAATTCTAAAATTTAGATAAATTGTGGCTCAGGCTCTCCTCCTAGAGAATATTTCCTTCTAATTCTGGCAGACACTTAGGCTAGGGGCAAATTTCCCTAATCCAGTTTAGTTACTGACCCCTCAAACCTGTGAGACTATTTCTTAGTCTAAGACTAGAGGAAGAACCTGAAACTCCAATTAAGATTTAGCTCATTTGTGGCTGGATTCTTCAGTTTTGCAAGAATTAGTTTATTTCCCTCATGCCCTTAATTCTTGAGTATAAACCTTCAAACTTACATTTGGAAGACGACACAAGCATTCTTTCTCTTTGGTGGACTTCAAACTCTAGTACATAAGGACTTAGATAAATCAACCTATAACACCAACAAAAGCCCCACATTAGATATAAAGAAAGTGTTTCTTCTCTGAAAACAGATGAAGGAGTTGTTATAAGAAAGTTCACACCTGAAAGCATATGATTAAGAAAATCATGTGATAGGTATTGGAGTCATACTTATATAAGAAAAAAAGGAAAATATTGTGGGAATAATCAACAAGAGTTCTCAAGGGGAGAAGCCTTCTCTATGAAGTATACAGTAGAGTAGAACTTGGATAAGTAAGAAAAATATGAAATTTATACTTGCTTAAATCCTTTTATTTATGAAAAAGAAAAGAATCATTTTAATATTTCAAAACATTATGTCTATAAGTGTTTGAGGTGTAAATTACTATACAGTAGTTGAAATCTTAAGCTTTATCTTTTTCAGTGATCAATCAAATTTGGCACATTCTCTAATTTTCCTTTCTGCTCTGACCTGAATGTAAGACTGGCATACTGAAGTTAATTGCACTCAGCTTGTTTTCTGACTTTTGATTCATTATTTGAGTTGAATAAGTCAAAATGTTAAAAGCGGGCAGGGAGTTCTGAGAAATGAAACTTTGATAGCATGTTGAAATGGAGGAGAGTCAGAGTGGACTGAGGTCCATTTTTACTCTATTTATTTTCATGTATTTGGAAAAGCATAAAAATTTAGTATCTATTTTTCTTGAATCTATTTTCCTCACTGTTTATCGTAGTGAGGCTAACAGTGTGTCAGACTGATGTCTGACCAGAGGCAGATATGTGGGTGCTGATGGAGAATGTGTCCAATCAACATATAAATGTGCATCTGTTACTAAAGAATATTAGTGAGACTTCCAAACCACAGACCAGTTTCTAGGTATTTTCTTGTGTTATAAAAAAACAAAGTAACATATTTATGATTATGTAATTAGTAAGTTAGTAAGTGAATTTTCAGTATAACTGCAAAACAGCTGAGGGACAACCGCATAAGGCAATTTATATGTGTAACTGGTTGCTGTACGCAGAACAACAATCAGTTAACCTTTGTATCCAACGGGATTGTGTTATTGGATTGGAATCAAATGCTGTTTAATAATTAGAATAATGATCAAAAGCAGTTCTTGATGAAGAAATCTGTACCACAGGGGAAATTATTTCTAAATTTATCCAGAAGTACTTAGGACAGTTTGCTAGGAGCTGGTGGGATGAATTAAAGTATTGCCTTAGCGATGTGTGTAAAATGGGATAGGAACCTAAAAGAAATGCAACATCCATATATCTTAAGTCATTTGTCTCTAGGTTAATCCTCAAACATTTTTAAAGACAGATGATTGTGTGTGTGTGTGTGTGTGTGTGTGTGTGTGTGTGTGTTTTAGCTTATTCAGATGGGGAGCATTTGGACAAGAATAAAAGTTTATGTAAAACCAAGATTTCCATTAATAGATAAGAGACTGCAAATGCACAAATTTGGAGTAGCTTTTCACAAATTGACTCTAATAATCGATGTGAATATTGTGTTGCTATTGCTATTGGTATTCTTATGTTTGACACTGGTAATACAAATTTATCCAAGTTCCAATATCTTCCTGCCCTTGTTATGCTTCACCCCATTGAACAGAATTAACTTTTTCTTTTTTGAAATACTTTAGATTGGTCATGCCTATCACATGAAGCGTTGTGCATATGAGAATCTTGGTATCCATTCTCTTCAAAACCTCCCATTTTATCCCACTGGCAATGGATAACACAGTATGGAACCTGTGCAAACAAAAACTCTAGAAACCAAATTCTCCCCAATGTTAACAATGCTTCCCCGAGGGCATAGTGAGAAGGGTCTCAATTCACCTCCTCTCCATATTCTAGCTGGACACAGGAAGCCCTTAAACCACTAGCAATGGGGTTTCATAAAAGCCACTTCACTTTAGTTGTAACAAAGCTCCTTCCAGGAAGCAGACCAGAAACTCTAGTCAGATTATAGAATTGCCTAAACATGGGGGGCCCCTGCTTTTACACAGTACTAAATTGCGTAATAGCACCAGACGCTCCTTAACAAACTAACAACATTATAAAGAAAAAAATCAGCTAAAAATCTTAGAATGTCTGATTGAAGCGAAAGTTGAATTGCCATTTCAATTTCTCCCTCAAGAAAATCATCCAATTAATCTGAATGGATATTTTTGAAAAACAACAACAACAACAACAACAACAACAACCTGTTATTCAAATAATTGCTAGGGAAGATGACTATAGCATTTTTTAAAAAATTACTAAAGCGGATGCATTTAAAACTTTTACTTTTGAGGCCACTCAGGGCTGGATATTCTTTTTTAAAAAAATTATTTTATTGTTCGAGTACAGTTGTCTGCATTTACCCCCAACCACTCCCCCCAACCCCAGCCATCCCCTCCTCCCTCCCCTGATTCCACCCCTTTTCGGGTTTTGTCCCTTGTAGTTGTTCCTGAAAACCATCCCCCTCCCCTGCCCCATTATTCCCTCCCATTTCCCCTCTGATTACTGTCAGACTGTACTTAATTTCAAAGTCTCTGGTTATATTTAGCTGTTTTTTTAATTTGTTTTGTTTTGTTAATTAGGTTCCACTTAAAGGTGAGATCATAAGGTATTTGTCCCTCACCACCTAGTTTATTTCACTTAGCATAATGCTCTCCAGTTCCATCCATGCTGTCGCAGAGGGTAGGATCTCCTTCTTTCTTTCTGCTGCATAGAATTCCATTGTGTAAATGTACCATAGTTTTTTGATCCATTCATTTATTCATGGGCACCTAAGTTGCTTCCAACACTTGGCTATTGTAAATTGTGCTGCTATGAACATTGGGGTGTATAGGTTCTTTTGGATTGGGGTTTTAGGGTTCTTAGGATATAATCCCAGCAGTGGAATTGCTGGGTCAAAAGGCAGTTCCATTTTTATGTTTCTGAGGCAATTCCAGACTGTTTTCCACAGCAGCTGCACCAGTCTGCATTCCCACCAACAGTGTGCTAAGGTTCCCTTTTCTCCACATCCTCTCTGACACTTGTTTGTTGCTTTGTTTATGATGGCCATTTTCATCCGTGTGAAGGGGTATCTCATTGTGGTTTTAATTTGCATTTCTCTGATGGCTAGTGATTCTGAGCATCTTTTCATATGTCTCTGGGCCCTCTGTTTGTCCTCATAGAAGTGTCTGTTCAAATCTTTTGCCCATTTTTTGATTGGGTTGTTTGTCTTCCTGGAGTGGAGTTGTGTGAGTTTCTTTATATATTTTGGAGATCAAACCCTTGTCTGAGTTGTAACTGACAAATATGTTTTCTCATATAGTTGATTCTCTGTTCATTTTAATGCTATTTTCTTTAGCCATGCAGAAGCTTTTTAATTTGATGAGATCCCATTTGTTTATTCTTTCCTTTATGTCCCTTATGCTAGGGGACATATCGGTGAAAATATTGCTGCATGGGATGTCTGAGATTTTCCTGCCTATGTTCTCTTCCAGGACTTTCATGGTGTCACAACTTATATTTATGTCTTTTACCCACTTGAATTTATTTTTGTATGGTGTAAGTTAGTGATTGAGTTTCATTTTTTGTTTTGCATGTAGCTGTCCAGATCTCCCAACACCATTTGTTGAAGAGGCTATTTTTACTCCATTTGATGCTTCTGCCCCATTTGTTGAATATTAATTTACCATGGAGACTTGGGTTTATTTCTGGGCTCTCTATTCTGTTCCATTGGTCCATGCATCTGTTCTTATGCCAGTACCAGGCTGTTTTGATTGCAGTGGCCTTGTAATACAGTTTGTTATCAGGTATTGTGAGCCCTCCTACATTGTCTTCTTTCTCAAAATTGCTGCAGCTATTCAGGGTTATTTATGGTTCCATATAAAGTTTTGAAATGTTTCTTCTATATCTGTGAAATATGTCATTGGTACTTTAATAAGGATTGTGTTGGATCTATTCATTGCTTTGGGTAGTATGGACATTTTGATGATGTTAATTGTTCCAATCCATGAGCATGGTACATGCTTCCATTTGTTTGTATCTACCTTAATTTCGTTCTTCAGTGTTGTATACTTTCTGAGTACAGGTCTTTTACCTCCTTGTTTAAGTTTACTCCTAGGAAGTTTATTTCTCTTGTTGCTATATCAAATGGGATTTTTTTCCTCATTTCTATTTCTGATATTTCATTGTTGGTGTGCAAAAATGACTTTGATTCCTGAATATTGACTTTGTGTAGGAGACTGTTCTGCATGGTGTGGGCCCAGCTCCCACTAGGAGATGCACAGGACACACACCCATGGATAGGTTCTCCCATGGGGAATCAGGTTTGCCATGTGCTTAGGCCACTTTGAGTCTTGCTTTTGCTAAAAACTCCCTCACCCTGAATTGAGACAGCAAGTGCTTATTGCAACTTCCTAAAATCCATAGTAAAACTTCCTAGGATCAGTGTAACCAGCTCACCCACTTTTCCCCTTTCATTTGCTAATATCCATCTTCTGTGATGTGATTAGCAGCATTATCTCCTTTGTTGTCTGTAAAAGGTAACCACCTAAAGCAAACCTGTGCATAGTAAATGAGGATCATCATGTAATGTGGGAAGAAACCCAATAAAGGCCTGTCACAGTGGAGGCTGTGGGCTTTTGCTCCACTTGAGACAAAGCCATGCTGTCCTTTTAACTCCACTGGACTCAGTAGTCCGTGTGAATGTCTCATTTCATCCATAATGATGCAGACACTGTGGGCTGGTGTCTGCTTCAACTTCATATCCCATTGTTTTGCCACATTCACTTATTAGGTCGAGTAGTTTTTGGTGGAGTCTATAGTATTTTCTATGTACACTATCATGTCATCTGCAAACAATGAGAGTTTTGCTTCATCCTTTCCAATTTGGATACATTTTATTTATTGTTCTTGTCTTATTGCTGTGGCTAGGACTTCCAATACTATGTTGACTAGGAGTGGTGAAAGCAGGGATCCTTGTCTTGTTTCTAGTTTTACTTGGAAAGCTTTTCATTTTTGCCCATTGAGCATGATGTTGACTGTAGGTCTCTCGTATATTGCCTTTATTATGTTGAGGAATGCTCCCTCTAGTCTCACTTTGCTGAGTGTTTTTATTATCAGAAATGGGTGCTGTACCTTATCAAATGTTTTTTCTGCATCTATTGATATGATCATGTGACTTTTGTCTTTCCTTTTGTTTATGTGAAGTATTATGTTTATTGATTTGTGAATATTGTACCATCCTTGCATCCCTGGGATGAATCCCACTTGATCATGGTGTGTGATCTTTTTAATGTATTGCTGGATATGGTTTGTCAGTATTTTGTTGAGGAATTTCGCATCTATGTTCATCAGTGACATTGGCCTGGAGTGTTCTTTCTTTGTTGTGTCTTTATTTTGTTTTTGGATTAGGATGATGGTGGCTTCATAAAAAGAGTTTGGGAGTCTTTCATCTTCTTGGATTTTTTGGAATAGTCTGTGAAGGATAGGGGTTAGCTCTCCCTTAAATGCTTTGTAGAATTCTCCTGTGAAACCATCCCATCCAGGGTTTTTGTGCATTGGGAGTTTTTTGATTACTGCTTTAATTTTGTCAGCTGTCATTGGTCTGTTCAGGCTTTCTGTTTCTTCATTCAATTTTGGAAGATTATATTTTTTCTAGAAATTTGTCCATTTTGCCGAGGTTTTCAAATTTCTTGGCATATAGTTCTTCATAGTAGTTTCTTACAATCTTTTGTATTTCTTTGGTATCAGTTGTAATCCCTCCTCTTCATTTCTGATTGTGTTTATTTGCGTCCTCTCTCTTTTTTGCCTTGATGAACCTGCTTAAAGGCTCGTCAATTTTTTTAATCTTTTCAAAGAACCAGCTCCTGGATTTGTTGATCCTTATAATTTTTCTCTTTATCTCTGTGTTGTTTAATTCTGCTCTGATCTTGCTTATTTCCTTCCTTTTACTTGCTCTGGGCTGTCTTTGTTGTTTTTCCTCGAGTTCTTGTAGGTGTAGGATTGGGTTGTTTGTTTGAAATGTTTCTATCTTTTTTACGTAGGCCTGCACTGCTATGAATTTCCCTCTCAGGACTGCCTTCACTGTGTCCCATAAGTTTTGGGTCATTGTGAGTTCATTTTCATTTGTTTCCAGAAACTTTTTGATTTCTTCCTTAATCTCATTCTTGACCCATTCATTGTTTAGTAGCATGCTATTCAAGCTCCATGAGTTTGAGTGTTTTTGAGTTTTTTCCTTGACGTTGGTTTCAAGTTTCAGTCCCTTATGGTCACAGAAAATGCTTGATGTGATTTCAATTTTGTTGAATTTGTTGAGGTTTGTTTTGTTCTCTATCATGTGGTCTATCTATGAAAATATCCCATGTGCATTTGAAAGGAATGTGCATTTTGCCTCTTTGGGATGCAAAGTTCTATATATATCAGTTAAGTCCATTTGATCTAGGACATTGTGCAATGCTGCAATATCTTTGTTGATATTTCATTTGGAAGATCTGTCTGTTTTTGACAGTGGGGTGTTAAAATCCCCTACTATAATAGTGCTGCTGTCAATATCTTTCTCAAAGCCCTCCAAGAATTTTGAGGGCTGGAAATTCTCACAAGGGTTATATCTCAGGCTTTTTCTTAATACTTAACTGGTACTCAAATCAAGCCATAAAGATCACTTAGAACCAGCAATTCCTAAAACTCAACACCAAAAACCCCCAAATAATTCAAATAAAAATTGAGCAAAGGACCTGAATAGACACTTCTCCAAAGAGGACATACACGTGACCAATAGTCATATGAAAAGATTTCAGTGTCACTAGTCATCAAAGAAATGAAAATTAAAACCACAACGAGATATCACTTTATATCTGCCAGAATGGCTACCATGAATAAATCAACAAAAAACAAGTGCTGGTGAGGTTTTGGAGAAAAGGAAACCCATATGCAGTGTTGGTAGAATTTCAGATTGGTGCAGCACTGTGGAAAGCAGTATGGAGTTACCTCAAAAAAATTAAAAATGAAACTGCCTTATGACCCAGAAATTCTACTTCTGGAAATTTATCCTAAGGAACTTGAAACAGTAATTAAAAAGAATATTTGCACCCCTACATTCATTGCAGCATCATTTACAATAGTCAAGAATTAGAAGCAGCCAAAGTGTCCATAAATAGACAAGTGGATAAAAAAGTTATGGTAGGTTTATAGAATGGAATACTATTCAGCCATAAAAAAAGAGGAAAATTGCCCCGGCTGGTGTAGCTCAGTGGATTGAGCATGGGCCTGTAAACCAAAGGATCATGGTTGATTCCCAGTCAGGGCACATGCCTGGGTTGCAGGCCAGTTTGCAGCAGGGGATGCATGAAGGGCACCCACACATTGATATTTCTCTCCCTGTCTCCTTCCCTTCCCCGCTAAAGATAAATAAATAAAATCTTTAAAAAAGAAGAAGAAGAAAAAGAAAATATTATTCTTTGCAACAGCATGGGTGGACCTGGAGAGCATTATGCTTAGTGAAATTAAGCCAAACAGAGAAAGACAAGTACTATGTGATTTCACTCATATGTAGAATCTAAGGAACAAAATAAACTAAGAAACAAATTGGGAACATGCTCTTAGAGAACAGACTGACAGCTATCAGATGGGAAGGGGATGGCAGGGCTGAATAAAAAGGGTGAAGGGACTAAGCAGAAACAAAATCTCACAGACACAGACAGTATGGTGACTACTACAGGAAAAGGGGTGGGGGGAGTAGAAGAGAGTAAAGGGGGATAAATGGTCATGGAAGGAGACTTGACTTGGGGTGGTGAACACACAGTACAATATGCAGATGATGTGTTATAGAATTGTACCCCTGAAACCTATGTGTTAACCAATGTCACTCCAATAAATTCAATAAAAAAGTAAAAATAAAACAAAAGAAAAGAAAATTGAGCTATGAATGTTAAAGAAATCACAAAGTCAGCAAACTAACCCAAATAGGCTTTTCTTCACTTATTCAGACGTTAAAGTCAGTTCAACCATGTCAACATAAATTTCATTTATCTAAAGTTCCCTATTTCTTGGATGTAGGTCTTTGCCTTTCACCACTTCGAATACTTAATCCAGCAAAGCTATTATTTAGAATGGAAAGGCAGATAAAATGACTCCCAGATAAAAGTAAAGTTAAAGGAGTTCATCATTACCAACCCCTTCTTTGAAATGTTAAATAGACTTCTCTCAGAAATAGAGGATAAAAACTATGAACAATAAAATGACAACAAACTCACAACTATCAACAACTGAACCTAAAAAACAAAAACAAAAACTAAGTGAAATAGAATAGGAACAGAACCAGAGAATGGAGATCATGTGGAGTGTTTTCAGTGGGAGGAGGAGGGGAAGAATGGGGGAAAAGCATAATTGGAGGCATAAAATATATGGACAGAGGTTAAGAATGGTATAGGAAACAGAGAAGTCAAAGGACTTAATATGTACAACCCATAGACATGAACTAAAGGGGGGATACTGGAGGTTTGGGGGTGCAGGGAGGAGGGGGGATAAAGGGGGGATTTGGGAAAACTGTAATAACATAATCAATAAAATATACTTAAAAAATAAAGTGCCCTGCCATGTCCCTTCCAGGAAGTGCAGGAGCTAAATGAGAGCCAGCATGATTTCAGTCAGCAGCACAGATACCTTGTGAAGTTTAGGGATTCAGAGTAGTCATATAAGCAAGGAAGCCAGCCAGTGCTGCACCTTTATTAATAAGTAAAGAAACAAGAATGGATCTATCAGATTACAACAGCACTTTCTATGGGAGCTTTTACAGCATATTGCAAAATATCTAATATCCTCACACCTCCCATTCAGTTCTTTTGTGTATAAAGAGACCATTTACCTCCCTTACTGAGGAATCAAGTGCTTAGTTGGTATCATTTCTTCACCCCTTCTCTTTGCTTGGGTCAGATATATAAAAATATATAAAATCAACCTTTTAGGCAAGGCAAGAAAAAGTAAAAATATTATTGCACAGAGAATTATGCATATGAATCATATGTATATGAATCATAGTCTGCTTTGGCACATGAAAGTGACATGGATCATAATCTGAAATTTCACATGTAGTTGACATGATGCATACTCCATGATCCTATCTAGTTTTTCTTTGTCATTCAGTTTGTATCCAACACTTAAGAACTGATACTAACATTTCAGAAAAAAGGCTGCCTACTTTTGACTTCTAGGATCTGTGCCACTTGCAAGATTCTTTTATGTTCTACTCTGAGATATTTATTTGTTTAGAGTATAGTAGTAATGAAAAGACATTGTTTAAGTGTGTCTTAAGATATTTGCTGTCATTTATAGAGTTAGAAAAACTAAATTGTAGGAAATATCCAATGTTGTGAAGTTATAAGTGTATGTGTAACACTACATTTCAATTAGAGTATTAATAATACTACACACTTAAAAATGAATAAAAGGCAGAAGATATTTCTAAAATATTTTAGTAGGAGATATTTCTGTTCCTGAGAACAAAGGATAAGTGTTAAATCATAGAAAGTTTTCATGCATGGAAATTTGGAAAATTATATCAAAAAGAAAAGTATATAATTTATTATGTTACATATGATATCTTTTATATTGGAAAAAGCAAGTAATCAATAATCACACCATTGTGTCTGAAAAAGAAAAAAAAAGCTTGTGCATTCTATTTTGAAAAACTCAGGTGATAGATGAGACAAATCTGCTTAAGGTGATATGCTTCAACCAGAGTAACAAACCTTTCTTTCACCTTGTTGCTCCAACAAGCAAAATCATCCTACCTTCTATGCTTCACATGCCTATGTCTGTCAGTGCCCTTCTCCCGGATATCTGCCATATAAGCCAGAAGTGCTGATCAACTAATATTGGTTTGTTGATACCTCATGACTCTAGAGCAGTTGAGAGATAAATGACTGGTTTTAACCACTATTTTCTAATAATATTAAAATGAAAAGGTATTAGTGGTGGTTTTTCATTTAAGAGTCTGTTTTTTTTCTGGATCAAATACAGTAAACAAGAATTCAACACATGCAGAAATATGCAATTTAAAATTTTATGTTGCATTTCGTTGAAATGTTAACTGAATAATATTGCTTTGGCACATATGTTATATTCATGTCAATATGTTTCATATGCTAAAAAGATCTGTGCAAGAGTGCCTAGCCTTTCCTGTTTACAAAAGAATTAAACAGCTGTGTAAGATGATAGAAGCAGAGAGAAATGTAATAAAGAAAGTCCTAGGACCAGTTCAGATTGCTCAACCACACTTATCTAATAAATCTTGTCATTTAATATAGAAAATAAAATATGAGGATAATATTCACTAGATGATCCAATTGAGAGGGAAGAGACGTTTAGTTGAACTGTGTGTCAGAGGGATATTTCTGTTCCTTTCTTTTTTTTTAAAGCTATGTTTAATTTCTTAATTAGGTTCTTTTTTTAGACTCCCCAATAGGTTAAACTGATTAACAATAATAATAAGACACTAAGATACACTGAAAGTTATAAAATGAGTCTTTGACTACAAGAATAATCCTGAGTCTTTCTCTAATACTGCATTCTAGCCCAGATTCTTAAATCAATGGCTAGATCAAGCCTGTATGAATAGTCCTAGCAATGCTGAAAAGTTCAGCTAGGAACATGGTTGGATAATACCCTGGTAACTTCTTATAGAAGTTACTCCTTTGAATAGCTCCAAACTCAAATTTGGCAGTATAATTTCTAAATTTTTCATTGTCATATTTGCCTTATTTTGATCAACACACCTCTTTCTTTTCTTCCTCTCTCATCTTAGAAAATTTATTCTGTCAATATCTTAGCAAAATGATTCACGGCAGAGAGGGAATTTATCAAATATTTTTCTATAAATAATAAAAGTCTTCTGTACTATCAGAGAGATGACATTTAACAACATTTATTTGTGCCTATATATTGCAAAGACAAAATTATCTGCATTGTGAATTATATTGGATTTTTAGCAATTTACCTCACATATATATATAAATGAAATAAAATTTATGTTGTATTCACATTATAAGCATTGTTGTTTTATCCTGAATATTCAAAGAAATATTAGATAATTACCTTTTTCATAAGTACTGCTGAGTATGTAATATGTATACTGCTATGTGAGGCATGTCTTTACAAACAAAACCTATTCAGACATATTGAAGGGAAAAAGCAGCATCCCATATCTCAATAGCCATTTATTTTTTATAATCCCATAAGACAGGACTTCCTAGCTGTTATACACTTTCTATTTCTCTGAGGTGATCTTGCAAATGGAGTGTTTGGGATTTTCAGTTTATCTTGATATAAGCCAATCCATTCCTGCTTAGAATACTTCAGGTTTATATCTGTGAGTTTAATTAGATTCTTGAATACAAATTGTGTTACCAAATTCTAAAAAATGATGACAAGATAACTCTAAATAGGACTTTATTTGATATTATTAACAATATACCCCAGAAATTTACCACTTTCTATTGTTTGGATTGGGAAAAGTAAAAATTGAAGATTTTTAAAAAAATATTTTATTTAGTTTTAGAGAACAGGAAGGGAGGAAGAAAGAGAGGGAGAGAAACACTGATGTGTGAGAGATACATCAGTTGGTTGCCTCTTGTACGCCCCCAACTTGGGACACAGCCAGCAACCCAGGCATGTGCCCTGACTGGGAATCGAACAAGAGACCTTTCGGTTAGCAGGCCAACATTCAATCCACTGAGCCACACCAGCCAGAGCAAAATTGAAGAATTTAATGAGTGCTATTAATGGGATATTGACAGTCTGTGTTTTTGTCATGGTCAAATATTGAGAAACTAATATATTAATAGCAGTTATATACATATATGGGTAGTGATTCTTGTTGTGTTTATAATTAATAAACATTAATTATCACTGGATAATTTAATATTATCACTGGATCCATTAATATGGATCACATAGCCTATGTTTCTAAGTTTTAAAACATGAATTGGTAAGAGCACAGATACATTTTGTTTTTATTTGCAGTAAAGAATTTCATTCTATAAATAAAGCTGATAGGAAATAATTTATTATTTTTAAAGACATGGATGAAAATATTGCCATATACAGTGATTGGGGCTTGTTCTGAAAATAAATTATTTCAATGATGGGGGAGAAAACTCCAATGAGGAAATCTCTGGGTGGAAATTGACAACATTCATATTCAACAATGAAAAACCTTTTAAGGATGAAGAAATTGTAATATGTGTGGGACTTGTAGGTACATTAAGATAGAACATTCAGGAGCCAGTAAATTTTTTCATGCTGTCAGAGTATTCAACGGTACATATGAGCTGTCGTACTTCAGTCATCAACAACATCCAAAAAAGCTTAGCATTTTACAAAACAACTTTCCTATAGAAACAATTCAACTTCATACTAACAGACATATGGATACTAACAGATAAAGTAAAATAGCAGTTGCCAGCTTCTGAATCTTTACTATCTTTCTTCTACCTTCTTTTCCACCAGGGCCCAGTAGCCTGTGGTACCAATATCCTTCTTTTCCTTCTGCTAAGTCAGGGAGAGGGTGAAGGAGAGGGAGAGGGAATCAGAAAAGTCAAGACACTAAAGGGCAAATGGGTGTGTGGTTCTCAGAATTCCTTTTATCATTTTGGCTTCTATTATCTTTGAGATTTACTATGAGTCTGTATGGGAAAAGAGAAGCAAAAAAAAAAAAACCTGTTGAGAAAGTGTGTACACTTACCATGTTGTGCCTTCGCAGGACAGACATTCTAGAACCATCTTCTTTGACTCATGAAGTAAAAAGAATCTATGAATTTATTAAGTAGAAGAAAGCTCTATCAATTTTACAATCCCTACCTCCTTTACCCCCTCACTAAAACATTTTGATAAACAAGACTTTGGTTTCTCTGATGCTTAAAGTGGAGTTAATTCTGTTTTGCAATTCTAAATTCAAAACCAGCAAATATATTAGGTTGGTTGAGCTACATTTATTAATTCTATAATCCTTTATATGTTTTTAAAATATATTTTATTCATTATACTATTATGGTTGTCCCAATTCTCCCCTCCCCTTGTCCCTTTCCACCAAGCACCCCCCACACCCTCAGGCAATTCTCACAAATTGTCCATGTCCTTGGGTGATGCATATAAGTTCTTTGGCCACTCCATTTCTTACACTGTTCTTAACATCCCCTTGTCTATTCTGTACTTACCAATTAGTACTTTTTAATCCCTGCACCTTGTCCCCCACTCTCTCCCTACCCTCTCCCACGTTATAACCTTCCAAATGATCTCCATATCTATGATTCTGTTCCTGTTCTGCTTGTTTGCTTAGTTTGTTTGTTTTTTTACATTCCATTGTTGGTAGTTGTGAATTTATTTCCATTTTAATGTCCATAGTTTTGATCTTCTTCTTTTTCTTACAGAACTCCCTTTAACATTTCATATAACAATGGCTTGGTGATGATGAATGCCTTTAGTTTTACCTTGTCTGGAAAACACTTTATCTACTCTTCAAATCCAAATGATAGCTTTGCTGGATAGAGTAATCTAGGTTGTAGTTCCTTGCTTTTCATCACTTTGAGTACTTCTTGCCAGTCCCTTTCTAATGTGCAAAGTTTCTCTTAAGAAATCTGCTGACAGTCTGAAATAAAGAACAAACTGATAGTAACCAGAGGGGAGGTGGGAGGGGATAACAGAGGGAAAAGTGGAAAGGGTCATCAAGGAACATGTATAAAGGACACATGGACAAAACCGAAGGGGGGTAGGATCCAGGGTGGGAGGTGGGGTTGGTTAGGGTGGATGAGAATGGTGGGGGGGAAATGGAGACAATTGTATTTTAATGACAATAAAAGAGAGAATGAGAGAGAGAGAGAGAGAGAGAGAGAGAGAGAGAGAGAGAAATAAATGAAATCTGATGAGAGTCTTATGGGAATTTATGGGAATATCTGCCATTATCTTGCTGCTTTTAAGACTCTCTATATTTAACTTTTGTCATTTTATTTTATTTATTTATTTTGTAAAGACTCTTCTTTAAAAAATTGTATTTATTTATCTTTAGAGGGGAAAGGAAGGAGAGAGGGAGAGAAATATCAACGTATGGTTGCCTCTCATAGGTCCCCTGCTGCAAACTGGCCTGCAACCCAGGCATGTGCGGTGACTGGGAATCAAACCGCGATCCTTTGGTCCTCAGGCCCTCGCTCAATCTGCTGAGCTACACCAGCCAGGTAACTTTTGTCATTTTAATTATGATGTGTCTTCTTGTGGTTTCCTTTGTGTTCAACTTGTTTGGGACTCTCTGTGCCTCCTGAACTTACATGTCTATTTCCTTCACCAAATTATGGAAGTTTTTTTTCATTATTTTTTTCAAATAAGTTTTCAATTTCTTGCACTTCCTCTTCTCCTTCTGGCATCCCTGTGCTTCAGATGTTGGTACATTTGGAGATGTCCCAGAGGCGCCTTAGTCTATCCTTATTTTTTTTTTAATTCTTTCTTCTTGCTGTTCTGATTGAATGATTTTTTTCTTGGTTATGTTCCAAACTATTAATTTAATTATTGGCTTTATCCCCTTCACCGTTGGTTCCTTGTAGATTTTTATTTATTTCACTTAATGTAACCTTATTTCTACCTGGGTCTTTTTATGCTGTTGAAGTACACAGTGAGTTCCTGGAGCATCCTAAAAACCAGTGTTTTGAACTCTGCATCTGATACTTTGCTTATCTCCATTTTGTTTATTTCTTTTTCTGGAGTTTTGATCTGTTCTTTCATTTGGGCCATATTTCTTTGTCTGCTCAATTTAGTAGCCTCCTTGTTTTTGTTTCTGTGTATTAGGTAGGAATGCTTTGACTCCCTGTCTAAGTAGTGTGGTTTATTGTAGAAAAGCTCACCTATAAGATGCATGGATGGAGCCTTAGGTAATCACCAGAGTGGGGGAACTATGTCATGGCTCCGGGGCTGTATGGGGGGAGGGCCCAGAGAGGAGATGATGTTACCACATGGCCTCTGGAGTTGTTTGGTCCAGGAGGGAGCTGTCTCCCAGCAGTCACCCTGTTTCCAATCACTTCACTTTTCCCCTGTAGGCCATTGGTGTCCTTCCAGCTGTAGCCCTGGTGCTGAATCTCAGAGGGGAATGGGTCTGTGTAAGTCCTAACACTGTTGTGGACCCTCTAGGAGGAGTTGCCCAATAATCATGCAGTTTCTTCTACCATCCCAAAGACCACTGGTTTTTACAGTTAAAATTATGGGCACTTATCTTCATGGCATTCGAACCCTGGGCTGGGTGGTCTGACATGGGGCTGGAATCCCTTGTTCCAGAAGTATCCCTCCAGATTTTTATCCAGCACATATGAATCTGTGACCACTCTCTGCACCTCTTTGTGTGTCTCTTTGTCTCCGCCCCTCCTACCCATCTGGATGAATGTGGCTTCTTTAAATCCTTGGTTGTCATACTTCCATACAGTTTGATTTTCTGATGAATCTGAGTATATGTTTTGTAGTCTAGTTGTATTTTTTGCTGTACTTCTGTGAGGAACCATAACATGTTTACCTATGCCTTCCTCTTGACCAGAAGTTTAATCCATTATATTTTATAGGAATCTTTCCTATATTCTTAAAATATAATTGTATGTACAGCTAAAATGATTAACACTTCTCATTTTTCTAATTATATTGACCTTTCCTCTAAGACAATTCTTTTCATACTTATAGTCTTTTAATTGCAGTATGCCTTTATAATACTAGTACTAAAGGATAAAGCATTCAGGTAAAATTCCTCCATAAAGATTCCAATACCATTCTGTGTATATAAATAAAAAAAAAAACTAATACTATATCTGCCAAGGGACAGAGAATGATGAGAAATGAGAACATTTTTGTAAAAACGTGTCATTGAAATATATGCACTATGTGTTCCTGGGTACCTAGAGATAAGCATCACACTATTCTCATCTTCAAAGAGCATAAAGTTTGTAGGAAAGATAGACAAGAAATGTAACTACTAACTATTCAAAATATGGTCTAAAGGCAACATACAGTCATTATCTGAGACCATGTTAAAACTCTACAAGATCAGGTTATATCCCAGACCTACTGGAGCAGAACATGTATTTTCACACAATCTCTACACAATTTGTATGCGCATTAAGGTTTAAGAAACATCCTCTGATTCAAACCTGAGTCAGGCTACTGCCACAAACTTACAATAAACAAAGAAATTGAGAAGTTTGAAGATGGGAAGGTGGTATGATGTGATGAAAAATTCCTGGTGCCCGCACTTACTTTATTCTCTGAACAGAGGAGATATTACCAGTCAGACCACTTTTACTAGTGTAAAAATAAATGTTTTAATAGAAAATTTGTTTTTGAATATTTTTGACTTATACATCATTTGGAAAAATAGGCATATTATTGTTGACAATGTCAGATTGACATAAATATGATTATATAAATCTATATTAAAAAGAAGTTTTCCTTTTTAAATGTATTTTATTGTGGTGAAACTAATCAACAAAATTTTACAGGTTACAAGTGATCAATTCCACAAAACATCATCTGTGTATTGTATTGTATGTTCACCACCCCAAGTCAAATTTCCATCCATCACCATTTATTTCCCCTAAACCCTCCTCCACCACCCTCAGCCACACCTCCCCCAACAGTTGTCATGCTGTTGTCCATGTCTGTGGGTTTTTTCAATTTTTCCTCTATCCTTCTATCCCTTCCCTCCCCATGCCCCCACCCTACAGCTGTCAAACCGTTCTCTATCTGTGACTCTGTCACTATTTTGCTTCTTTGTTTATTTTGTTCATTAGATTCCACATATGAGTGAAACCATACGGTATTTGTTTTTCTCTGACTGGCTCATTTCTCTCAGCATAATTCTCCAGGTCCACACTGTGCAGAATAAGATTTCTTTTTGTATGGATGAGTAGTATTCCATTGCGTGCGTGTGCCACAGCTGTTTTATCCACTCATCTATTGATGAAAACTCAGGCTGCTTGCAAACTTTAGCTATTGCAAACGACACTCTAATCAATGTAGGGATGCATATATTCTTTTGAATAGATTAGAGACTTAAATGCTAGACTCAAAATCATAAAAATCCTAGAAGAAATCATAAGCAGTAAAATCTTGGAACTTGTTTATAGCAATATTATTTCTGACATATCTTTGGGCAAGGGAAACAAAAGAAAAATAAACAAATGAAAATAGCGAACTAAAAGTTTTTACATGGCAAATGAAGCCATCAAAAAAATGAAAAGATAACCCCCTAAATGGGAGAATATGTTCACTGATACATCTGATAAGGGGTTAATATTCAAAATTTATAAAGAACTTATAAAACTGAGCAATGACAATGATCAATCTAATTAAAAAATGGGCAAAAGACCTGAACAGACACTGCTCCAAAGAGGACATATGGGTGGCCAACAGACACATAAAAAGAAGCTCAATGTCACTAATCATCAGAGAAATGCAAATTAAAACCACAATGAGATACCAACTCACATCTGCGAGAATGGCCATAATCAATAAAACAACGAACAAGTGTTAGGGAGGATGTGGAGAAAAGGGAACCCTATGCACTGTTGTTGAATACAGACTGGTGCCGCACTGTGGAAAGCAGTATGGAGTTAACTCAAAAATTTTTTAAAAGTGGAACTACCTTATGACTCATTGATTTCACTTCTGGAAATTTATCTGAAAAACACAGAAGTTGTACTTTTTATTTTATCCATATTAAGGTTTGCAGAAGCATAAGTGACCATGGTGGCAGTGACAACATAGAAAATTTTTCCGAGTCAAGATTCCAACCCAGACCACATCAGTAGCGCCAGGTTACAAGAACAAGATCACTTAGAAACTGAGGCAGTTGAAGTCATTTTCATGTTCTTCGCAGTTTTAAATAGATATGGGAACTGAGAAGGTCACAGCACCATGTTTTGATAGGGTCTAATTTATGCAAATCAATACCTCAGCCACTCTCCCATCTGCCTCTTCCCTTTGACTCTACATTCAGAATCTGTGAACATGTTGACTGTGACCAGGAGTCATTTGAGCAATTGACTACTTTCTACTTTGCCTTTCCATGTTATATTGGTGTGCTTGAATGTTATTTATTCCACATTGAAGATCAAATAAGGGATACCTTCTGAAATTTTTTATGTATGTGACTGTGTACAAATATATGAGTAAATGACATGCAAGAATCATATATAAGAGCTGAGAAAAACATGTGTGATATTAATTCATGATTGTATGATTAAGACAGATACAAAAGTAAAAAAGTCTTTACATCACAGGGCATGTAGAGATAATAAATTATTTTAAAATAATTCTTTCTTTGTAATTAAAGAAATCAATGTATTTATTTATTTTTATTGTTGTTCAATTACAGTTGTCCTAATTTTTCACTGTTGCTCTCCACTGCCTCACCTACCTCCATTCCCTCAATCAATCCCCAACCTGTTGTCCATAACTATGGGTCCTTTATACATGTTCCTTCACTACACCCTTCTCCTTCTTTCCCCCATTATCTCTCCCCCCCCCGCCCCTCTGGTCACTTTCAGTTTGTTCCTTATTTTCATGCCTCTGGCTCTATTTTGCTCATTTGTTTGTTTTATTCATTAGGTTCTTCTTATAGGTGAGATCATATGTATTTGTCTTTCACAGCCTGCCTTATTTCACTTAGCATAATGCTCTCCAGTTCCCATGCTGTTGCAAAGGATAGGAGTTCCTTATTCATTTCTGTTACATAATATTCTACTGTGTAAATATACCACCATTTTTTGATCCACTCATTTACTGATGGACACTTAAGCTGTGTCCAAAACTTTGCTATTGCAAATAATGCTATGAACATTTTCTTAACATGTTATATTTGCTTGTGGTATACCTCAAAAGGCAAGAATATTTGGGGATATAATCATTATGATCTGGAGCCAAATTAGGAAAATAAATTGATACAAAGGAAAAGCTTAATATTTGGAATTTGATTCAGTTATTTTATTAATAATTACTTGATTTAGTGAGGCATAGGCATTTTTAGCTTTGCATCTCTTTTTCTTTCTTTTTTAAAATTATATTTTATTGATTATGCTATTACAGTTGTCCCAATTTTCCTCTTTGTACCAGCACCCTCCACTCCCTCAGGCAATTCCCACACTATTGTTCATGTCCATGGGTCATGTGTATAAGTTCTTTGGCTACTCCATTTTCCATACTGTGCTTTATATCACCATGGCTATTCGATAACTACCTAGTTGTACTTCTTAATCCCCTCACTTTTATACCCCCTTCCCATCTGACAACCATCAAAGTGCCCTCCATATCCATGATTATGTCTCTGTTCTTCTTGTTTACATAGTTTATTTTTTAGATTCAGTTGTTGATAGGTGTGTATTTATTGCCATTTTATTGTTCATGGTTTGGTCTTCTTTTTCTCAAATACATCCCTTTAACTGTGCATATAATAATGGTTTGGTGATAATGAACTCCTTTAAAATGATTTTTCTTGTCTGGGGAGCTCTTTATCAGCCCTTCAATTCCAAATGATATCTTTGCTGGATAGAGCAATTTTGGTTGTAGGTCCTTGCTTTTCATGACTGAATATTTCTTGCCAATCCCTTCTAGTCTGCAGTTTCTTTTGAGAAATCAGCTGGAATATGGGAACTCTCCTATAGGTAACTAACTTTTTTCTCTTGCTGCTTTTAAGATTCTCTCAGTATCTTTAACACTTGGCATATTAATTATGATGTTTTGCTGAGTAGGCCTCTTTGCATCCACCTTGTTTGGGACTCTCTATGCTTCATGGATTTGCATGTCTATTTCCTTCACCAAATTAGGGAAGTTTTCTTTCAATATTTTTTCAGAAAAAATTCCAATTTCTTGCTCTTTCTCTTCTCCTTCTGGCTCCTCTAGGATGTGAATATTGGAGCACTTGAGGTTATGCTAGAGGTTGCTTACACTATCCTCATTTTTTTGGATTCTTTTTTCCTCTTATTGTTCTGATATGGTTGTTTTTTTTTCTTTCTTATGTTCCAAATTATTGGTTTGAATCTTGAGTTCATCTACTCTATGGTTAATTCCCTGTAAATTGTTCTTTAGTTCAATTAGGGTATCCTTTGTTTCTGACTGGATCTTTTTTATGCTATTCAGGCACTTACTAAGTTCCTTGAGAACTCTGCACCTTCTAGATTGCTTATCTCCATTTCATTGTGTTCTTTTTCTGCAGTTTTGATCTGTTCTTCCATTTGGGCTATGTTTCTCTGTATCTTCATTTTTGCAGTCTCATTGTGTTTGTTTTCATGTATTAGGTAGAGCTGCTATGTCTCCCTGGTAGTGTGGCCTAATACAGTAGGTGTTCTATAGGATCCAGTGGCATAGCCTCCCCTATCACCCAAGATGGGTACTTGAAGTGTGCCCTTTGTGTGGGTTAAGTATACCTGCCTCTTGTAGTTGAGCCTTGATTGCTATTCAAGCAATGGGAGGGATTTAGCCAGGCTAGTCAACTGCAAAGACAGATTTTGACCACCGACCACCAACCTCTGCCCTCTGTGGAGGATTACCTCTGCGGAGGCATGATGGTGGTACTCCAACGTGGTCTATAGTTATCCACTGGGTGCGAAGACTCTGGAGTGTCTCAGGAAGTACAGGCCAAGTTCAGCCCTGACCTGCGTTTTGTCCAGGACTACCTTGCATGAGCTATGAAACAATTGGAGATGGCAGCTACTTTTGCTGGGCTGGGATATTCCCAGACAAAGTCAAAATGTGAATGTAAGCTGGCTGCTGCTACTACCATGTCTGGGACACTTAGCAAGTGGTACAAGGGTTGGGGGCTTCCTAAGGCAGGCTGTTGCTTGTTTGAAAGGATTTAAGAAATTGTGAAGCAGGAGCTAAGACCAGCCATTAGTATGGAAAAGTCACGGTTAACATTCTGGGTGGGTCTGTAATTTGATTAAGACAGAGTCTGTGGGGTTCTCCTGGATGGATCAAACAATGTTAGCCAGTTTGATGGAGTCTCAGATATGGCACCCACCTGGTTCTGTGTGGGAAGTCTCAGAAAAGGGACAACAGCCTCTGCCTGCCTTTCTGTCTGGGAGAAAGCTGACCCCCAGTTTCCACTTTCACACCGGACACTTCAGTTCCTGCCTGTATGCCGCTACACTTTTCAAGCTGCTGCCCCAGTGCTGGATCTCAGAGGGAGTGAATCTGAGGAAGTCCATTTGTCAGTTCTGTAAGGGAACTGCTTGGGCCTCAGAAGTTTCTGCCACCAGTTCAATCCCCACTTGTTTTTGCAACCGGAAATAATGGGGACTTATATTCCTATCACTGGAACCCTGGGCTAGGGGGCTTTGTATGGGATTGGGACTCCTCATTCCCAAGATACGCTCCTGAATTTGTATCCACCACACATGGATATAGGACCAGCTGGCTCAGCATCTCTGGCCTTCCTACCTGTCTGGGTAGTTGTGGTTTCTTTAATTCTATAGTTGTCAAACTTCTTTTCAACTCAATTTGTGATGTTTCTGAGTGGTGGTTGTTCTATATTTTAGTTTCAAGTTAGATATGGTTGTACGAGGAGGCAAACCGTGTTTACCATCTGCCATCCTGACTGGAAGAGAATCTTTTTATTTATATATGAGGGGGAACCCTCCCCACAAATAGAATTTATTTATTAAAAAATTTGTTTTTATTCTTCCATGTTTTAACTTTAGTCACCTTCAAAGTACTCTACATGTGATGCAATATACCCATCAAGACATTTTTCCACTGCTTAACATAGTTTTTGAACTTGTCAATTTTGATGTCTTTTATTGTTTCTGCGTTTTTTGTTTCCTCTCTTCCATGTCAGTAAACTGTTTCCCTTTTAGGCCTTTTTCATCTGGGGAAATAAATAAAAAAGTTGTTTGTGTCAAGAACCAGTTAACAGGTAACTTGAGGTACAAGGGTCATGCTGTTTTTTGGACAAAAACTGTTGAACACTCATACTGTGCATAGGTACACTCATAAATCACCCACCACAAAATGGGAAAATGCATTGAGTCTTCAAAAATAATTCACTGAAGCTAAATGCAACCCCCCACAACAACACCAGCTGGTACACTGATGTATATGGGTTCCTACTGTAGAACATTCACGTAGCAGGAGAAGCCTGTACTATAAGCGATTTGCCTTCCAGAAGAAAATTTCAGTTTTTTTGGTGTCCCTCCTCATATATGTCAGTGTTCAGATCTAACTATACTTAGAATATAATTCATTGTCATCGTTTATATTTTATATTCTATCAGTTGAGGTTTTCTTCTTAGGATAAAAATATTCAGGAGAAAATGCTTGGACATAAAAACTGACTAAATAAGTTAGAAAAGGTCAATAAGTTTTTGTATACCATATAAGATCACCTTACAGACTTGATTTTTTTCTTAATACATTCTAAATGTTTCAAGTATTCCTAAATATCAAGTCTAATTAATCTCTTTCTCAATTGCAACCCTATTATTAGGAACTTTTGTAGGATTTTTTTGTTGTACAGTAACTTTTGTTGTACAGTAAATATATGATTAGTTTATTCAGGTTATACTATAGCCTTCAAAAAGCCTCTTCTACATGTGTCAGTGATAAATTTGTTAACCTTAAAATCTTTGTATTTATATGTAACTAAGAATTGATGCTGGCGGACTGTCCAGAAAACATAATCCACTGCAATAATTTACAAAGGGAATTTAATTCAGAAAATAATTGTATAGGTGAAAAAATAGCTGAGAAAAATAACTAGTAGCAATGGGGATAAAGTGATTTAGAGATCAGCACCATCAAGGATTCACCAGCCTCCACAGAGTAGAGAATCGAGTGGAGAAAACTGGAAGACTGAAATGTGGAACCCTTTTCGGTTAGAGGACAGAACAATGATGTGCCTGGATGGTGGCAGCTGGAGTCACAGAAGAGACGAGGTGCTACCAGTGACACGGCTTAAAGAGGAGATCGTCCAGCTGCCCCCCATCCTGTCCTCTGTCTCTCATCTTCACCCTCCATTGACTGACCTAAGCCACAAGTTAGCTAGCATGAGACTCAAGAAAATCAGCTTTCAGAAATTAGAAGGATGAGGACTTAATCTGCTAGCAAACAGGCCCAAGACCTGCAAAATTATCTCGTAGGTTTTTATAAACAAATGCAAAAAGTAAAGTTTTAGAAGCAATTTGTGACAGCAAAGATAGGGATGCACACACTGCCCTCAAACTTAGCTCTCCTGAGAAATCTAGCACTTGCATTTTTCATTCATCAAAGAGGGCAGTGAATCACAAAAGAAATCATAGCAGAAAGAGAATTATATTAATCAAAGCAATTTCTGATGAAAGGAGGCATGGAAGTCTCTAAGCAAGTTATAGGAAGAAAGCCACACTCTTCAGACCGCTGAACTGAAAACAAAGCTTCAGATGATAACTATATGATTTGACAAAGATACCGTAAATTGCTCAGGGAAATCTCTTTCTTTACAGTAATGTTTCAGGCTATTTAAAACAGAATCTCAGTCAAGGAACTAAACAAAGATGCTCGAATTGGACATAGAAGACAGATGAATTTGGCTGTTATCCACACAAATGGAAGCCAAAATTATGCTGACTAAAAATGGAGCCAAGCAATGTCATATAGATTTGAAAACCACGTTGTGCCAAGGAAGATGTTAATGTTTTTGATTTTCAGGTTTAGTAAGGATCATAAGTTGTTTGATTTTAAAATCTAATATATATCTTAATATATGTGCAATTTCACCTCCTATTTTTAAAATTCTAGATTTAACAGTTTGGTCTAGATTCCAAGCCCAATTAAATGGGTGGTATAATCCAGTATTTTGGTTCATTTAGGTATATCATTGATTTGTATTGCATAACTTATCATATGATATTAACTCAGTAGAGTAAAGATATTTTAAAATTATTTATAGCTCTTGCTTAGATTAGCAACTGAGTCACTCATACCCTTGAATGACATACACTGGGACTTCACTAGATATGAAATGTTGGAGGGTTGTTTCCTGCTTTCTCTTTCTTGTGCCCTGTGACTTGAGAATAAAGATCAAGAATCATCTTTGCTTAGTATAATGATGCAGAGCAACTAGACCAAAGAAATATGTGGTGAAATCATTTGCAATTGTGAGATTTGTGAGCATATTTTCAAATATGTTCAAAAGCTTATGTGCAAATGCGTATTTATACATTTGGGACTGTTAATATTTCCTAATATTTTAAATATCTGAAGTGACTATTATAACATTTTGTATCTCTAGATAAGAAATGAAGTTTAACTGGAAAAGGAATCTTTCATAAACCTTTCAAATGTTGACATTATTTTTGTAAGTTTATGGATGATAGCTAAAGTAATTGCAATTTTCCAAAACATAAACCTCATAATATTAAATGGCATTTGTATATTTGTACCACTACTTTGTTCCAGAAAGGATTTCCAGAGATTTTTAAATGGATATAAAATGGAACAAAGTAGCGTGAGAAAAATCAAGTGAGTGGGATTAGAAAAATACATGTGTGGGTGTGTGCCTGTATTTACTGTGGTTTGTTTTATTGTTAACAAGATGCAAAACAACCCAGTGGCACCATTAAATATCCAGGTTACATAAGGAGGTGATAATGGTAATAATATATGTCAACATATTTTGTAAATACCATAGAATAATACACATATGATATTTTATTATAATTTTCTCATTTGAGCCTAAAAACACCCAGAAGAAACAACATTTAACCCTACTATTTTGTTTTTGATGGCTTTAAAATCAGAAAACTTATAAAATTTTTCTTAAAATAGACCTTTAAAACTTATTTTCCTCTATCCCAATTCCCTATTGTTAATGTGACTTCCTTATTATGCAACTGTATACACTTAAAGACACTTTAGAGATCTAAGAGGGTGGAGTCAGAAATGGAAGCTAACCTGACCTCCTCCCAGGGACAATCTGGAATTACAACTAAATTGTAGAGAAAGAATTCTGAATTAACAACTGAACACTAGCTGGAAAGAAGCCTTATTACCAAGGACAGACAGAAGAAAGACTTCGCCACAAGGAGACTGGAAGGGAGTGTGAAGGAGGTGCGAGAGGGCTGGCTGGGCTCCCATGGGCAGCAACTGAAGTTCTACAGGGATATTTCAGTGGCCAGTGGATCCTGCTGAGAAGAATGGGCTCTAAATCCCTGGCTGGGCTCCCCAACCTACAGCACCAGAGCCAGAAAGGAACCCAGATAACATCCAGCTGTGAAAAGCAGCAGGGTTTCTGCCTGCCTGGGAGAGACAGATGGAGATGCAGAAAGCCCTTCAAAGGACAAACACAGAAAAGTTCATTTGCAGACACTTATCCTGACATTTGAGGAGAGTCTCGGGTTGGTGACTCTGGGAAGAGAACTGAAGGAACAGCCACCAGGATCCCGGTGCTGGGTCATTCTCCATACTGCAGAAGTCATCTTTCTCAGGCAAAGCCCTCCCCTCCAAGTGTATCAGCCTGAGGGGAAGCAATAGCCCTGCCTGCAGGAATTTTACCAAACATTCCCAGAAGAACACACACTTCTCCTTCTCAAACTACTTCATAAAATCCAAGAGGAGGAAAGGTTCCCAAGCACATTATTTTAGGATAAACAGCATTATCTTAATTTCGAAACCAGATAAAGATACTACAAAGGAAGAAACTTATAGGCCAATATCCCTGATGAACATAGATGCTAAAATCCTAAAAATAAATAAATAAATAAATAAAAAATAGCAAACCAAATATAGCAATTCAACAAGAAGATCGTAAGCTATGATCAAGTGTTATTTAGCAAGGTTGGTACAACATTCATAAATCAGTAAATGTGATGTACCACATAAACCAAATGAAGGATCAAAGCCATATGATCATATCAACAGATGCAGAAAAAGCCTTTGATAAAATCCAACACCAATTTGTGATAAAAACTCTCAGCAAAGATGGATTAGAGGGAACATACCTAAACACATAAAGGCCATATATTACAAACCCACTGCCAGCACCATACTCAATGGGCAAAAACCACAATTGTTCCCCTTAAGATCAGGAACAAGATAGGGATGTCCACTCTCATCTCTCTTATTCATAATAGTATGGAAGTCCTAGCAATAGCAATCAGACAGGAAGAAGAAATAAAATGCATCCAAGTTGGAAAGAAATAAGTAAAACTGTCATTATTAGCAGATGACATGATACTCTGCCTAGACAATCCCAAAGATGCCACCAAGAAATGATAAATGAATTCAGAAAAGTATTAAGATACAAAACTAATATTCAGAAATCTGTTGCACTTTTATATGCCAATGATGAAATAACAGAAAGTGAAATTAAAAAACCGTCCGGTTAAAAACTGTTCAAAAAGAATAACATACCTAGCAATAAACCTAACCAAGGATGTACAAGGAAGTTATACGATCCTGAAGAAGGAATTAAAGAAGATACAAATAAGTAGAAGCATATACCATGTTCATGGAGAGGAAGAATTAACATCATTGAAATGTCCATATTACCCAAAGCAATCTATATACTCAATGCAATTCCTGTCAAGATTCCAATGATGTATTTCACAGAACTAACTAAGCACAAATATTTCAAAAATTTGTGTGGAACCACAAAAGGTCCCACATAGCAACAGTGATCCTGAGAAAGAAGAACAAAGTTGGAGGAATCACGCTACCTAATATGAAACTATACTATAAGGCCATAGTAATCAAATAGCATGGTACTGGCATAAAACAGACACATAGATCAACGGAACAGAATAGAGAGCCTAGAAATAAACCCACAACTTTATAGTCCATCAATATTTGACAGGAAGCAAGCAAATACAATGGGCTAAAGATAGTTTATTCAATGAATGGTGTTGGGAAAATTGGACAGATATATGCAGAAAAATGAAACGATTACCTTCTTACACCACACACAATAATAAAATCAAAATGGGTTAAAGATTTAAATGTTAAACACAAAACCATAAAAATCATAGAAGAAAACATAGGTAGCAAAATCTTGGACATTGTTCTTAGCAATATTTTGTCAGATACATCTCCCCAGGCAAGGGAAACAAAAGGAAAAATAAACAAATGGTAGTATATCAAATTAAAAATGTTTTTGCACAACAAAGGAAATCATCAACAAAATAAGACAACCCATAGAATGGGAGAACGTATACACCGATATATCTGATAAGGGTTCATATCCTACATTTATGAAGAAGTTACAAAACTCAACACCAAAACAACCCAATTAAACAATGGGCAAAGGACCTGAATAGGCATTTATCCAAAGAGGACATACAGATGGCCATAAGACACATGGAATGATTCTCAACATCACTAATCATCAGAGAGATGCAAATTAAAACCATGATGAGATACCAACTTACACCTGTCAGGATGCCTATCATCAATAGGTCAACAAACAACAAGTGCTGCAGAGGCTGTGGAGAAAGGGGAACCCTTTTGCACTGTTAGTGGGAATGCAGATGGTGCAGCCACTGTGGAAAGCAGTATGGAGATACCTGAAAAAATTAAAAATGGGTATGCCTTTTGACTCAGTGATCCTACATCTGGGAATACATCCAAAGGAACCCAAAACACGAATTCAAAAGAACATAAGCACCCCGATGTTTTGCAATGCTGTTTTGTGACTGCAGTCATAAGATATGGAAGCAGCCCAAGTGTCCATCAGTAGATGAATGACTAAAACAACTATGGGACATTTACACAGTGGAATGTCACTTGGTCATAAAAAAGAAGAAAATTTTACACTTGTGACAGTATGATTGTACCTGGAGAACATTATACTAAGTGAATTAAGCCAGTCAGAGAAAGACAAATACCATATGATTTCACTCATATGTGGAATCTAATGAACAAACTGAACTGACAAGAAGAATGGGGACAGATTCATAGGTGGAGAGCAGGCTGACAGCTAGTGGTGGGGAAGTGAAGGGATGGAGGGACTGAGCAAAAAGGAAAAAGGACTCATGGAAATGGACAACCAGTGTGGTGATTGTGGGGAGTGGAGGGAGGTATAAGGGGACTAAATGGCAATGGAATAAATACAATGAAGATTAAAACAATAAACAAGATAGATAGATAGATGATAAAGGCACTTGGCAGTGTTTGGATCCTCCAATTTAAAACCTGTAATCCACTCCACCTCAAAGTCTTAAATCACCATCTGAATCCTATCTCCTAAACTTTGTTCCTTATACAATTCTCAAATGTATAAACTTTATCAGTCTGTATTCCTGGATCCATTCTGAATTTCCTGCTCTGCTTTTGGACCTCAGAATATTGCTGGCAATGTCTGTGGTCTTAGCTTCTTATGTTGTTCATCCTCATTTCTCCCAGTTTTAACCTGTGGCAGCTTCTAGTTTCCTGCTGAATTCTGCTGTAGGTAATTGTGTTAACGTACCACTGGCAAGTTTCTTTGCAGATGGTCACTCTGTTGCCCCACCTGGATGAGCTGCTCTAATTTCTCTTTTGCCCTCATCCCTCCAGGCACTCTCAGGATTTTAATACGCGTTTGCTCTCATCTCCTTTGCCATATCTTTGTAGTTAGGGCATTTTATTCTCATTTCTCTTCCTTCTTTTCCTCTCATAGTCTTGAAACAATAAGATTTAATTTATTAAAATAATTAAAAACATCTTCAAAAACAAGCTCATTCATTCACTCATTTATTTTCTCTGCTTTGTAAGCACTGCCACAATCTATCAGGGCTAGAAATGTTACAATATGATATAATATGTTTCAAATATTACAGGAGTCAAGAGGAATTTGGGGAGGGTGCAGGGGGGAGAATAGCAACTTCGCCAGCAATATATGTCCTTTCAACTAGATCTCGAGGGATTTACAGGACAATGTGGCAAAAAGGTCTTTAGAGGAGAGGGGAAAGCAAGGGTACAAACTTGGAAGGCATGAAACTTGATATAAGGAGGAGAGTTGAACATTTGGATGGGAACAGAGTGCCAGGCTCAGAAGACAAGTGGTAGGAAATGGCGCTGGTCCTGGGGGCTTCTTACAGAACCCAGGTGCATCTGAATTGGAAACCCGTCCTCTTAACTGTTTTGCCTTGTTCTCTCAGGAAGTCCTGCCAAATTTTATCTATAATAAATCCATAATCTAGTTTGCAAGCTAATGTACTCTAAGACACAGGAGGCTGCACTATCAAATGTTACAATGTAGGCTTTGCAAACTCAGCTGTCTACAGTAACCTTAATCAGTACCTTTATGAGTCTGTGATGCAGCAACTTTATGGAGCTCTGTGAAATCTGGAGAATGTACGTGCCATTGAAACATCACTGCCTCTTCTTAGGTCCACAGATCGATCTCATAAGAAATGCCAACTCCTTGTCTAGAAATCCTGGAAATCCAGATGTTAGTTAACAACTAATTTTAAATTTTACTTATTTTTATTTTGAACTTTTTAGATTTCTTATTTATTTATTTATTATTTATTTGAAAGAGGGGAAAGGAAGGAGAAAGAGAGGGAGAGAACCATGGATGTGTGAGAGAAGCATTGATCAGTTGCCTCTTGCATGCCTCCTCCCGAGGACCTGACCCACAACGTAGGCTTGGGCCCTGACAAGGAATCAAAGAGGTGACTTTTGGTTTGCAGGAAAATGCCCAATGTACTGAGCCACACCAGTCAGGGCTAATTTAAATTTTTAAATGTGGCCTAATACATTGGGAACCAAACCAACAAGTAGTCCATGTTGGTCTCTCCAGCAATCAGTTTATTGCCTCTATCAGAAGACCACTTTCCTCTTTCTGGGAGTCAAAGAACTTAGTCCATAATTGAAATGTGTTAAAAACAGCAGGAACAAAAGTAGAATGCTAGTTAAAATCCTTCAGTTAATCGCTCCCTATCTGATTGGTGTGAAATACAGCATTCTTCACAACTGGCCAGGCCCCTCATGGTCTGGCAACTCCCCAGATCTCCAGCTTCCTGTCAAGGCACCTTCCTCTTTGCTGGCCGCCGAGGTCCACCCACAGCACTCTTTTAGTTTCTCAGAAGTGCTAAGCTCCTCCCCCTCAGATATTTGCACATGTTTTAACTTGGCTTAGAATGTGTTTCTTCTTTTTTTCAAGGGATAATTTTTTTGTTTTCTTATTTATTTGTTTATTTGTGTGTTATATTCACAAAATGTGTTTAGGCAAGTGAACATCTGAAGGAAAGTCTTCAGGGTTGCTTCCTGCATCTCTTTGGAGCCCTTATAGCTGGTAGGCAGGTGAGGAAAGTGTTGAATGTTAATATATAAAACAGTAGTTAACAGTGCAAAGAGCTTTCCATGGATTAATTAATGTATTCTTTTCTTTTATAATTTCAAGAGCCATACAAATATTTCTCTAAATTTATATTTTGTTAAAACTAATCTGCTTACTTCTTTTTTAATTAACATTCAAGATACCTCAATAATAATATTAGCACTAAAATTAAATTAATGCATGAGCAGATCTAACAATTTTTGGTATCATAAAGTATTTTTCTTAATTTTAATTTTTAATTATATTTTATTGTTTATGCTATTACAGTTGTCCCCATTTTGCCCCTTTTGTCCCCCTCCCCAGCTTGCCCCTCACTCCCATAGTCCCTACATGGTTGTCCATATCCATGAGTCATTCATATATGTTCTTGGGCTACTCCCTTCACCGCCTTTCAACCAGGCCCCACCTCCCTGTTCTCTTTTTATGGCTGTCAGTTTGTTCCATGTTTCTGTTCCTCTAATTCTATTTTGCTCATTAGTTTATTTTGCTCATTAGATTCCACATATAAGTAAGATTATATGGTATTTCCCTTTCACTGACTTATTTCACTTAGCATAACAGTCTCCAGGTCCATCCATGCTGTTGCGAAAGGTAAGAGTTTCTTTTTGTTTGTTTGTTTTTTTTACCGCTGTATAGTATTCCACTGTATAAATGGACCAGACCATTTTTCCACTTTTTTTAAAATCTCAGATTAAATTACACTTTGTTCCCTCTTAAACATCTGCCTCAGGCCACTCTGCCCTTTTCTTCAGGACTTCTCACTATTAAAACTAAATAAGTATTTAAATTTATTAGTCCCACTACTCTTTAGCTCCATGAGGTCAGGGTTTGTCATCATGGAGGAGAGCACCTTTCATATAGTAGGTACTCATTATTAGTTGAATAAGTAGATTAGGTATTCTTCTGTTCATAGATCCTGCATCACATTTAGTATTTCTTATGAGATTTAAATAAGTTAATCCATGCCATATGTTTAGCACAGTGCTAGGAATATAGTAATTGTTCAGTTAGTGTGCTGTGTATTCTTAGATACATGTTTTCACTTCAATGGTTAGAAACAGAAAAGACAAAGATAAGACAAAACATAACTTATATTTTCTAATACAATTCTCGAGATGGATTTCCTCAGATGTCTTATATCTGGTTCTCAGAAAAACAGACCTCAAGGCATGAGTTTAAGTGCAATATCGTAACTTTGGATGCATACCCGGGAAACATGGCAATGGAGTGGGAAGTTGAGGCAGGATGGAAGGAAAGCCAATAAGCTTGTTAATTAGAAAATCACCATTGGGCTCCATCCTGCTAGAGACACCTTAAAAGAAACATTTTGTTAAACATAATAACCTTAGGGTTTTTCCACCAATGAGAAAACAGCTGGTTTATTGCTGTATAAAATTCTGTCCCTCATTAGTTGAGAGTTGCCACTAAGAAGCGATAAAAGGAAATCCTAAGGCTTTTTTTACTGATTTATTTATATTGTATTTATTTATTTATACTTTTTTTGCCATGCTCATTTGTTCTTTTTTTAAGAATCACACGTGCTTTCTTCATAATAAGTGTTTGTTTTTCTTAGAATTATCTTAAATTGGCATAACATTTTTTGTAAAAAATTTTGTAAAAAATATGCATGCCCTTTGATCCACATCATCTACCTCAAGTTGTTTTTTGTTATATGTGCTATTATTTTTCTTATTTTACAAATATATTAACTTTTGTGGAAATTTAGAAAACAGAAAACATGTAGAGAATAAAATTTAGCAACGTTGCCACAATACAGATATAAATTAGTGAATATAAAATATTTATGTTTTTCAAAAAATAAAATTTTATTACCCATGTTAAAATTTTCTCTCTATGTATTTTTATAACAAATTTCTGCTCATTTTCATAAGGCTCATTTGTAATAATGGTGCTACCCTAAAACATTCTGAAGCATATTTAAACAAAACTTATCAATTTTAAAACAATTATAGAATACTAAGTCCCATAATATTTTGTAGGATTAGTTACATAATCAATAAACTTTAAAATGGCTAGTAATGGGGGGATGTTGTAATTGAACAACAATAAAAAATAAAAACATAATTTTTAAAATGGCAATTAGAAAGGAGAGGAGTTAATGTTGAACCAACGTATTTATTTCCCAAATGAACAGCTCAGGTTAACTATAGATATTTCTCTTAAAATGGCATTAGTGCCAATCATGCACCATAATAATTCAGTGGCTTTTATTATAATGTACTACCCTGCCCTCCTCTTCTTCCTTCTCCGTACTTCATTTTTTCATCCCCTGGATGCCAAATTTTGTCAAAGCTAAGGTGGTAACTCTTAACATACATGGTCCAGAGACATCTATACTCGACAAATTATTGCCTATCTTCTACTCTTCACATTTCCAACCCCCACTCTTCTCACCCTTTCATCTAAAACTAATCTTTCACCTTTGCTCTGATTTCCTTTTCTTTCTGTTTCAGAGGAAGAATGATTCTCTCCAGTTAGCATTTAAACTGGTCTCTTCCACGGAAAAAGTAACAACAAAAGCAACATTCTCTCTTTGCGTCCAAGTTCTCTAATTACCGACCCATCTTGTTTCTGTTTACCACAAATGTTACAAGGGGACTCCTTTTACTGTCCTCAAACCTCATCTCTCATTCACTCCTCAGCCCTTTGTCATGTTTGCTCCAGTGACCTATTCTCAGCAAGGCTAAGAGCCAGTTGTTTCAAAATTGAGTCACAGCTGACAGCATTTTTCATCCCTCTTGGCTACCATGATACCACGATTATTATTTTTGTTGTTTAGCTTTTCTTGTTTTGTTTGGTTTTACTTAGTTTTTTGTTTTCTTTTTTCCTGCATAGCCTTGCTACTAAGTTCTCTCTATTTTCTCTCCATCTCCATATATTTTATGGTTTCTTCCTCAGCCTTCCCCTTAAGGCATACTTGGGGGTCTAGGTAAGTCTCCTTTAAGTTTTTTTCATTTTTTTAAATAATTAAATTTATTAGGGTTAATCTGGTTAATAACATCATATAAGTTTCAGGTGCACAACTTTATAATACATCATCTGTATATTCCATGTATGCTCACCACCCGGAGTCTAGTCTCCTTCTGTCACCTTTGTCTACTCTACACGCTTTGCTATGGTTCCAGAACTTCAACTCTTAGTTTTAATGACTACAGAAATCTATAACTTTATTCCACATGGCTTTCCTGAGCTTGATAACATCTATGAGTTCATTAAAAAGTATTCAGTGAGTGTTAATAAGCAAATTGCTACATGCTAAGAACTCAACAATGAGCAGGAAACAAGAGCTTAAATTTGGGTAGTGAATATACGCCACAAATAAATACACAGATAAATTTTTAAAAGGCAATTTCCATGGTTATAAGGGCTAAAAGAGGACAAAGAAACAAAACAGGTGTGATGAATAACCAAGGAGATAGTGGTTAGTTTGGAGAAGGTTGCTCTGAGGCTGAGAAGAGAGGAAATCAGGTAAAGATTACTGTTGAAGAAGATTCCATGAAGAATCACCGGGTACAGATGCTTTGAGGTGGGAAAGAGGTTGATGTGTTTGAGGAACTAAACAGGGATCAGTGAATCTGGATGTAAAAATTAGGGTAGGGGTGACATGGCAAGAGATTGATGAAGTATACTTCAGTCACAAAGAAGTGTGGGCCCATAATCCAGAGTTTAGATTTTATTTCAAAGGCAATGAGAGCCACTGAAGCATATTTAGCAAGAGTCAAATACATTATTTTTAAAGACTCCACTTTTCAAGTAAAGTGCAACTCAGGAAAATTACAGATGCAATGAGCGTATAGCTCACTGAAATCTTATGAACTGAACATATGCACATAATCAGTATCTAGGCCTACAAATAAAATCTTCCTCATATCCCAGATGTCCCCTCATGTTCTCTTTCAGTCACTACCTGTTGCCTGTCCCCTGCCCAGAGTAACACTGCCCTGATTTCTAACATTGATTCATTTCACCTGTTTTTGTAATTGTGAAATGCAATTATATACAGAGTACATGAATTACAAATGTACGGTATATCATGAAGTAAATACTCATATAATCAGCACCTAATTTAAGAAATGGGACATTTTCAACCTCCTGCTAGGCTCCCATGTGACACTTCAGAAACAGCTTTATTCTTCCCTCTTAAATAACAATTATCTGTATTTTTATAGTAATCACTCCACTTAAATATGAATCTCTAAACACTATAGTATAGTAATTCCTGTTTTTGAACTTGTTCAGTATTATATTTTTAAAATTTGCTAATAGTTGTTACGTGAGCTATAGTTTGTTTTTGTTGTTGCTATATCATATCCTAATACATGAGTATATGATAATTAATCTGTTCTTATAACAGGTATTTGTTTTCCTTCCACTTTTGAATAATATTAATAATTTTAAATAAATAACCTTGTACATATATTTTAATGCAAGTCATAACATCTCAACTTTGGCACTGTTAAGGATTGGGGCTGGATAATTCTTTTTTGCTGGGAAGATGTACTTTTTTTTTAATTGAGTGATATTTAATAAAACAAGTGTAGCAAAATGTTATTTTGGAGTCTAGATGGCAGTTATATGAGAATTCATTGTAAAATCATTTCAGCTTTTCTGCATGTTTAACATTTGTATTATGAAGCTTGGAAAGGGAAAAGCATGCAGAACATAGTGGGAATCTACGGAAGTAAAGGTTTCTAGGCTGGAGGGCTGCCAGTGCTCCTCACAAACAACTGTGCGTTGTCAATCTCTCTTGGAGAACAGAGACATAGGCACCCAGGTAGTATGTGTTTTCTTTTTAACTGTTTTTTTTTTTTTTTTTAGGAAATAATGGGGAGAAAATGGGGAAGGGTTTTCAGGAGCATGTGTAAAGAACACATGGACAAGACCAAAGAGCGGTAGGGTCAAGGGTGGGAAGTGGGGATGGCTGGGGTTGGGGGGAGTTGTGGATGGGAAATGGAGGCAACAATACTTAAAAAACAAAAAAAGTTAAAAAAACATGTAATACCTGGGAGGATGTCTTATATCAATATATTGTAGTATCACGGTTCTCTACCTACTAAATGTCAGTAACACTTTTCAGCCAAGCTGTGAAAACAAAATATGTGTCCAGATACTGGTAAATGTCCTTGGGAGCAGAATTCTCCCCTCGTTATGTATTCGTATATACATATCTCTTCAAGGTTGTACAACTGGGGTGGAATTGCTATTACTCATCACTTCTAAATCCACAGAAAATACTAAACTATTTCTTTTCTAATTTTTAATTTTTATTTTTATTGTTGTTCTTGTACAGTTTTCTGTCTTTACTCCCATCCCAGCCCACTGCCCCAGCCCTCCCCACCTCCCTCCCATATCCACCCCCCCCTAGTTTTTGTCTATGTGTCTTTAATACTTGTTGCTCTAAACCCTTCCCCTTTTCCCCTGAAATTCCCTCCCCTCTCCCCTCTGGTGACTGTCAGCCTCTTCTCAATTTCAGTGTCTTTGGTTATATTTTGCTTGTTTGTTTGTTTGTTTTGTTGTTTAGGTTCCTGTTAAAGGTGAGATCATATGGTATTTGTCTTTCACCACCTGGCTAATTTCACTTAGCATGATGCTCTCCAGTTCCATCCATGCTGTGGCGAAGGGTAGGAGCTCCTTCTTTCTTTCTGCTGCATGGAATTCCATTGTGTAAATGTATCATAGTTTCTTGATCCATTCATTTACTGATGGGCACCTAGGTTGCTTCCAACACTTGGCTATTGTAAATTGTGTTGCTATGAACATTGGGGTGCATAGATTCTTTTGGATTGGGGTTTCAGTGTTCTTAGGATATAATCCTAGCAGTGGAATTGCCAGGTGAAAAGGAAGATCCATGTTTAGTGTTTAGAAAATTCCATACTGCTTTCCATAGTGGTTTTTTCCAGTCTGCAATCCCACCAACAGTGCACCAGGGTCCCCTTTTCTCCACAACCTCTCCAACACTTGTTTGTTGCTTTGTTTATGATGGCCATTCTGACTGGTGTGAAGTATATCTCATTGCTCTTTTAATTTTCATCTTTCTGATAGCTAGCAATATTGAGCATCTTTTCATGAGTCTCTGGATCCTCTGTATGTCCTCCTTGGAGAAGTGTCTGTTCAAGTCCTTTGCCCATTTTTTAATTCTGTTGCTTGTCTTAGAGTGGAGTCATGTAAGTTCTTTATATATTTTGGAGATTAAACCCATGTCTGAGATATCATTGGCAAATATGTTTTCCCATACAGTTGGTTCTCTTTTTATTTTAATACTGTTTTCATTAACCATGCAGAAGGTTTTTATTTTGATGAGATCCCATTTGTTTATTCTTTCCTTTATGTCCCTTGCTTTAGGGGACATATCAGTAAAAATGTTGCTGCATGAAATATCTGAGATTTTCCTGCCTATGTTCTCCTCTAGGACTTTAATGGTGTCATAGCTTATATTTAAATCTTTTATCCACCTTGAATTTATTTTTGTGTACGGTGTAAGTTGGTGCTCTAGTTTCATTTTTTTTTTGCACATAGCTGTCCAGTTCTCCCAACACCACTTGTTGAAGAGGCTATTTTTACTCCATTTTATGTTGCTGCCCCCTTTGTCAAATATTAATTGACCATAGAGACTTGGGTTTATTTCTGGGCTCTCTTTTCTATTCCACTAGTCCATGTGCCTTTTTTTTTTATGCCAGTACTGGGATGTTTTGATTACAGTAGACTTGTAATACAGTTTGGTATTGTGATCCCTCCTTCTTTGCTCTTCTTTCTCAAAATTGCTGCAGCTATTCGAGGTCATTTATGGTTCCATATAAATTTTTGAAGTGTTCGTTCAATGTCTGTGAAATATGCCATTGGTACTTTAATAGGCATTGCATTGAATCTGTACATTGCTTTGGGTAGTATGGACATTTTGATGATGTTAATTCTTCCAATTCATGAATGTGGTATATGTTTCCATTTGTTTGTGTCTTCCTTGATTTCTTTCTTCAGTGTTGTGTAGTTTTCTGTATACAGGGTCTTTTACCTCCTTGGTTAGGTTTATTCCTAGATATTTTATTTTTCTTTTTGCTATATTGAATGGGTTTTTTTTCTTGATTTCTGCTTCTACTGTTTCATTGTTGGTATACAAAAATGCCTTTGATTTCTGGATATTGACTTTGTTTCCAGCTGTTTGGCCAAATTCATTTATTAGGTCGAGCAGCTTTTTGGCTGAGTCTATAGGATATTCTATGTGCACTATCATCTCATCTGCAAACAATGATAGTTTTGTTTCCTCCTTTCCAATTTGGATGCCTTTTATTTTCTTTTCTTGTCTGATCACTGAGGCTGAGACGTCCAAAACTCTATTGAATAGAAGTAGTGAAAGTGGACAACTTTCTTGTTCCTGATTTTAGTGGAAAAGATTTTAGTTTTTGCGCATTGAGTATGATGTTGGCTGTAGGTCTCTCATATATGACCTTTATTATGTTGAGGAATGCTCCCTCTATTCCCACTTTGCTGAGTGTTTTTTATCATAAATGGGTGCTGTACCTTATCAAATGTTTTCTCTGCATCCATTAATATGATGGTGTGATTTTGTCTTTGCTTTTGTTTATGAGATGTATTACATTTACTGATTTGTGAATGTTGAACCATCCTTGCATCCTTGGGATGAATCCCACTTGGTCATGGTGTATGATCTCTTTAATGTATTGTTGGATGCAGTTTGCCAATATTTTGTTGAGGATTTTAGCATCTATGTTCATCAGTGATATTGGCCTGAAGTTTTCTTTGTTGTGTCATTATCTGGTTTTGGGATTAGGATGATGGTAGCTTCATAAAAAGAGTTTGGGAGTCTTCCATCATTTTGGATTTTTTGGAATCGTCTGTGAAGGATAGGGGTTAGCTCTCCCTTAAATGCTTTGTAGAATTCTCCTGTGAAACCATCTGGTCCAGGGCTTTTGTGTGTTGGGAGTTTTTTGATTACTGCTTCAATTTCATCTGCTGTTATTGGTCTGTTCAGGGTTTCTGCTTCTTCTTCATTCATTCTTGGAAGATTATATTTTTTTCTACCAGCTTGTCATTTTCACCTAGGTTTTCAAATTTCTTGGCATACTGTTCTTCATAGTAATTTCATACAATCCTTTGTATTCCTGTGGTGTCCGTTATAATCTCTCCTCTTTCATTTTTGACTGTGTTTATTTGTGTTCTCTCTCTTTTTTCTTGATGAGCCTGCTTAAAGGCTTGTCAATTTTGTTAATCTTTTCAAAGAACCAGCTCCTGTATTCATTGATCCTTAGAATTGTGCTCTTAGTCTCTATTTCATTTAATTCTGCTCTGATCTTGGTCATTTCCTTCTTTCTACTTGCTCTGGGCTGTCTTTGTTGTTGTTCCCCCAGTCCTTGTAGGCTTAGGGTTAAGTTGTTTGTTTCAAATGTACCTGTCTTTTTTAGGTAGGCCAGTATCACTATAAACTTCCCTCTGAGGACTGCCTTCGCTGTATCCCATAAGTTTTGGGTTGTTGTGAGTTCATTTTCATTTGTTTCCAGACACTTTTTGATTTCCTCCTTAATTTCATTTTTGACCCATTCATTGTTTAATAACATGCTATTCAATCTCCATGATTTTTATCATTTTGGGTTTTTCCCCTTGGGGTTGATTTCTAGTTTCAGTCCCTTGTCAGAGAAAATGCTTAGTATGATTTCAATTTTCTTGAATTTGTTGAGGCTTGTTTTGTGTCCTATCATGTGGTCTATCTTTGATAATATTCCATGTGTATTTGGAAAAAAATGTGTATTTAGTTTCTTTGAGATGAAGGGCTCTCTATATATCTGTTAGGTCTATTTCATCTAGAGTGTTGTTCAATGCCACAATGTCTTTGTTGATATTTTGTTTAGAAGATCTATCGATTTTTGACAGTGGGGTGTTAAAATCCCCTACTATAATTGTATTGCTGTCAATATCTTTCCTGAAGTCCTCTAAGATTTTTTTTTATGTATTTAGGTGCTCCTATGTTGGGTGCATATATATTTACAATGCTTATGTCTTCTTGCTGAATTCTTCCCTTGAGTATTATGAAGTGACCTTCTGGATCTCTCTTTATGGCTCGTCTTTTGAAGTCTATTTTGTCTGATATGAGTATTGCTACTCCAGCCTTTTTTTCCTGTCCATTTGCTTGGAAAATTTGTTTCCAGCCCTTCACTTTGAGTCTGTGTAGGTCTTTTGTCCTGAGGTGGGTCTCTTGTAGGCAGCATAGGTATGGGTCATGCTTTCTTATCCATTCAGCTATTCTATGTCTTTTGATTTGAGCATTTAATCCATTTATGTTTAAAGTTATTATTGATAGATACTTATTCATTGCCATTTTTGTACCTATGTTCCCTCTTTCTCTCTCTCTTTTCCTTCCTTTCCTTAAAGCAGTCCCTTTAGTATCTCTTGCAGAGCTGGTTTGGTAGAGGTGTATTCTTTTAGACTTCTTTTGTCTGGGAAGCTCTTTATTTGGCCTTCTCTCTTGATTGAGAGCCTTGCTGGGTAAAGTAGTCTTGGTTGCAGGCCTTTGGTTCTCATTACTTGGAATATTTCTTGCCATTCTCTTCTTGCTTGGAACATTTCCATTGAGAAGTCAGCTGCTAACCTAATCGAGGCTCCCTTGTATGTTACTTCCTTTTTCTCCCTTGCTGCCTTTATGGTTCTCTCTTTGTCTTAGAATTTTGCCATTTTAATTATGATGTATCTTGAAGTGGGCCTGTTTGGGTTCCTCTTGATTGGGACTCTGTGTTTCCTGTATTTGGGTGACTTTTTCTCTCATCAAATTAGGGAAGTTTTCCATCATTACTTTTTCAAATAGTTTTTCTATCACTTGCTCTTCTTCTTCTCCTTCTGGTAACCCTATTATATGGATATTATTATGTTTCATATTGTCTTGCATTTCTCTTAATCTCTCTTCATTCTTTCTGAGACTCTTTTACTTTTCTTGCTCTCTCTGGTGTTTTTTTCTACTTTGTGCTCCAACTTGCTGATCCAATCTTCTGCTTCATGAATTCTGCTTTTCATTCCTTCCACTGTGTTCTTCAGTTTAGAAATTGTATTCTTCATTTCCTCTTGGCCCTTGTTGATATCATTTCCTTTTTCTATTTCCTTTTTCATGTTGATATCATTTGTAGTGAGTTCATTGTAGCTTCCCTCTAGTTTCTGGTAGCTCATTGAGAGCCCATGGAGCTTCCTGACAACCATTGCTTTGAACTCAAAATCTGATAGTTGAGTTGCCTATGTTTCATTTAGCATTCTTTCTGGTGCTTCCTCCTTTCCTTTCATTTGGGGATTGTTTCTTTGTCTTCCCATTGTTTGTGTTACTCTTCTTGTTAGCCTCAGCTTCTTAAGTTGATCTGTTCTGGCTCCCTGGGTTTATGGTGTGAACTTCTGTGCTAGAATACCTGTGAGATTCAGTGGTGCAGTCTCCTTCGGGTATCCTGGTGATCACAGCTTCCACTGTCTCAGCTGTTGGGATGCCCCCTACTTGGGACCAACTCTGGTTTTTTCACTGTTCCACTTTTTTTTTTGGTCTCACTCATGGGTATTTAAAAAGAGAAAAGAGGAAGAAAAAATGAAAAAGGAAAAAAAGAGGAAGGAAGAAGAGATAAAATTGGAAAGAAAGTTAGAAGGAATAAAACAAGAAAGAAGTAAAGAGAAGCAAGAGGACTTGAGTGGTAAAGAAGATAAAAATAATAAAGAAATGATTACAGCATTATTTTAAAAAAGAAAAAAGAAAAATGAACAAACAAACAAAAAACTCTTGCTGTTTTCACACTTTCCAAGCCTATTTTCTGATCTTGCTGGCTGCAAAGGCTGAGGGGTGACAGTATTGTTTTTCTCCCTGTTTAGCACTCGGTTATCTTTGGGCTACTCCTCCCAGGGGTAGCCCGGTGCCTCTCCGCACAGGGCCTTGGGAATATGTCCTGAGCCTGCTGGGGAGTGTGCACTTTCCCAAGTTCATGGATGTGAGCTCGGATCTCCTACGCGGTGTACTGTCCCCAATTTCACGGGAGTGAGCTTTGGGTTTCCATGGATTGTGCACACTCCCTGGATTCACACGTGCAGGCTCTGATTCTCCCAGGATAGCTAGCACTCCCTGGGGTTCCCAGCAGGGCCACAGGTCTCCAGTTGTGCAGCTGTCTGCTATCGTGTGTGAACCGAGAGCCCTGTGGCAGGCCTGGCAGGTTCCAGGCCTGGGGCCTCAGCAGCCCTGGTCTCCACGCTGATCCCTGGGCTGTTATTGTTCTGAAGTATTCTCCTTACTGTCTGTTTTTTCAATGTCTGCTACAACCTTCGATCTCCTACTTTCAAATATGCTGTGTTTCTGCTTGTTGACCGCTCTGTTTCTCTGCAGATTGGCCAGGTTCCTCTCCCATGTGCAGGGCAAAATGGAATCTGCTCCCTCCTACCGCGCCACCATCTTCCTCCCTAAACTATTTCTTGAAGTGATATTCCCATTTGTATGACTACTCTCATATATAAAGCTCTCATTTTATAACATCCTTGTGGCACTAAATATTATCAGACTTTTAAATATTAGCTATTCTGGTATGTTCACACCAAAATTTCATATTTGTTTTAATTTACATTTCTCTCATTACTAGTGAGATTGTCAATCTTTTTAAAATATTTATAAGTTACATGAACTTACTCTTTCATGAAGTGACTGTAAATTTTTTGACCATATTTCTAATGGATGATATATATTTTAAACAATGATTTGTGGGAGTTTTATTATTATTAAAACACATTCTGGATATAAGACCCCCTTATGCTCTGTCCATATATGCATGCACACACAGTATCTTGTCCAATCAATGGTTTACCTGACAATATGATTCTATAATAGAAAAAGGCAAAGGCCAAGAATAGCCAGGATACTCTAGAAAAAGAACAACCTCTTAGGCAAATGTGATAACAACTATACCACAGAAAGGAGGCAAGAATATGGTAGAAAAACAAGTACTACTCAGCATCATATGTACTAAAGTCACATTAGGACAATCTGGTATTATTTCAACTAAAGACAGTATCATAGAGCAATGAGGAAAGTCTCATATTTTAATAAATGAAGCTGGGAAATTATTGAGAACCACCCTGCCTCTTTTCAAAAACTGTATCCCCCCACGGCAAAGGCTGAGTGAGAGACCTTGAGACCCTAAACCACTAAGGAGACAAAGCTTATCTCCCTGGCAGGGGTGCCTCTTCTGCCCACTTTCACTTCACCTTGCTTGGCCCCGAGTGGATGACCAGTTAGCCAATGATGGGTAAGATTCCTCAAGGGAGGGATAACCTAAGACAGACATGGTCATGAGGGAGCCCTTAGGGAAGGACTTGGGAGGCTATAGAAAAAGGGGGTGATGGACCCTTGCCCCTCAGCTTTGACATAGCCTGGGTCCTCATTCTGTCTGCAAGAAGTCGCCTCATCTCTTGGCTGACTCACTTCCCCTGACTGACTTAAGCTTGAAACAATGTCAGAGGTGGGTGCGGCCCTGTGCTCATAGGGCAAGTTCCTTGGAGCAATCAGGCCTAGGAAAGAATGCATAAAATCCTGTAAAACCTGCTTTGCTAATACCTTCAATTTAAATGATAAGGGTCCAAGCCTGAAATGAGTTTGTTCCCCACAGTTTTATAACCCTTTAGCTATCTGACCCTGACTCTAAATAAGTCCTCATAGTTCTTTGAATGTTATCTATTGTTTGATCCTTACTGCCTGACAATGATTGATGAGCTTTATGTATATGCCCTGTATTCCTATGCAAATAAACCCAACAAAAGCCCATTGAGGAAAAGGCTCCTGGCCCTTCATCTCTCAGAGAAGAAGGGCCAGGAGCCTTTCCTCCCCAAGCAGATCAGGTCTTCGTAGACTTATCTTTACCCGTGGTGGCTGTGGGGGGCCCTTCGGGTGGAGCCCCCCCCAAAGAAATTAGTATACACTTAGGGAGATAAAAAGTAATTCCTACCTTATACCACACATAAAAATCCAATCTGGGTAACTTTTAGACCTTATGTTTAATGCAAAACTCTAAAGCATTTAGAAAATATGTGAAAATATTTTAAAAACCTTGGTGTTTTTAACAAACTATAGAAATGATCCCTGAGAGAATAGTCTTTGTTGTTTTTTTCTTAAATGGGACATGAATTTCAAAATAAACTAGATAGATTTGACTACTTTAAACTAAGAAACATTTATCTGAGTCTCGTTTTTGTTGATGCCTCTCTAGAATGCTGTTCCCCTCTCTCTCCACATGGCTGATTCCTTTGCCTCCTTTACTCAACTTTCACAATCTTAGTGAAGCTTTATTTGTCCACTCTACACAAAATTGTAGTGCCTGCTCCCCCATCTACTATTCACATTGATCTTCAGTTCCTGGCTATTTTTCTTTTCCTTTTTTGTCTTAGCACTCAGCACCATTTAATATGGTAAAGCACATGAGGTCAGAAAATTTTGCCATTTTAATTTTAATGCTATATGCCCAGCATCTAGTCTAGTAGTACATGGCAAATAGTAGGCACTTAATAAATATGAGTTGAATGAATAAACTACCCTTTTCCAAACTTTCTGTGGCTCTTATTTTTTTCTCATGAACCCAGTACTCAATAGAGAAAGTTGTGTCTGTGTCCCTCATCAGATGGTCCTCCCACCTGAAGCTCACACCCAACCTAGTCCTAAGCATGTCTTGAATGAGTTTCTATTCCTGATCATGGACAACCCCTAGTTCAGATTGCTTTCATCTTTCACCTGACCACCTTTGGAGTGGCCTCACTCCATTTTTTTCTCACATTATAATCCTTTCACTGCTGCCTGAGTGACATTCCTAAGAAATCACCTTTATTTCAGTGTCTCCCATTGTCCTCAAAAGAAAATGTATGTTCTTTAATGATATGTCCCCAAAACCTTCATTTCTTCACTCTGTGAAGTCATCTCTAGCCCAGTTTTATCAAGCCCACTCCCAATGTATGTCTCCTTATCTCCTATCTGTGCACTTGGCTCATTTCTACTCCCCCTTTAAGTTTCAACTTGAATTTTTCTTCCAGTCAGTCTTCCCATTCCCCTTGGTATCCTGTGTAAGTTCTTTACCTGTTTTCCTCATAGGTTGCCACAGCCACTTATATTTCAATCATGACACTTTATCATGCAATATTTGATGACTTGGATCTGTGTGTGTCTCGCACTGGGTGTAAAGAAGATGACTGTAAAGACCCTGACTCCCTTAGACTTTATCAGGATTTCTAGTGCTTTCCAAATTCCAGCAGTATGACAGTTAGTTGCTCAGCAAATGCATGTGGAATGAATAGTGCCTTCTCCATCCATAGAAAAACCTGAGTTTGAGTTTACAATACAGAGAATCAACTGACAATGGAGTGTGAAATTAAAAACAAACAGGGCACTATGGTCAAAATATGTGTTTTCATGCACACAACTGCACAAACATACATGATCAGCCTAGTCATACTGAGTATTTTCCAGATATCATTTGCAATTTTATTTTATTTATTTTTTAAAGATTTTATTTATTTTTATTTTTAGAGAGAGAGGAAAGGAGGGTGAAAGAAAAGGAGAGAAATATCAATGTCATAAAGAAATATCATGTATCCTGGCTGAGACCAAACCCACAACCCAGTATGTACCCTGACCAAGAATCAAACCAGTGACCTTTCTCTCCACAGTACAACACCCAACCAACAGAGCCACACTGGTCAGAAAGATATTATTTAAAATTTTAAAGAGTTAAAAATTTATCATGATTAATATTTTAGAAAAGCACTGCAATAAATTGATGGAGCTATTTTTTATTTTTCTCCAGCATTATTAGTACTTTCAACACCTGAGAATAGATAAAAACAGACATAAAATGTTAATTATCATAAAATTTTCATTTCAAAACATTCAGATTTTGTCTATTCCTGAAAATATTATTTTGAATTTATGTAACAGTTTAACCTATTTGAAATAGATCTCACATTAATAAATTCATAATGATGTCTAAATATCAAGTAGTGTTCCTATTTCTGAATTTAATAACTCAGATATAATCTACAATTGTTTGCAAAAAGATCACCACCCAAAAATATCAAGGTAAACTGCTTTAACTATTTTTCCTTCTTCCTTCCAATTCATTACTCTAGAAAACCAGGAGAAATTAATTCGATGCAAGTCATAACTCCTGATGAAAATGAATTAAATCAAGGCCCTTTCCAAAATCATATCCCTCCTAAAAATTGTCATATTTCTTCTAAACTGAATATAGCAGCAAAATTAAAGACAAAAGTTATGAGGTATATTCCAGAATACAGAGCGAAACTGTTCTTAGATCCAGAGCTCACCCTATAGAGTCAGTGGTTCCTAACGTCTGGTAATATTGGGGAAATATTTGATAACAGTCCTGACAATCACCGAGGAGAATGCAGTGAAAAGGGTACACTTAGGCACATATGGTGGGAACTGCCCCCTATTCAGGCCCTCTGGAAATTGATATGCTCCCGGATTGACAAAATTGCTGGGTGTGATCTCTCTCTAGAGTCCAGGGAGTTTCCGCTGGGAGAGGCTGGCACTAGGACATATGTGTCAGGACACTTGCAGAGGAGAGACTGAATGGATGAGAGTGATACAAGTTGCCTGATGATTACAGAACCTGAGACATTCTTCATCTTTCAGTGGGTGGAGGTCGTTCTGCATGGAGAAACATGAGCAGATCCTGTCATTGTAAATGGTCACCCAGGAGCACTGGCATCCCCTGACCAAAAGTCTCAGCCACCAAAACTGCTAGAAACCACTTCTCTACTCCTACCGGTGACTTGAAGTTGTGCACTGATGTGCTAAAGGAGAACGTTTAGCACAGTATTTAGGGAAGAGGGATTGAAATATGCTAAAGCATATTTATAAATGACTGTTTCTCCAATTGTCCACTATTACTCTCAAAATGAAATTTTGATGATAAAAATAATGCTGTTCAAGTTTCCTCAAAGATATGTTAAACTGGTTCTCAAAAAAACTGGCATTTGTTATTTTGTCAACCAAGCGGTGTTAAATTTAAAAGAAAATTATGCACGTTTTTGTCTGGGTATATATATGATTCATGCCTTAGACATTTACATGGAACAAGAAGTTTCACAGAAATGCAAATGTTTTTATTGTTGTGATATTTTGTGGCAATGACAGTACTTCCAGAGACATCTCATTCCCAGCACAGAGGGGTTATGGATCAACCAAGAAAGCCAGAGAGAGGAAATGCCAAACACACACACACAAATGTAACTAAAGGGAAGTACTGTCCAAGCCCCAGGCATATAGAAAATACTGTCAAAGAAGCAAACCTGTCAGTTCGACTTTACAATATCTGACAACACAATAAAACACGGAGCTTTCTGTTTTCGCTGTTTCTCGCTATCGCAATCACAACAGCGGCTTATGCTATTTTAACTAGAAGTAAATATAGAGATGTATACACATAAAATATACACATATATAATATATTTAAATATAGAATCTCACTGTTTTCAATTTACAAAATATTAAAATTCATTTTTCTCAGAATAGTTGGAACACAAGCTACTCTGATTAACTGAAGGCTATATTTGCCTTAACTGAGATTTATTATATGTAATGTGTTATATATCCAATTTCAAAGACTGTGAATATGTTGAATAAACACAATCACTCATATCCTAAATATCTTTAATCTTTTTCATTTTGAATGATTTAAAATATGCTTAAGTATCTTTTAGCTATTAGAATAATTAATAGCTTAAAATGTGTTAAAAATATTAATAAACATTAAATCAGAATGCCATTTAGGGTTTAAACTGCTAACAAATAAAGTGAGAATGTTTTCTTATTGGAAGTGTAGTTGTATTATTTATCTTTATATTTGAGATTGGCCTATACAAATTTTGGTTGTTCAAGGTGATCACCTAACGTCAGACTTTAAAAATTCCAGACCTTAGTTTTTGTTTCTGCCTTTGAATATTTACTTCCTTGCCCCAACTCCATTATAGAGGAGTCAGGGCATTTTTACAATGAAAAACAATACATAAAATACCACTTACAATATACAACGTGCTTTGGGTCTAGTGTATTCCCCATTTTCAGATAAGAAAACTCAGTTCTGGGGTTTGAAGTGACTTGTTCAGATGCACAAAGCTGAGAAGTGGTGAACTCCTAAACTATCAGGACTGACTAAAACACAATTATTTTGTCTCGTAAAATGGTCCAATAAACAATTTTATACCTATTTAGAAGTTTAAAAGTCAGGGAAAGTGCTCCTAACTTTGAATAAAATGGGGTTCTCTAAGTAGTAACACAATGTTTCTGGAACAGGGGCATTTTCAGGGACTTTTCATATCCAGCAGCAGTGGGCTGAGACCCAGCTGAGCTAAGGTACAAGGGTGGCAGCCTGAGGTGGGATTTGAACACAGGCTCTCTGGCCCCAGAGTTCACACTTGTAAACACTGTTCCATCATGCTTCTACTATTGGTCATTTTTGCCAATTACTAGAAATGGTATTAAAATGGTTGGTAAAAAACCCTTTGCATGGTTGATTAAACTCACATCTGCTATGGCTCCCTGTATTGAAAAATATGTTTCTTTTCATACCACAAAGTTTGGTCAGTCAGTTATAATTTTATCTAAACTGATGAAAGAAAATAGTTATATAATATTAGTAACAATTTTCTAATCCAGTCAGATGAAGTACTGGCATAATGTGATATTTCTATAAGTAAAAATTTCCTTTATAACTTGTTCAAAATTGAAGATTAAAAAAAAGAAAAATGTATAGTTTTGAAGTAGTGACTTCAAGTGGCTTAATATTAATAGATAAGAATAAGTTCTAAACATTATATTAGCTGAATATAAATGGTAATTGTAAAGATCTTAAAAGTGCTTCATTTTCTTACTTCAATAACCATTTCCCTTAAATTATTAATTATATTGCAAGTTTTATCTACAAACTTGTTGGAGGTAATTCATATACAGGGAGCCCAAGCTTACTTTTTTTATGAATTACTTTATGTTCCACATAATGCAAATTCAAATTAGCATTTTCTTTTAGGTAACTTAAAGATTCATTTGATACAGATTGATAGAGCTTTACAATTCTTTAGCTCTGGGAAGAAAGAAACTCAATCAAACATACTGTAATGATGCCCCCGGATAATTATAATGAAGTAATAACTGACCTTAGCCATGTACTAAAATGTAACATCTTGAATTCAGTTGCCAATATAAACTACAATTACCAAATCACTCGGTGGTTTAGAAAATCAAACCATATTCTTTCCAGCTATTCTTCCGGCTTGGCAATACCTTCTAGATTTCAGGCTTACTCGGGTCTGCTGTGGTGTAGCAACTGTCTGCATTTATTGACAAGCAAATATTTTCTGATCTGTTGCCACAAAGGAAGGATCACCCAAACTGAGAGGCCAGATTAAAAATTGAAATCCTGTCAAATGTCCAATTCTCAGCATGACTTATTATTATGTATTGTCATTTTCTGTACCCACAGCGTTAAGTCTTGTTAATTTTAGCACATTTAAAAGAATCCTAAATCATGGGTTTAAAGATAATCGGGCTGAACAGACATTTATTTATCCAGCAAATCAGGCCAATAAACAATTCTGTTTCCAAATGCTAATTTAGAAGTTTCAAAGTCAAAGAACGTATTGCTAATTTTAAGTGAAATGGATTACTTCAAGCAGGCAGAAAAACAAACATACACGTGCTAAAAAAGTATTCTTGCACGATCCACTTGAGACCTACATTTACTGATAGAACATGGCCAACTTCAGCTTTTCAGTTTCATAAAAGGGCAAGGCCTTGGGAAGATAAGAAAAAAGGCATAAAACTGTTTGCAATGCCTAATTATTTACTTTTATTTTTATTGATTTTACTTATTTTTATTGATTTTTGAGAGAGACAGAGAGAGAGAGAGAGAGAGAGAGAGAGAGAGAGACATTGATGTGAGAGAGAAGCATCGATCAGTTGCCTCCATTTGTGCCCTAACCAGGATTTACACCCACAACCTTTCGGTGTATAAGGGCAATACTGCAACCAACTGAGCCACCGGCTAGGGCTGCCTCGGATCTCTAAATCTGGAACAAAATCTATGCCTGAAAACCGTTAGCTGGACTTAATGGTCTAAGAGTTTGTAATGTTTGACTTGGCACAATGAGTTGCCTGATGTTTACATTGAAATCTTCCCTGTTCTTTTTCTTTTCTTTTCTAGTATTTATTTTAGTCATTAATGTAAGGTTAAAAGGGAAGAGACAATGAATACCGATTCCCTTAAATGGAGTTTTCAGAAAGTCAAGAATTTACCAAGTCAGGGAGGCTTTAATTTACAATACAGTGAAACCCCATGATACACTAACATAGTACATTGTCCAAAGTACCAAACTATTGGGAAAAGATGTTAATGTGATGATATTTCTAATTTTAGTCTATTCCTATATTACAGTCCCATAGCACCTTTCCCTGGAGGAGATCAGGATGCTTATATTTAGGAAAATACAGAAATGCAAATCAGAGTGAAATTTCCCCCAGAATTGTGTCTAAAAGATTAAGTCATAGAAAAAAGAGGTAAGTGACACTCGGAAAAAATGGAAGACTGAGCAATAGGAATCCATGCAGGTCCTGGCTCGCTGTTATGTTTTGGCTGACTACCTTCTCTAAACTTAAGGGTAAAGATAGACACCAGATGCTGTCCAAGGTAGACCTCATGTTTAGTCCAGTCCAATGTGTCTTTATATAGCACCATAATTTGACCATTTCCATCATTCTCCAGTATCATCAAGGCTTAGTTTATAATTTCTCTTAGAGAGTCATAAAAATACCCAGGCTTGTCTTACGAGTTTTATTTGGCACGTGGGATTTTGTAACTTATGATAGTGGCAGGGATGGTCACTCAGAGAGTACTTTTCAGCTACTATAGACATCTTTTGGAGTTCGGATATTTCACAGAAGTTAAGGCGTTCATTCTATTTGGGTATGGTAAATGTTTTGTGATGTCAAAAGATGCCAATACTTGCAACAATTAGAAAACTCAAACATAAATGTTATTTCCACTTATCTAATGGTATCTATATATAGACATGAATTAAGACAGCCTATGTTCAAACGATGCTGTATTAACATCCACTGATTACTAATGGAATTACCTTGGGCAAGCTGTTCAATTTCTCTGGGCCCCAATTTCCTCATCTGTTCAAATGAATACACAACATTTTCTGCCTCATAGGTATTGTGAAGATTATTACGTGGCACATACAAATAGCATAATTAATTTATCTATTAAATGCATAGTAGATTTTTTGGTTCAGTCTATCAACAACAGTGAAGGAAATTGATTCATTACCCCTTGAAACACTCTATGCCCTGCTTTCAGGGACTAGCATCTCAAAGTTTGGGAATCATAACTATACTAGGTCTCTCCTTAGGGCATCTTGTGATAAATTATGACACAAGGAAGAGTGTGTAGGGTTGCATTGAGAGACAGTGAAAGAAGACAAGCCACTATTTTAGACAAATCTTGGTTATCAAAGAGTTGCTCTGTTTGACATAGACCTACATAAGCTACTGCACAAATACAGTACAGAAATAACCATGTTCATTTCTATCTTCTACTCAACAACTTTTTGTAGTTCTCTGAAGTAAGGCACAGGGACATTTGACAGAAATAACAGCTGAACTTGTGTTATGCTTCTTTAAAGGACTGCAAAAAAATTGCCAAAGAGAAGCTACATACATTAAAATATTGAGAAGTATATAAGTTTCATACCTTAGGATAGCTAGAAAATTTTGAGCAAGTTTCTTGAAAGAACTGAGTAACACTGCAAGAGGCACTAGATGACTCCTTTGTATGTTTTTCCTACGAATGCCTCCTAGAGGTGGGACTGAGAACACTGGGCCAAGCAACTAAGTCTAGCCCTGGGACTTGAGATTGGTCCAAAGCTGTGCACCAATCTGACATGAGGCTGATCTTAGGCTGGACAAAAATACCAATAAAACCTCTAGCATATACCCAACACAGTAAGTCTTGTATTTTGGATCCTCGTTATAAATAATAAAGTCAGTCGAAGACTTGAAGATGTATCTTATCCATTCCTTAATTATTCTGATTCCAACAAGTAGACCTGAGTTGATTCACAGAACATGCTTCCTGGGAAGGTATAAAATTTGTTCGAACAGGTAAAGAACACTTATGAATATTCAGGCATCCACTCGCCTTCCACAAATCCCCAGTGAACTGAAGATTTTATGGGCAACAATGATTCTTAAGCAGTATTTCTAAACATATAACGTCTGTTGGAAAATATAAATAATTAATCATTATCTTTACTGTCAGGTAGGTTGCTGTAATTTAAAACTCAAACTACTCTGTCTCCCCGTTCAGATTTTTCGTATTCTGTTCATTTACACCCTCACCTCAAAGACATTCTCAAGATTAAATGAACATTCTGAATCCTCTAATGGGTATTGTCAGTCTGGCTGCTCTCCCAGGTGCAGAGTCAGCACTTGGAGACCCAGCACTTTTCTCCATTAATTGATAAGTGACACCACTTTCCTGGGTTCCCAGTCAGAGAGGTAGGAACAGCAGTTTGGCTACACAGTGGAGCTTTACAAACGCACACACACTGCTAAAATTCTAGGTCTTTTCTAAAGTAGAACAGCAACCTAATAAAAAATATAAATGTTATAAAATATTTTGTGTATATGATAGTTCCATGCAGCTAGGAACAATTGAATTTTCTACCCTTAATTCTAGCAGCTTGTACCCAATCATTCATTCGCTCATACATTCAGTCAACAAACTTGAGTGCTTATCAGGCATTGAGCTCTGTAGATACTTTAGGAGCTCCAGGTCCAATGGGGGACATTTTTAAAAGGGCAAAAAAATTTTAAAACCCTACCCAAGTTATGTGATAAACAAAATGGTTGGGGTACAGGGGTCTGAACAGTTAACTCCATTGGAAGAGCTACTGAAAACTTCTTAAAAGAAATTATTTTTGTTTTAAGAGATTAGCATGAGTTAGCTTGGTTAAGGGCACAGCATGCACAGAAACAGCGGATTATGACAGTGTGCTGATGTGTTTCCGTGTATGAGCTGGAACTGGGCAGAAAGAGTGCTGAGTAACCTAAGTGGTTGGAGGAAAGACCAGAAGGGCAGATGGAGGCTGAGTTTTCAATTCTATATGCAAACCACAGAATTTAGATAATATACTTTTGCTGTAATAAAACCAGTGGGGATTTTAAGATTTGGAAAGGACAACTTTATCTTTAATGCTTTAGAGGCAATAATTCTGTCCAGAATGAATTGAAGTGGAGGGTGAGTCTCTGGAGACTGGGTCCAACAATGTTAAATGAGATGGAGAAAGCTTAGAGACCCAAATAAGACAGTAGCAGAAAAAACATACTAAATGTTTTAATATTATAATCCATATAACTACTGATTACCATTATAAAGAGATTTACCACTTAGTAGAAATTAAAGATGTGTAAAAAATAGTTAATTAAGTTTATCTATGTTTTGCTTTAATTTTACTCCCTCCTATTGAAAGGTTATTTATTCTTGTTTTCTTCATAACTTTGTTTTTCATTATTTCTAAACACAAAACACTTAGACTTCTGTGTACACCATTATAATTTAACTCTTCCAGAAATTGCTTAATCTCATAGGTTCTTTATGGGCTTTTTCCATACTTTGCTGTGGCATTCGATATTTCCTCTTCTGGAACTACATTCCTGTGGTTTCCATGTCATTATTCTTTCAGAGTTATTATTCTACTTCTCCAGGAATTTTCTCCCAAGGTTTCCAGCATCATGGTTCTATGTTCCTGCCACAGCCCCCTCTCAGTCTGCCAAGCCATCTCATTCACTTCTAAATCACTGTGTGTCTGCCAATCACTCCAATTAGACATTTATTCAACAAACATTTCTAAGCACCTACCTGTGCCAGGCTCTACACTACATGCCGGGCTTTTGTCGTCAATAACTCTACTCCTTTTCCTCAAAGGGTGTATTGCCATTCACTTCAGAGAGAAGTGGGAGAAACTCATTAGCAGGATGTTATGGTGTTTCCACAGAAAGACAGTGCTGGGAAGTCTCCCCTGTTGATCACGATTCTACTGGGGAGGCTTTGTGTCAAAAGCTAGAGAGATGAATGGACAAGACCTGAGCACACCAAAAACTAGCAAGATAATTGGATAGGAAAAAGGCCCTCCCCTCCCCATCCTTATAAGAACTGGGAGCTTGAACAAGGAGAGGAGATGGTCTTTGAGACAGGTGTCCACCATTCCCCCCAGTGTCAGGCACCTGAATAAAACCTCTTTCCTTTTGCATCAGCACCTGCATCATGAGTTTGGCTTTCGCTGTGGCAGGCGACCAAAGCTGTGGGTTTTGTTTTGTTTTGTTTTGTTTTGTTTTGTTTTGTTTTCCAGTGACAATGGGATGACAAAAATTATTAATATGTTTTGTGAGGGGTGGAAGAAACATAGAAGTTAGTTAAGCAAAGGGACACATCTCTGGTGGAGGAGACATGGAAAAAGTGAAAGTCCTCTGCTCCTTGAGTTTCTTCCTCTATCAAGATTCGGGGTAAAGAGTGGCAGGTGACAAAATTGTAGAGGATGCAGGATTCAGATGAAGAAGCTTATACTTTATTTTATGGGCCATAGGGAGCCGCGGAAGTGCCCATCACTGCAGTAGGCATGTGAAGAAATGATTAGGAGGGGACAAAGTTAGAGTCCAGGTTTAGTTAGGATGCTGCCGTTGTTAACATAAAAGGGCTGACGATATTTCCGTGGTAATGCAATGGAGTGAAAGGGGCAGTTTCAGGAAATCCATAGGAAATAAAACCAACAGACTTTTATAGTTGATCTGTTGAGACATGAGGGAGAGAGACGCATTTGGGCAGTGTGCTGAGTATCCCTAAAGTCATGGTGCCAGTATCGTCCTGCCCACCCGTCAGGACCCAGGCTGAGTGTCACACGACGTGGGAAAGTCTCCTGTGTGCCACCACATACCTTCCACACACTGCTTGTATTCCACAGATGTCATTTTATTGAGGTTATCTCTGTGAACTTATTTTCTACAACTAGAGTCTTTGAAGATCCTCTAGGACTGTCACATAAAGGTCATTCAATAATGTTTGTTTTAACAAATAAGTGACAATAAATTCATTTGTTTTTCTTTACAAATGGATTATTAACATTTTCTAGTAAAGTTTTACTTCTAGAAATTATATTTTGGAAGCTAAGAAGGTATTTCTGGCTGATTTATATTGTTATTTATTTAATCTATACTTTTTTGTTTCTGATTGAGCCATATCAGTAACTATCATTATTTTAACATCTTATTAAACATTAATGATTGATACATTAAAACCACTTATTATTTGTTATAGTAATCTCAATTATATTCAATTTAATAATGTAAACACTTTAATCACTTTCAAAAAATTAAGAATTATTTTAACAGGATACTTTACATTTATTTTACTGTTTTAGAGAATGTGTGTAGAAAATATGCATAAGATTTCCATGCGATTGTTTCAGTGCTCTTAGGAATGTCAGGGTGTTTTCCATCCACACAGTGTCTTTTATCAGGGGATCCCGCAAATATTTGAGTTGGTAAATCCCTACACATCTTAGAAAGGTAAATGTGTTGATTCTCTTTTGAAAAAAATAATATGCAACATTTTTGAAGAAATACAATGTAATTTGTTTTCCCTAGAAAATCTTAACAGTCCTGAAATTAGCGCAGGGAGCGCCTGACACCAGGTGGACTCTCGTGATGCAAAGCTGCTGGCCATACAGCTGCAGTAACTAACCTTGGTTGACTGAGTTTCAACTCTATGGGAACACACTGAGAATAACCCTTTGTGGAACTGGTTGTCAGAGAATTTCACTGGGTCTCAAATTCGAACTGGGTTAATGTGAGAATTTCTCCCTCTAATGGACTCAATACTTGATATCTAGGGTTATCACAGGATTTCACTAGGATTTGTGGTAAAAGTTAGAGAATCCCAAATACTCTAAAGAGAAAATTAATGGTGTGAATCTTTTAAACAAACCAAAGAAAGTGTTTCTTATTTAGATGTGTGGTATCTTCATAATCCCTCTAGCAGTTTTAAGTCTGGGAGCATCAATTCACCACTAGGGAATAACTATAGTAGTATTGAGTACTAATTCTAAATCACAAAATTCTCCAAAAATGATAAACAAAGTTGAATGTGTTGCCAAGAGGAATGCAGCAGCAGATAGCTCCTGGGAAGCAATATATGACATGCATATTGAGGTCAAATCCTTGGTTCAACTTCACTGCGAAATGAAGGTGCTTATCACATTACCAAAATTTTTAAAGAAAAAGAATATTCAGATTATGGGGGTTATAAATCACTAGAATCCCTTTTTAGAGCAATGATTTGGTATTGTGACACCAAAAATATGTGTATGTAATACTTTCACCTAGTCTTTTACATTCCTAGACCCAATCCTCATATGAGAACAGCACCGAGTTGTCTGACAATTCATCTCAATTCTGACACTCTCTTCCTAAAGATAGTACCAGGGTTCACAGGTTGAGGGCTCAGTCCCACAAGACTGTGCTCCCACCTGCTTCATATTCCAGACACAAACCTACACTGTTACCTGTGCCTCTGACCGACTAGCTACAAAGAAGAAGTTCCAGTGACTCCCTCCAACTCCAGATGTCAATCACAAGTACAGATTGTTACCCGTGTATAGCTACATATGTGTGTATGCACATATGCATACATGTATATTTTCATACATTTGTATAAGCATAGAGATAGGTGTGGAGGGAATCAAAACCATTTCCACTTTCCTTGAGGGGAAAAGAGATAACCTTAAAAGGAAGAGGTGATGGAGATTAAATACATATACCAGTTAAAATAAGCAGAGATTACTTTCACAACTTGAGAAAGTGTATAAGTTTTTTTAAAATATTTTATTTATTTATTTTTAGAGAGAAGGACAGGGAGGGAGAAAGAGGGAGAGTAACATTGGCCTGCAACCCAGGCATGTGCCCTGACTGGGAACCGAACTCCCAACCATTTGGTTCACAGACCAGGGTTCAATCCACTTAGCCACACCAGCCAGGGCTAGTATAAGTTTTTTTAAAAAGAAAGAAAACAACAAAAATCATCTCCATCCTTGGGATCAGTGAACACATATATGAAAAAGAACTAATAATGTATGTGAAAGAAACTCAAGAGTAGTAGAGAAAAAAATTCAATGACAGAATAGTGCTAAATGTAGTGATGAGATGGGAGAAATTCTCTTACCCTTTAACAATACATCAGGACAAGCTAAAAAAGAATCAAGAGACTCATTACTGAACTTGGCTCACGTTCTTCTTCTGAGATGTTCTTTGACCAAATTTCATATTGTGTTAAGGAAACACAATTTGAAAAATTAAGTTGAAGTTTAATCCACAGAAGTCAGGCTTTGAGACTATGATCTATCAGCCCACGGTGCTCACCACACCATGGTTTCTGAGCACACAGGGGAGAACAGTGTATGAGTTTTATTCCTCTTGGCCAAGGGACTAGTTATTTAGGTATAGTAACAAAAGAAATAATTCTCTTTTAAAATTCAATGTAATTCAATTTAATTATTTTCAAATCACCACCACCACAATTGATTGTTACTTTTTCCATTACCATTCATCCCCTCATACCCTCTTCTACCTCCACCCACTCCCCACCTCCGCAATCACCACACTGTTGTCCATGTCCATGGGTCCTTCTTCCTTTCTTGTCCAATCCCTCCAACCCCAGAGCTGTCATCCTGCTCTCTTTAAGTTTCTGTCTATGTCGCTGGTTAGTTCAGTTTGTTCATTAAATTCCACATATGAGTGGAATCATGTGGTATTTGTTTTTCTCTGACTGGCTTATTTCACTTAGCATAATTTTCTCCAGGTTCATCCATGTTGCTGCAAAGGGTAAGATTTCCTTTTTTTTTTTTATGATTGACTAGTATCCCATTGGTAAAAGTAGCACAGCTTTTTTATCCACTCGTCTACTGATGAACACCTGGGCTGCTTCCAAATCTTGGCTACTGTAAATAGCGCTGCAGTAAACATAGGGCTGCACACTTGTATATTTCTTTGAATTAGTGTTTCAGGTTTATTTGGATAAATTCCCAGAAGTGGAATCTCTGGGTCATAAAGCAGATCCATTTTTAGTTGTTTGACGTCTCTCCATGCTGTTTTCCACAGTGGCTGCACCAGTCTCCATCCCCCCCAACAGTGCACACGCGTTCCCCTTTCTCCACATCCTTGCCAGCACTTGTTGGAAATAATTCTTCAATGATACAGGACAGTAAGCAATTAAGTGCTACACGTTGTATTATGGAATTTTAATATAATGGCAGGATGTAGGAAGCCAATGAAAATGGTTCAGGAAAGTACCCTGGAGAAAGGAGATCAGAGAAAGTACAGATAGATAAGCTGGGGGAGCCAACAGAGCATCACCGATAAAAAATAATGCGATCAGTGACCATAACGAAAGGCCGTGAAAGGAGGCTAGAGCAAGTAAGTGGGGTGACACATTTTGAAAACAGGGAGAGGCCAATTCCGAGTTGTAGAGTAAAATGTGTTAACAAAGAGAAACAGGTGGACTAGAAGATTATAGTGGGCCTGGAATACCAGGTACAAGAGTTAAGTCTTGATAAGATAGAAACCTGGGAGCCTCTGAAGATTTTTTTGAGGTGTCCAATGTGCTGTGAGAGGTGGAATTGTCTGGCTCTGTGAGTAACAGAGGACAGGGTGATAAAGGCAGCTGTTGAAGCATTCCTGGAAAAAAAAAGCAAAGGTTCATCCTAAGCATATCCTACCTCATTAGTGAGATTTATAACAAAACAACCATATTTACCCCCCCAGGACTCCCCATCTCTTGTATTCCTATAGCCTAGAATTGTACTATACATGAAGAAGGAGACAATAAAAGAATGCTGATGAGGTAACTAAAAGAAAACACTGAAAATGAATAGCATTTTTAAGGATTAATTTGATGGGACATGATCAATGGATGAAAGGAGTGATAAAAGAGCTCTAATCATATATGACTCCAAGGTTTCAAGCTTTGGTGATGAAATAATAATAGTGGTGTCCTTGAATAAGACAAGGAGGAGACATAAAAAATAGTTTTGAAAAAAATCTATTGCATTTTTAGTTTGTAAGTCCATTTCTTTTCTAAGCAGCATTTGATCAGTATCACTGTGGAAACACCACAACCTCCTCATCTTGACTTTAGACACAGAGGGGGGCTTCTGGCCAAGATGGTGGAGTAGGCAAACATCGAGCTCACCTCCTCCTGCAACCACATCAAAATTACAACTAAATTACAGAACCACCACCCTTGAGAACTACCTGGAGATGAGCTGAACAGAACTCCTATAACTAAGGATATGAAGAAGAAGCCACTCCAAGACTAGTAGGTGGGGCAGAGTTGTGAAACTGGCTGGTCTCATACCTACATGAAGTGGTTAAAAATCTAGAGGAATATCTGGGCTGCAAAGATAAGAATCTAGAGGAATATCTTGGCTCCAAGGAGTGAAGGGTCCCAGAGCCCACACTGGGCTCCTCAGTCCAAAGCACCAGTGCCTAGAATAGGATTCCTCACAACATCTGGCTGTGAAAATCAGGAGGGATTTCATCCAGTTGAGATAGAGGACTATTGTAGACCCTGGCAGCCTCTGAAAGACTCTGAGCACAGTCACACTCATTTACAAACATACTCCCTAAGCTCCAAACAAGGGAGAGCAGCTCAAAAAGCACCAGATACATAAAAGGAGGAAGTCAATTGTCTGGCTTCAGGGCAAGGACTGAGGAGCAGCTCTCTCCAGGACAGAAGTGCTGGCAGGCAAAATTTTTCCTTTGTAGACCTCCCCTCCTCCCCCCATGCCTGTACATGCAGGCAGACGCCAAATCTGAGTCTCCATCAACTTGGCTAACACTGCTCACCCCACCCTGATGGTTCTTTGAGATCCCACCTCACCCCACCCAACTCATGGCTTGAACCTCTTTCAATGGCTGTAACTTACAAGCAATCAGCTTCAGTTCAGGCAACAACATTTCCTAAAATTTCTCAACGATCCACAAACCCTAAACAAGCAGAGGCTGGCCTTGGCATGCCCTATACCTTTTGCTAAGCATCCCCAAGCCTGGAATTAGTGGCAGCACACCTCAGTTGACAGAACAACCTCTCCCTTGTACCTGCAAGCCCAGTATAGGCAGCTACCAACTGTAGATCACTTTGTAGTACGAGCTGTCCCAGTTCAGGCACAGGTGGTGACTGACCTTGGCCTGCATTGGAGCCCCTCTGAAGAGGCCCCCAGATCAGCACACCCTGATGTGGGTGGTTGGCTTTAGAATACAACAGAACACCACCCAATTAGTTCCACAAATCACACATATAAAGGGTGAATATGGCAGTCACCAAAGCCCCACTAAAGTGGATCTGCTCCATGGAGTCAGTACTGAATAAAAGCTTGTTGCCTTAGTCAAGGTCAGTTCTCAGAGCCTGACAGACTGAAGGTCAATCAAACCACTGACATACAAATGGCTATCAAGGCTCAACCACAACAGGAGGGCACACACAACCAACACTTGGGACACTGCTGGAGCACTTGGCTCAGGTGACCAGGGAGACTATGCCACTGAACCCATAGGATACCTACTACATTAGGCCACCCTGTCAAGGTTAAAAGACATTCTTATCAAGTGCTTCTGGAACATTCCTACAGATAGACTACATTTGGGCCATAAAATTAGTCTCAATAAATCTAAGATTAAAATCATATTAGGCATCATCTTTACTCACAATAATATGAAAGTAGAAATCAATTACAAGAAGAAAACTAAAAAAAAAAAAACACACAAATACATGGAGACAAAATGACATGCTACTAAAGAACACATGGGTGACCAATAAGATCAAGGAGGAAATAAAAATATACCTTGATACAAATGAAAATAAAACAGCATAATAACTTTGGGACACAGACAAAGCAGTTCTAAGAGGGAAATTCATAGCAATACAGGCCTACTTCAAGAAACAAGAAAAATCTCAAAATAAAAAATCTGATCTTACACCTAAAGGAACTAGAAAAGGGAAAACAAATAAAGCCCAAAGTGAGTAGGAGAAAGGAAATAATAAAGATCAGAGTAAAACTAAATGAAATAGAATCTAAAAAACACAAAAGATTTATGAAAACAAGAGCTGGCTTTTGAAAAGTAAAACAAACAAACAAACAAAAACAAAACAAACAAACAAAAAAAAAGGTAAGGCTTTAACCAAACTCATCAGTAAAAGAAGAGAGTCCAAATAAAAAAATCAGAAATGAAAGGGGAGATGTGACAACTGTTACCACAGAAATATAAGGATTATAAGTAAATCCAGAGAGGAACAGGGAGGAGGATAACAAGGGAAAGAAGGGGAAGGGTAGGCAAGGAACATGTATAAAGGACCCATGGGCAAAGACAACGGGTGGGGGGTAGGATTGAATGTGGGGGGTGAAGGGTAGGTGGGGCAGAGGAGAGTAATGGGAAAATAAAAGGAATAACAGTAATTGAACAACAATAAAAAAGAAAATACTATAAACAATTATATGCCAATGAATTCAACAACATAGAAAAATGGACAAGTTCCTAGAAACATACAGTTCCAAAACTGAATCAGGAAGAAGCAGAAACCCTGAATAGACCAATTCTACTAATGAAATTGAAGAAATAATAAAAAAACTTCCAGCAAATAAAAGTCATGGACTGAATAGCTTGACAAGTGAATTTTACCAAAGGAAAACACCTATCCTTCTCAAATTATCCCAAAAAATTCAAAAGGAGGGAAGATTTCCAGGCTTTTATGAGGCCAGCATCACCCTAATTCCCAGACCAGATAAAAACTACAAAAAAAGAAAATTTTAGATGATATATTTGATGAACATAGATATAAAAATCCTTAACAAAATATGAACAAACCAAATTCAGCAGTACATTAAAAAATTATACACCATGATCAAGTGGGATTTTCAGTTCAGTATCTGCCAATCAATAAGTATGATGCATCAAATACACTAAAATGAAAGATAAAAATGATATAATCTCATCAATAGATGCAGAAGAAGCATTTGACAAAATCCAGCACCCAATTATGATAAAAAATGCTCCACAAAGTGGGAATAGAGGAAACATACCTCAACATAATAAAGGCCACATATGGTAAACTGACAGCTAACATCATACTCAATGGGTAAAAGCTTAAAGTGTTTTCCTCAGATCAGGAATAAGACAAGGATGTCTACTTTCACCAATCTTTTCAACAAAGTTTTGGAAGTTCTAGACACAGCTATCAGACAAAAAATAAAATAGAGTGCATTCAAATTGTAAAAAAAGAAGCAAAACTGTAATTATTTGCTGATGACATAATACTATATAGAGAGAATCCTAAAGTCTCCCCCCAAAAATGCATTAGAACTGATCAAATAAAAGTAGTAAAATTCATGCCTACAAATTGGTTGCACTTTTTATAAATCAATAACTAACTATCAGAAAAGGAAATTAAGAAAAACACCCTATTCACAATTGCATTAAAAATAAAATACATGCCCTGGCTGGTGTAGCTCAGTGGATTAAGTGAGGGTGCAAACCAAAAGGTCGCCAGTTCGATTCTCAGCCAGGGCATGTGACTGGGTTGCAGGCCAGGCCCCAGTAGGGGGTGCATGAGAGGCAACCACACACTGATGTTTCTTTCCCTCTCTTTCTCCTTCCTTTCCCCTCTCTCTAAAAATAAATAAATAAAATCTTTAAAAAATAAAATAAAAATATCTGAGAATAAATTTTTCCAAGGAGGTAAAAGATCTATAATAGGAAAATTATAAGACATAAAAAAATTTAAGAAGATACAAATAATGGGAAGCATGGACTGTACTCATGGATAAGAAAAATTAACATTATTAAAATGTCCACATTACCCAAAGCAATCTATAAATTCAATGCAATCTCTAAAATACCAATGGTCTTCTTCACAGAACTAGAACAATAATCCTAAAATTTATGTGGAACCACAAAAGACACTGAATAGCCAAAGTGATCTTGAGAAAGAAAAACAAAGTTGGAGGTATCATGCTACCTGATATTTAATTATACTACAAAGCCATAATAATCAAAACTGCATGGTACTGGTGTAAAAACAGTCACATAGATCAATGAACAGAATAAAGAGCCCAGAAATAAACTACACTTGTATGTTCAGTTAATCTATGACAAAGGAAGCAAACTTATACAATGGGGTAAAACAGTCTATTTAAACAATGGTGATGAGAAAATTGGATGGATATATGCAAATACAGGAAACTAGACTGCTCTGCTACACCATATAAAACATAAATTCAAAATGGATTAAAGAAAAACATAAGTCCATAAACCAAAAACTTTTTAGAAGAAAACATAGATAGTAAACTCTTTGACATCATTCTTAGTAATATTTTTTTCATATGTCTCCTCAGGCAAAGAAAACAATAGAAACCGGACTACAACAAACTAAAAGGTTTTTGCACAGGACAGGAAACCATCGACAAAAAGGAAGATAACCTACAGAGGGAGAGAAGATATTCACTAATGATACAAGTCATAATGTGTTAATTGTAAAAATATGTAAAGACCTCACTCAATTAACACCAAAAAAGAAACCAAATGATCCAATAAAAAAAAAAAAAAGGGCTGAGTATTTGAATAGACATTTCTCCAAAAAGGACATACAAATGACCAATGAATATGTGAAAAGATGTTCAACATCACCAATCATCAGGAAATGCAAATTAAAACCATAAGATACAACCTCAAACCTGTCACAATGGCCATCTAGTGATGTTGAATAAGTCAACAAACAAGTGTTGGTGAGGATTTGGAAAAAAGGGAACCCTTATGCAATGTTGGCAGGATTGCAAATGGGTGCAGCCACTATGGAAAGTTTGGAAGCTACTCAAAAAATAAAAATAGAACTAATATGATTCACAAATCCTACTTCTGGTTATTTATCCAAAGAAATCTAAAACAGTAATTTGAAAAGATATTTATTTGCATGTTTATGTTCATTGCAGCATTATTTACAATAGCCAAATACAGAACCAACCTGTGTCCAAAGATAGATGTGAATTAAGAAGATGTGGTACATATATAAAATGGAATATTACTCTGCCACTGAGAAGAATGACATCTTACAATTGAGACCACTTGGATGAACGTAGAAGCATTTTCCCTAAGTTAAATATGTCAAACAAAAAGACAAATGGTATATTATTTGATTTATCTGTGAAGTTTAATAAAACAAAATAAACAAACAAAACAGAAAGAAACTCATAGATACAGAAAATATTTTGGTAGTTGCCAGAGGGGAGAGGAGTTGGGTGTTGGGTAAAAAAGGTGAAGGGATTGAGGAGTACAAAGTGGTGGTTACAGAAGAGTTGTGGGGGTGTACAGGGAATATAGTGAATAATATTGTAACAACTGGACTTATTGGGATGATCACTTCATATGTTATATAAATGTCTAACCACTATACTGTATACCTGAAACTAACAAAATATCAAATGTCAACAGTAATTAAAAAAGAAAACAAGGTGAAGATGTAACTCTTTGAAAAGAGGTAAAAGAACTACCATTTGCACACTTCCCAATACTGATGCAGCAATTCACCAAACAGGAATTGAGAATGACTGAAAACAAGGGAACGTCCAGGTGCTTGGGGTAGAAAGAAAAATGACATATTTGACTTTGAGGTACTCGTTGTCCCACGTGTGAGACTGGCATCGTTCTGTAGAGTTACTTTACATGAGTGTTTTGAAAGCCAATATGAGGTTCAGCAGTGATGTCAGGAACCTGTTAGGCATTGGAGAGAACTGGACAAAACATCTCCAGGGAGACTATTTGAGCTTGACATTTAAAGGCACAGAATAAAATATAAAATTGCGAGGGCGGGGGGAGGAAAAGAGCATTTACAGATATGCAATGTTCACATGGTGACACCTGCCAGCAGTGTTTTCTAAAAAAGACCCTTCCTGCGCCTACTGCTTCAGGACAGCAGATGCCGCTCTTTTGGGCACCACCACATCCAAGATGGATGGAAAGACTTCGGTGGGATTTGAACTCAGGATTTCCTTAAGTTCTAGAATGAAGCATGGGAAGTTTGAGAGTTGTGGTAAGCCATATCCTGCCATTTAAACTGAACCACAGAAGCAACTGGCACACAGGAAGAGAGAACATGAAGTAGATGGGCTCAGAAAACAGAAATACGAGTCTAAAAAAAGAAGTATCCTCACAGTGTTAAGGGCTCAACTCCTTGTATTCCTTTTTTTTTTTTTTTTCAGCTGAGGACATTTTTGTCATTGGTGAGAGAGAGAGAGAGAGAGAGAGAGAGAGAGAGAGAGAGAGAGAGAAAGGGAGATTTGTTGTTTTTTTGTACACTCCCCAAGCTTGACTGTGGATGAAAGTTGCAACTTGGGTATGTGCCCTGACCAGGAATCAAACCTGTGAACTTTTGGTCCACAGGAGGATGTGCCAACCAACTGAGCCACATGAGCCAGAGCCCAACTTCATGTATACTTCAGGCCAAACTTCATTCTTATCGTTAGCTCTTATTAGCCCACTTGTTTTGCTTACAGTTATATATATTTTCTTTTCTTCTTGTTCCTTTTTTCATTTTTTTTTTGTTTCATTTAATTCAATTGTTTTTGTAACATGTAAAGGAAGTGATACTATATAAATGCCTCATACATTCAGGCAATTCTATTAGGGGAGTTCATATAAATTTCACCTCTGAATTCCTCTCAATGGTTCTAATAAGTGGATGTTATTATCTCCATTTTACAGCTGAAGAAATTAAGGCTGAGACTTATGCAGGGCTATTAGCAACTAATAAATGATAGACCTGAAATTGTGGTCCAGATTTTGTTCCAAGGTCATTTTCCCTCACTATTAATACATCATATTGCATCCCAAAAAGAGAAGTGCATATGTAAAATCTCAGAGACGTGAAAGGCAGTGGGTTTCCAAGGCCCAATACCCTTTCCATGTAGCTGGGGAGCAGAGCTCACAGGAAAAAGCTTTCAAAAAAGAAGCTTGACAGTAGGTTGGGTGAGCTCATGAAAGATGAGTTACGCTAGGGAATTTGAACCTGATTTAGTTACAATGAAGAGTATAACTTCTCTTTCACTGTTAAGCTTTAATCAAGCCAAGGGAGGAATACTATCAGATTTTGTTTTAAAAAGACAATAATGGCATCATTAAATATAGATCAGAGAAGAAAAAGATGCTTGAGAAACCCTTGTCATAATTGACGGCAAAGGTGGTCAGGGCCTGATCTAAGGTGGTGAGGGTGCAACAGAGAGGTTGCATCTCACAGATATTTCAAATACAGTGTCCAGGGGTCAGAACCACTTGACAGATGGAAGAGATGAAAGAGTGGAGGAGGCTAATTCCATAGTGTTCAGCTTGGACACCTGACATAACGGAGATTCCTGTGATAGGAAAATTTGAGGTGAAGAAAATGGCAGAACTAGGGGGTAAGTCCTAGAGCTCTCGATCACATTTTAAAAGTGGACCCTTCATGTTACTATCTGAAACATACTGATGTTAGATTCTATCTCACTGGGTTTTTAAAAAGTTTTTATTATTTTTTAATACTCACCTGAGGATGTTTGCTTGTTTGTTTGTATTGATTTTAGAGAGAAACGAAGGCAGAAAGAGAGGGAGAGAAACATCAATGTGAGAAACATGAATCAGTTGCCTCCTGTTTTCACCCTGACCAAGGTACAAACCTGCAACCCAGGTATGTGCCCTGACAAGGGATCAAATCCTCACATAACCTTTTGGAGTATGAGATGATGAGCCAACCAACTGAGTCACCTGGCTTGGACCATCTCATCGGGTTTAAACTCTCTCCTTCAGGCTCAATAAAAGATAAATATGGGGCATGTTATTTCGAAATTTTCCCCGTTACCAAATTTATAGTATGGGTACATACTATTTTAAGTTTAAATCTCATAGGATCACTATTTTAAATCTAAATCTGATATGATCACTAATGTGATCAGTGACTAATATGGTTAAATATCCTCCTTGGCTGATTGATTTGGATCTGGGTTTTTCAAACTAATTAAAGAATTCTGTTTGGGAAACGAGCTGTTCAGAACTGAAATTGGGGTGGTGGCACCCTCTCCTTTTTGAATTCTGCGGTATTATTCCCCAAGGCAATCTTCTGAATGAACCTTTTTCCTTTGTTGTATAAGAGCCTTCAAAAGCAGTGAAGAACATTCATTTTTCGACTTGATTTTGTTACTTTGCCAGGAATAGCACAGGGGTCCCTTTAGTGAGTGAGACTAAGGGCACTAAAATGGTTGGAAATCACTGAAAACAGTAGCAGGTTTATTTGAGCGAAATCGGCAGGGTGGTGTAATATACATTTTTAAAAATGCATTTTCATTAAAATTAAAAATGAGCTTCCAAACAAACTCTGGAAAGGGCTCCAAACACAGCCTTACAAACCCAAAATGAAATCAATAAAGAGAAACCAGCCAAGCAGCAAGTTGAGAAAACACCAATTAGAGATTTTAACAAACAGAGAAGCTCACTGTGGGGTACAGTTTTTAAATCAGACAAGAGAAATTTGGGCTTTTTTCTCCACCTCAGCACTGCTCTCCTTGGAACTGAAATTGATGGGATTCAGAATGCTCCCCAGGAAGAAACCACAAACAAGCGGGTGCTTTCGGCATTATATCTGAGCAGATGAAAGCAAATATTATTCTGATAGCTTTTCATTTTGCCCTCTGAGGAGCTTTGCATTATTATCCATGACTAGGGATTTTAATAGTCAAACGACCACGAATTTGTGAAACACTCAATTTCTGCCTGCTTTTAGAGTGCAGCTCTGAGTTAACTGTGGAGGTTAACTCAGGTCTCTCCAGCCAAGGAATTTTTTTAAAGTAAATCGTACTCTGATAGCCTGTCTTGGCTACCCTGCTTCCCTAGATGGCCTTACAGTGAACTGTCAGGTAAGTGAGGTTCATCTTCCCACCGCAGCTATCAAGCCTGGCCGGACACTTCTGAAAGTAGTCTTGTGCCGCCAGTCCCCACTCTTCTGCTTCTCCCTGGTTGGTGACCCTTGGAGCTGTTTGCCAGCTCCTGTTACAACTGTGCTGTCTTGTCCTGAGATCCTTAGGAATAAGCTTTGTACTTCTTCCCACGTGAGACAATATTGATTATCATGAAAAATCACCTTGTCAGTGCTCAGGAGTTCAGTGGTTTTGTTTCATCAATTCCACTGCACAAAAAGGCACTCACAAAATCTGGGGAATTATAAAGCAATTTTCATGTGTGGATTACTTTGATTATTACTACTTGTTGGTATATATCTATATCTGTGTATGTTTATGTGTATATATGAATGTATATGTGTAAACATGTGTGCATGTGGGTACACACAAATATATTTACATGTACACACACGTAATACACATATATTTTCCCCCAAACCCTAAAGCTATTCTGTTAGAGGATGGAGTTTTAGGTTCTCTTACAATAAATACCTATTTATTTATTTATTTATTCATTTAAAAGATTTTATTTATTTTTTTAAAACATTTTATTTATTTATCTTTAGAGGGGAAGGGAAGGAGAGAGGGAGAGAGGGAGAGAAATATCAATGTATGGTTGCCTCTCGTGTGTCCTTTGCTAGGAACTGGCCTGCAACCCAGGCATGTACCCTGACTGGGAATTGAACCGCGATCCTTTGGTTCACAGGCCCACGCTCAATCCACTGAGCTACACCAGCCAGGGCAATTTATTTATTTTTTGAGAGGGGAAGAGAGGGAGAAAGAGAATGAGGGAAACATTAATGTATGGTTTCCCTCCAAGCTTCTCCACTGGGAGCCTGGTCTGCAACCCAGGCATGTGCCCTAACAGGGAACTGAACCAGCAACCCTTTAGTTCACAGTCTGGCACTCAATCTACTGAGCCATACCAGCCAGGGCAAAATACCTATTTATTGAAGAAACATCTTCCATGTTGGTTTCTTTTAGCAATGAGTTTTATGTCAAAGCTCATCATTTTTGGTGGTGTATAGGTTATAGAGATGTTTTCATTGTGCAAGGCCCACCAATCTAAGAATAAACCTCTGAAATACATTTAGAATCCCTCCACTCTCATCACCTTCACTGGTGGCAGCCTCACAGTCAAGTTATCATCTTTTCTCTCCTAATTGCATTCCTTACTTCCACCCCGTCTCCATCTGTCTGTTCTTAACAGAGTACACAGTTATCTTTAAGTAACCATATCACATCACTAAGACTTTCCAATGGCTCCTCATTTCCTTCAGGTTAAAAACCAAAGTCTGCAAATCATCTACCAAGCTCTAAATGATCTTTTCCCTCACCTCTCGGTCCTAGGTCCTACCATCCAGCTATTCTAACTTGGCACTCAACTCCATGAGCATTGAGCCCTTACTGATGCTCTCTGCCTAAAGCCTTCCCTCTGCCTGGAGTGTTTTTTTCTTAGGTGTCTTTTTGGTTAATTCCTCCCACCCCTACCTTTATGTGTTTGTTTAGCAAGACTTACTTTGACCCCCCTCCCACACACACATCACCCCCCCTCTCTTGGCTATACCAAGTGACCATTCTTACTTTTTTTTCTTTAGCATTTATCATCTTGTATACAACATAATTTAGTTATTTCTTATTTTTGTTTTTATTCTCTATCTCCCTTGCTCAAATATAAGTTACTGAGGGTGAGGAACTTTGTCTAACTTTGCTCTTCAACTCCTAAATAGGAGTTTGTACATAGTAGATGATTAATAAATATTGATGAAAAAATGAACAATGTCCAATTGCATTAAAAATCATAGATTATATTTTCCATTTTAATATATTATATGCATGTATATGTGCACATAATCATACAATTGTACTTATTTTTAAAGTATATTTTATTGATTACGCTATTACAGTTGTCCCATTTTTTTCTCCCCTTTATTCCCCTCTGCCCCACACTCTGCCTCCCCCAGCATTCCCCACCTTAGTTAATGTCTATGGGTCATACACATAAGTGCTTTGGCTTCTACATTTCCTATACTGTTCTTAACCTCCTCCGGTCTATTATGTACTTATATCTTGTAAATTATCTCCCATTCCCCCCTCCCTCTCCCTGCCAATAACCCTCCATGTGATTTCCATTTCTGTGATTCTGTTCCTCTTCTATTGTTTGTTTAGTTTGTTTTTGTTTGTTTAGGTTCCGTTGTTGATAGCTGTGAGTTTGTTGTCATGTTACTGTTAGTATTTTTTATCTTCTTTTTTTTCTTGGGTAAGTCCCTTTATCTTTTCATATAATAAGGGCTTGGTAATGATGAACTCCTTTAACTTGACCTTATCTGAGAAGCACTTTATCTGCCCTTCCATTCTAAATGAAAGCTTTGCTGGATAGAGTAATCTTGGGTGTAGGTCCTTGCCTTACATGACTTCGAATACTTTTTTCCATCCCTTCTTGTCTTCAAGGTTTCTTTGGAGAAATCAGTTGATAGTTTTATGGGTACTCCTTTGTAGGTAACTCTCTCCTTTTCTCTTGCTGCCTTTAAGATTCTCTTCTTATCTTTAATCTTGAGTAATGTAATTATGATGTGCCTTGGTGTGTGCTTCTTTGGGTCCAACTTCTTTGGGACTCTTTGAGCTTCCTGGATTTCCTGAAAGTCTATTTCTTTTGCCAGTTTGGGGAGGTTCTCTTTTATTATTCTTTCAAATAAGTTTTTAATTTCTTGCTCTTCCTCTTCTCCTTCTGGCACCCCTATGATTTGGATGTTGGAATGTGTAAAGTTTTCCCAGAGGTTCCTAAGCCTCTCCTCACTTTTTAAAAATATTTTATTTATTTATTTTACACAGAGGGGAAAGGATGGAAAAAGAGAGGGAGAGAAACATCAACATGTGGTTACCTCTAACACACCCATTACTGGGGACCTATCCCACAACCCAGGTAAGTGCCCTGACTGGGAATTGAACTGGTGACCATTTGGTTCACAGGCCAGCACTCAATCCACAGAGCCACACCAGCCAGGGATCTCCTCATTTTTTTGAATTCTTGTTTCTTCATTCTATTCTGGGTGAATGTTTATTTCCTCCTTCTGTTCCAAATTGTTGACTTGAGTCATGGTTTCCTTCCCTTCGCTGTTGGTTCCCTGCATATTTTTCTTCATTTCACTGTGCATAGCCCTCACATTTTCCCTCTATTTTGTGATCATTTCTGTGAGCATCTTGATTAGCAGCATTTTGAACTCTGTATCTTATAGGTTAGCTATCTCTCCACCACTTAGTTTTATCTTTAAAGTTTTGATCTGTTCTTCCATTTGGGCCATATTTCTTTGCCTCAGCACACCTGTTATGTTGTGAGGAGTGGAGCCTCAGGCATTGGCCAGGGCAGGGCAACCCACTTTGCTGTTTTGTGGTGCTATATGTGGGGGAGGGGTCAGAGAGGGAACAATGCTGCTTCCTTGCTCTTGGCCAGCTTTTAGTCTCTTCCCCACTACCCACAAGCAAATTGGGCCCTTCTGGTGCTGATTCCTGGGTGGGTGGGTTTGTGTACATTCTAGGATCCTCTGAACTCTTCTGTGAGGCTGGGAGTTTCTTCTGCCATTGCAACCCCACAAGTTTTTACAGCCAGAAGTTTTGCGGCTTTCTTTTCCTGTACTGGAACTTTGAGTTGTGTGGTCTGTCTAGCTCCCCAACTGTTCCTCCCTATTCATCCACATGCAAATGTGGGACTGCCAGGTCTGCCAGCCACTGCCTCGCCTGCCCTGTCCTCCAGCCACTGCCTTACCACGTGTCCTGTCTGCTCCAGCTCCCTGTCTCTGCCCCTCCTACCAGTCTGAATAAATATTTCTTCCTTAACTCCTTGGCTGTTGGACTTCCATAAAGTTCAATTTTTCTGGCAGTTCTGGTTATTTTTTGTTTTTAAATTTGTTGTTGTCCTTCCTTTGGTTGTGGGAGGAGGCAAAGTGTATCTACATACTCCTCCATCTTTGCTGGAAGTCTGCATATAACTTCCACTCATACCATTTTAATCATGGGTTTCTTATTTGAGCATGTGAGGAAATGGATTAGTTTGTTTTTAGTGAAATATGGTTAAGAAAATGTTAGCATGTTTAAAAAGAGAATTTTTCTATTGATTACATGCCCGATTTGGTAAACAACATTTAATAAGCACCTGCTCTCTGTTGTGTATTTGAAGTATGAAATTGAACAAGTCATGAATCAGAAATATCAGTGTTGGGTGGGGGAGACTGACTTGGAAACAAAAAGAACGCAGTATAGATTGATACGTGAAGAGTACAATCAAGCACAAGGAATAGCAGTGACAGCAAGAGAGTAATTTAGCAAACAAGGTAGACACTACTGAGATTAGAACATGATCCAGGTACCTTTAACATAACTCTTTAGAGCAGGAAACATATATGAGGGCCTGAGATATTATTTGTCTATTCTATCCCATAAAAAAGACCTGAACACAAGGCTCCTCCATCACTCTGCTCTTAGTTTTCCAGCTGAATTTAGGCCAGGCTGTGGACAAAACATGGCAACAGCTGGGGACAGGGTACTGCAGGGGAAGCCTTTGTGGAGAGCTCAGATGATGCCATACTTAGACATCACCGTGGGCACGGCGACACCAGAATGTACTATAGAGCACGCTGGCCTTCTGTAATCTGGTAGTAAAACACAGAGCAAGAGTCCATCACTAGTTAGAGAGTAAATGTTCATTCTTGGTCTAGGGTTAGAGCTATAGCCACCACTCACAGGATGGAGCAAACCATAACAATCACGAATATCATCTAAATGCCAGTGTAAAAAAAGATAAGAATAGATTGTGTCTATTTATTTAGTTAGTTCTAGGTCAGGTTTTGTGCTTGAGTTAAGTTTCTATGGAAATTCTTACTCCACTGCTGTTATGAAGAGACAACTCTGTTTCAACAGGTTTTGGATTCTGGTCCAGGCTCCAGCCTGTCTCAAAATCCAAACAGAATCCCAAAATCTGTTCCTGCCTCTATCAGAACTTGCTGTATTTTCTTTGCCTCCTGCCACCGCACAGTTGGATGGACACCAAGTATAGAAAATTTCAGCCTCAAAGGAACATTTTAAGAAAGTTACGAGCCAGATTCAATTACTGGTATAATAAGCATTATCTCTGAAATAATAGCATTGAAATATACCTTCGACACATCTTAAAATACTTACAAATTTAGGCTCTAATACAGATGGACTTGGGTTGGAATGCTACTTTTGCAACTTACTAGCTATTTTGCTTTGTACCTTTTCTTTTTTAATTTGTAAAATTGGGATAATTAAAATGACTTCACAGAGGTACTGAAAGAGTCTAATGAGACAATGTATATATACCATGCTGAGCATCCTTCCTGACTCTGAATGAAGGTTCAACAGATCAGCTGTAATTGCTGTCATAGTGATTATAAGTTTCTGGTATCTAAACATTCTTTTCATTTTTCATGTGCAAAGTGAGTCCAGTGGTTACCATCATCTCTGATGCATGGTCATCCTCTCTCCCTAAAGGGGAGAACAGTAAATAAAAAATGACAACAATTATTTTAGCAAGAGTTTTCTTAATAGAAGTATAGGAATGACATGTATGTTAGTAAATATCAACCTTGGGGTGAGAATGTTATCAGCAGAAGCTGATTAGGAGGGCAAATTTTTGATCATTTTAAAAGGTAAATCACTTAAGATTTTTTATGCCATAATATATAGTACAGGCAGAACACATACTTAGCAATAACCATTTTATTTACTAGCTACAGAATCCATTCAATTGGTACACAATGCTCCTGCTTTCTTTCCCTTCTCCTCCCATCTCTCCCCCTCATTAATAGATTTAGAACTGACAGTGCTTTCACTTCTAAGTATAAAGAATAATTTTCTTCTGAACATAGAGACAACTATGAAATCAAAGTTTAAAATATAGACCTCTTCTAACAGTGATTTAGATTTCCATTAAACCTCCTCCCACCTTCTCAAATTAAAGTTTGAAAAGCAGAGCTCCGAAATGATCTGGCAGGCGTAGGGCTTCGTTCATTTCCAGCAAGGAAGCACCAATTTGATTCCTACCATAACAATTTTTGCTGTTGCCAGTGCATCAAAATTTTTTAACACAGCTTCCCAAGTGATAGAAATCATCCCGTCACTTTGTTTCATAAAATTGACACCCTGGGGAAATGCAAAATAGAAAAGAACTTGAGCAAAGCTGCTCCTGAAAACCCTGCTAGGTATTCCTGAAATTCTCTTTTCCTCTTCAACTAATGTCATCAGGTTCCAATTGGTTGTTGTTCTTTTCTCCTTGCTCTGCTCATGTGCTCCCACATCCCTTGGCTTCCCCTCAGCCCAAGAGTTCGTGTTTTTAAAAGTGTTACTCATAGGTAGGGATTCTATCTCCTGCTAATTTGAATGCAGTGACAAAAAAAAAAAAAAGGAAAGAAACTTGATGAAATTATTTCACACACAGAGCAATAAACACATGGAATAAATTACTACAGGAGATAACTCAAAGAGCTTGAGAAACACCTGGATTTGTTTCTGAAGGCAGTGGATGAGAGAGTGGAGTCGGAAGAAGCAGGAGGGTGACATGAATGCACACTCACAAGGCGGTGCCAAGGCTCTGACTTCCTATTGAAATGGCACCCCTTGAACTTATCAGGAGCACCAGTTCGCATGCCAGTCTATCTTAAGGGAAAGGTTTCTCAAATACCCTGACTAAATCACAGGAGCTACCTTCCTAATGGGGGTGGCCTCTAGCTTTGAAGAAAGGGCGTGAATGATGGAAGGTTCTCAATCCAGAAAGAGGGGAAGAGTATCGGATATGCAGGAACTGAACTTTAGCAATTTGTTTAGATATGATCCAAGCCTCCGGTACTGGCCACATCTCTGACCCGCCCCCTCTGAAGGCACGTGTAGACTTTTCAGGAATAGCCCTGAGTCAGTAATTATGTGCTGGTTCCCCTCCCAGCACTTCCCTTCATTCTTCAGTCTGCAGGCCATCTTTTCTGTGACATCTCAGTGGATTGTCACTCCGTCCTCAGTGGCCCCATACATACCATATGCAAAATGTCTTCATGTGTTCACTTTGTTAACCTTTACCTCCTCCACACTTTGCAAAAGGCCTGGCTCGCTGGAGATGTTTAATCTTTTCTTTCCGATTTGTATTTATTTTATTTAGTTTTACACAGAGGGCAACGGAGGGAGAAATAAAGGGAGAGAAATATGGATGTGAGAGAGAAATATTGATCAGTTGCCTCTTGTACATGCCATGACCAGGGACCAAAACCATAACCTAAACATAGGCCCTGGTAGGGAGTTGAACCCATGACCTTTCACTTTGCAGGATGATGGTCAACAAAGTGAGTCACACCGATCAGGGAGAGATGTTTAATATTTTCAAATTTTATTTGTCTCACTTAATTTCAGAGGATTTAAGCTGCTTGATAAAAGTAATAACTAACATGGGTTTGAGTGTCTGTCATGCCCATCCATTTTTCTCATTCACACTTGAGTATGGAAAAGGTTTGACCAATGGACAAAAACTCAATGTTAAGTTACTACGCATGTGTTTGCAACCTCATTTATCCCTTTTCAGATGAGTCATTCATTCTTTTCAAATTTCCTCCCACCTTGTATTTTGTGGAGCAACCAGGTAGCTACATGTTCAATCTGAACAGGAAATTGCACACTGAATGTTCTTTAGTGAATGGAAACAAAGGCATAGTCATTCATTTTCTTCCATACAATGATAATGCCCTATGGGATTTCATCATTGGAATCAGCGTCTTAACTATTAAAATGCTCTGAGACAAACAATACAGACAGAAAAGCAAGGGAGCCTCCACAACTGACAAACTTGACTAAGACTAGAGGGATTAAATGGGTTTCTAGTTCACTACTAAAATACATACTAGAACCTTTAGAGCTTCTTTGCAAAGTTAGCACATGTGCTTAATTTAGACTCACCGTTTAGCACTCAAGCAGTTACCATATATGGGCGGGCTAGTGAGTCAAATTAGGTGTTGGAATCATATGATATCACAGAGACTCCAGCGTAGCAGGGACCAGAGTTTTGGGAGTGCAGTTGCTTATGTACTATACAGTGCTCTTCTTATTTATAAAGCTGGAGCATACATCCTATTACTCTTGTTCTTAGATTTTCAGACAGCCATAATTTCTGGTCTTTTGTTTGAAATAAAGGCCTGCCTGGAAAAATTGAAGGTGCTGCCAAGCTTACTAAAGGACATTTTTTTTTTTTTGTAGCACACTGTATTCTTTATTCCACTGCCCCCTCCCATACCCCCAACTCTTGGGTGTTAGGGATGGGGCACATGATTTGAGAAAGATGTAAATTATGAAATTGAAATCACATTAAAGCAATTATGGACAGAATCTTGTCAATTGGTCTCTTAGCTAGAAAAACAATGATGTGTACTAGTGTATAGTAACGGGCATCTAAGAATACCTCAAAGACTATTTTCCCAGAGTGAAATTAATTGTGAAATGCAACTTATATTGGATTCCTCTTCAAGAAAGGAACAAAAGTTAAAATTCAGGTTACATATCTAGAAAACTGAAGTAAGCCATCAAATTTAAACTTCTACACCAGATTTATTTGACATGATTTCAAAATAAACTAAGTTCTGTAAACCTGTTGGCAAAGAATTATAGTTTGTCAAGCGATTAACAGAGACACAATCTGTAATTACGGATTGCTGAAAGCAGGCCACTAATGAGAGAATGACTCACATTTTAGGGTGAAGGGAGGAGGGGTCTCTCAGAAACTGTAATTTGATTTACAAAACTCTAAATAGCTAATGGCAGGTAACTCTTGCCAACTAACCAGCCAACTCTTGTAAGCTCATTAACAGAACTCCATGGTCTCACTAAAGGATAAACCATATGGAGGTGTCACTAAAAGCTGGAGATGAGAGACTGTAATTCACGTTCAGTCCTTCTGTGAGTCGGTCATATGGGCACTGATTTGAGCCTTTGTTTATCTGACATGATCTGTTCTTCAGAAAGAAGAGAAAATAATTTTTAGGAGTTGTTGGTTTTTCCCTCCACTACCTTACACTGCAGTGTTCAACTAATTATTAAACTTCTTTATTCTGCTCTTGTTCCTCCAGCTTCTCATATCTGTCACATTTTAGTTCTAACAAAACAATTGAATAATAGCATTACACAAGTGCCTAATTCACTATTTGCTTGAGCGCTGATCTTAGACGGTTGTTAAGTTGCTTTTCTCAGATTTCCCTGGTGATTGCAAACTGTGGCTATAAGATCGTTTTTAACTCTTTGTGCGCATGGACTTTGAAAATGTTTGAGGAAACACAGTGTGTGGCAACACACCTTCAGGAAGCATCATTTTGCAAGGGGCTCTGCTAACTCAGTCCCTCTGACCAGAGTGCCCTCACAGTGTGTGCACAGGTACTGCAGTTACTCATCATCTGTCTGCTCCAGGAAGCCCTAAAAGAATATCAGAATAACACGTGAGCATAGTTTCAAAATAATACTGAAGATCTTAATGATAAGCAAGTCTTCTAGTCTATTTTTCTTATTTCCTCAGTCCTATTCCCAGAAGTAGTTTTAACCACTTAGGTGTAAATTCTTTGACTACTCTAAATAATAAGCTTTTAATTACCAGTTCTCAATTTATTCAATTGACAGATTAGCTAGCTAGTGCTTCTGGACATGATAGATGAAAATTTAGCTCACTTATATCTCCTTTCCCCCTTACTCTCTTTGAATTTCTCTTTTAAATTTCTTTAATATTTTAATTTGTAAAATAACAATCAAATATTTATTAGCATCTTATATACAATTTGTATAAAATAAAAACTATATCTTATTTATATAGTAGCAAAATTTCATCAATTTTAAACTGTAATTATTACCTCCCCATTTTGAGAAAAGGGAATATTAGCATACCATTTACCCCACTTTTTCTTTCTTCTTCCATCTCTAACATTTTATTAGCTTTACTCTTACTTTTCCATCACCAAGATTGATGACATTTGCATTCTGTTTGGATAAAATTAAGTTTACTTTTGCTAACATCAAAACATATTAATCATATGCTCTTGTAAATACTGTTCACCTGTATGCTTTTCTAGCATTTCCTTTCTTGTAGATTTGAAGATATGGCTTTACTATTGAAATAGAAAGTTCCTGGAGTCACACTTGGTAGTCTTTTGTTTTCTTACATTACTCCAATTGTTCAAGGAAATTAATTTGCTCCATATTTGAAATATTTTCTTGTTTTAAATTTTATTTATTTATTTGTAGAGAGAGGGGAAGGGTGGGAGAAAGAGAGGGAGAGAAACATCAATGTGCAGTTGCCCCTCACACGGCCCACACTGGGGACCTGGCCTGCAACCCAGGCATGTGCCCTGACTAGGAATGGAACTGGCGACCCTTTGGTTTGCAGCCTGCACTCAATCCACTGAGCTACAGCAGCCAGAGCTTAGTTTGCTCCATAGTTGGACTATGAGTCTTTTGTTCCACTTTCTATGTTTTCCAGAATTTCTAAATGAATATGTGTAATACAATAAAGCTTCATAATCAATCTATTTCTCATTCCTTGAGTCAATGTCATTATTTGTGGACTCCAGTTGTTTTCTAGATCTGGTACAGAGATTAATTCCATTCTTTTTTGTATCTAATGTTTTCTGGTTTCTGGTTTCTTCTCCAAATGAATATGTACAATAGAACTTTGAAGTTAGTATGGATCTGAAAATAGTTTGATTTTGCTTTCACATTGGCCTCCAGTTTGGTTGGGTAGAACACCTAAGATTAAAAACAATTTTCTCTAAACTTCAAAGGTTTTGACTTCTATCAGTGGGTGTTTTTGTGAGAAGTTGGATAGCAGCCTATAATCATTAATTTTTTTGTAGGAAATATGTAACCCTCTTCATCTGTTACTTTGAGTTTAATTATGTCTCTTTATCTTTAGTGCTTTAATAACAGTGTCTTGCTATACATGGTTTTTCTTTATTTCTTATTTAGATGTGTGTGTGTGCATGCGACTGCTCATCACAGTGTTGGCTAGACCTAGGAAGAGGGCTTGAATAATGGTGATAGTTACCTTATCTTCGTCTTTTCCTCACTTTACTAGACAACGACACTAGTGTTTTCACAGTTTACCACAATTTCAATGGTTGAATTTAGATTAAAATTCACTTTCATATTTTTTCTTTCTTTGCATTTTTAATGTTTTTAAATTTTTCTTTTATTGTTGTTCAGGTACAGTTGTCTCCACTCCCCCCACCCCACCATTCCCCATGACCCCAGCCATCCCTACCTCCCACCGCCAATCCTACCCCCCTTTGGCTTTGTCTATGTGTTCTTTATACACATTCCTTTATGACCCTTCCTCCTTGTCCCCCTGCTATCCCCTCCCACCCCTACTCTGGTTACTGTCAGATTGTTCTTTTTTTCAATGTCTCTGGTTATATTTTACTTGTTTGTTTGTTTTGTTGGTTAGGTTCACTTGTAGGTAAGATCATATGGTATTTGTCTTTCACTACCTGGCTTACTTCACTTAGCATAATACTGTCCAGTTCCATCCATGCTGTCACAAAGGATAGGAGCTCCTTCTTTCTTTCTGCTGCATAGTATTCCATCATGTAAATGTACCATAGGTTTTTGATCTACTCATTTACTGATGGGCACTTAGGTTGCTTCCAACACACGGCTATTGAAAATTGTGCTGCTTTGAACATTGGGGTGCATAGGTTCTTTTGAAATAGTGTTTCAGGATTCGTAGGGTATAATCCCAGCAGTGGAATTGCCAGGTCAAAGGCAGTTCCATTTTTAGTTTTCTGAGGCAATTCCAGACTGTTTTTCATAGTGGCTGCCCAGTCTGCAATCCCACCAACAGTGCACTAGGGTTCCCTTTTCTCCACAACCTCTCCAGCACTTGTTATTTGTTGATGTGGTTATGATGGCCATTCTGACTGGTGTGAAGTGGTATCCTATTGTGATTTTAATTTGAATCTCTCTAATGGCTAGTGATGCTAAGCATCCATTCATATGCCTTTGGGCCCTATGTATTTCCTCCTTGGAGAAGTGTCTGTTTTATCAAACTGCTCTTTTAAAAAGTTAAGATCCAAGTTCAGATTCATTTGGGAACTATAATGAGGTGATTCTATTACATCTTCCTTGCTATGTTGAAAAATACTATTAAGATATTCTCTAGTATTGAATTGCAGTTGTAAAGTAATACTCTGGTAATAATGTAACTTTTAAACAGCCTTGGGTTTAATTTTATATTGTTTTGTCATTTCTACATATTCGTGGACAGTTTGAAAGGGTAGTTTTCTTTGTGCTAGTACTGACTTCAATATAGTAATATACTAGCTTCAGTTTATTTAGAAAGATTTGCAAATATTACATGTTCTGAAATGTTCCATAGGCAAGCATGGTAATCGTCTCATCCTGAAAATGAGAAGAGTGAAGTATTCGCTTATAAAATTATTTATGTCTTTAACTTTTAAAAAAGAACAATACAGCACATAGGATGGCTTGTATGGTATTGACTTCTTCAAATTCATTTATTAATTTTAGCATGTCATATTTTTCTAGATGGTTTCCTATGCCATCTATATGTTCAAATTTACCATTATAGAGTTTTACTTGCCATATTAAATCTCTCCATGGCTGAATTTATATCATCACATTTAATTTTTATGAATTTATTTTCTACCTTTAAACTTTCTTCCTTTGCTAACTAAAGTTGTTCAATTTAATTTACATACTGATTCTTAAATATATTTATTAATTCTGTTTTTTAGTTTATTATTTTTTCTCTTTATTAAATGTTTAATATTCCTATCAACATATTTTGATATTTAAAATCCTGAAATAAACTTTTTTACTTATTTACATTATTTTTGTCTAACAAAAACATCTAAGCCTGTGAATTTGCTTCTGCCTATAACTTTAGTTGCATTTAATTAGTTATGATGTATAGTTTCCTTATTTCCCTTATTTTTGAAATATTCACTTTGCAATTTTAATTTATCATTTGATTTAAGAATTACAATATTTGTTGATTTTCAAGTTGGAATTGCTTTAATTAAACTTTTATTTATTACTTTGAAATTTCTTTCTTGTTGGTTATTGAAAATATTGCCATATATTATCTCCCTTTTATTGTATTAAAATTATCTTTGTGGCTTAATATATGATTTGTTTAATTAATCCCTATGGTTGTGTGAAAGGATGTATCTTTCTCTGTTACAGTAAATTGTGTATATTTATATATAACTTATGTTCTATATACTCTGCCTAATTTATCTATTATATACATGTGTCTATACTTATGATGTCTTCTAAAAATATCTTCCCACATTGTTGATACATTTTAAAAATATTTTGTTCATATATAATTCAGAATGCAAATAGTAACATATATAATCATTGTAGAATATCTTTCAAAAACTTATTGTCTCATTTAATATTTTCTCTTATTTTTCCTAATATTGATACTTTACCTTATTTGTTTGCACTTTTCATGACCTTAAATATTTTTTAAAAGATTTTATTTATTTATTTTTAGAGAGAGGGGAAGAGAGGAAGAAAGAGAGGGAGAGAAACGTCAGTGAGAGATAGAAATATTAATCAGCTGTCTTTGCACACACCCCACTGACTGAACCTGCAACCTGGACATGTGCCCTGACCCGGAATCCAACCCGTGATCTTTCGTTTTGTGGGACAAAGCCCAACCAACTGTGCCACACCAGTCAGGGCAATCTTAAATATTTTCTATCATGAGTTTCATTTACTGTGTTACCTCATTTAAGATATGGATCATGCAACACAGAGTTAGAATTTATTCTTTAAGCTAAGAGTTTCAACCATTTTGTGGAGGGTAATAATTTACATTAATTGCCATAATTGATATGTTTGTTCAAAACTGTCATCTTATTTTAATTTTTCTTGAATATTTCATTGTAATTTCCTTTGTTTTCCATTTATTCATCCATTCATCTTTTCACTCAGTAAATATTTATTGATTCCTTTCAACATAAGAAGTTTGTTAGGCACTGATGACACAAATGTAAACAAGTCAGACAGCATCACTCTGCTCATGAAACTCACTCAGTTTGATGGGCAATTTTATGCCCACACAAAAAAATCCCGCTATTGTCAGAAGTCTTACCATGTTGGAGGCTTTCCTGCACCCCTCCTCTGTGGGAGCACAGAGACCATAATGCACAGATGCTTTGAATATTTTGTCTGTGGTTGTGAAAGGTATAATTTTTAGCACTGCTCAGTCTATCAATAGCCTACCCTGTGTCTCAGCCCTCACTTTCCCGATTAGGGGTCACCTTAAGTTTTGCCTAAGCTGTATCTTAACTGATGCTGTGCTGCCTTCTTAAGAGATGGAGTTGAGGGTTTGTCACTCTTCTCTTCCCTGCAGGAGTGTCCAACCTTTTACTGTCTCTGGGCCACACTAGAAGAGTTGCCTTGGGCCACAGATTAAATATACAAACACTAATGAGAACTGATGAGCAAAAAAAAGGTTCTAAATTTATGATTCTGTGCCAGGATGCTTTCATAGCCATCCTGGGCTGCATGTGGCCTGCAGGCCACGGGTTGGACGTTTAGTGTATCTCGCTGCACCGGAAGAAATTGATCAGAATTTCTAGTGTGTGGATCACAGCCTACCTGTTTCCAATAATGGGACACATTTAAAAATTTTTATTTCTTGGTTATTTCCATGAAAATGTGGAAAAGGGACTATTAAAACTGTCAACGCCATTTTTCCTAGAGGTCTTCAACTGTTTTATTCTGTCAAAACTGACAGGTTCAATTTAGACTCTTAAAGTCCACAAAACGGTCTAATAGTCACTGTGGGGAGAAAATTAAAATATATTTACTACAAATTAATGAAAACTAAAGAAACCTTTATGGAAGTAAATTTGTTTCTCTTCACTTAGCCAGTTTGAACTATGAGAATGGCTGCTCTTAATCACTTTCCGACCCAGTCCACCTTTTATTATAGTTTTGGGGTCTTGCTGCTCCTTCCTCTGTGATTCTCATACTTCCTGCACAAGCCTTGGTGTGTCACAGTTGCTTTTTATATTAGTTGTAGAAATATATTAGCCTCTCTAATTTACAATTAAGTTTACAAGGACTTTGAATTACACTTACAAGATTTTCATTCTTCTCTGTATGACCTTGGAAGACATAGGCGGTAACTCCCTATCCTTCTGGCTTGTCATGGGAACTTGGTCTTTTGTGAGGAATTTTATAGATTCTAGGTTGGGAACAACCTTTAAAATCTCCACCGGTAAATGTATGAAACTCTGTCTCTTTGGCTATTAAACATCCTCCCCATCGATGTTAACCCAGTTGCTTTATTGCTGACCAGGCAGGTGGGGTTACTGCGCTTTGTCTCAACCTCAGGGGCCCTTCCTTCCTCAGAAGAGCCTTCCCTGACCGTCTTGTGTGAGCGCGCATCCTTTCCTTTTCCTGTTTATTATTCCACGTTGTTTATTTTCTTCATGGAGCTTACAGTTATTTTAAATTATTAATTGCTTTATTTCTTTGATATATTTATTTATTTTTGTTTCCTTCATTAGCCTTTAAGTTTTGTGGGTATAAAAAGGGTACCTTTTTCGATCATCACCATATTCTTCATTACACACTAATAAAATATCCTGGTGTTTAATATATATTTGTTCAATAAATGAATAAATAAATACATGTGCCCATGTTGGAGGTGATGAATCTTCAGCTATAGAGTCATGTAATGTTCAATAAATCAATTAAAATTTATTAAGCAAATATATTTGTATATGCTAGTTAGCCATATGCTATCAAAAGAAAACAATCTATAGACTAAAACAAGATATATGTGCTAAGAGTGAAATAATTGCCTTAGTTGGGAAATAGGTGGGAATCTTATATCAGTTTTGCTTGAGTTAATTGAGCAATAAGTTGGTAGGAAGCTTTTCAGTATGATATATATATAGATGTGTCAATTCACCTACTAAAATTCTCATACAGTTTAAAATCTGATAGGAAATGCACTTCTCATAATTTAATGAGCCTTTTAGATAGATAACTCACCAACACACTACTCATTAATGAGGAGCTGATTATGAGAAAAGCCATGTAGTGCAGCAAAAAAAAAAAAAAGCCATAATTTGAAACTAGATGTTCATAGATCCCTCTGTCCACCTATCCATCAACATTTCATTCATCTTTCTATTGATTCAGCAATACAAAAAATATTTGCTAAATAACAGCTATTCACTATGCTGCTTCCTCACTGGATTTCAATAGATGAAATAGTACATACTAGCAATGTGTCATGGGTAATACTACTTAATATCCTCAGCTACAAAGTTATTATTCTGTATTGTAAGGAAATGAGATAATATTATTAAAGAATACTGTCTTAACACTCACAAAGGCTATGAGAATATAAAAACTATTATGTTTTATGTAATGATTTTTATTCTATGATTATATAGTGCAATCTATGTTTGAAGTATTCCAAAACTGATGCAGCACCGGTTGACATTTTTTTTTAATCTACAAACCCAGTATTTAGAAACTACTAGCAACAGAATTTGATGACTAGAGAACTGTAAGTTTGTAATTCTGATGATAATTCACATCAGGAACCTTAAATATTACATGCAATCTGTCTGTCTAAGCCTCTTTTGTGATAGAAAAATAAAAATTAAAACAACACTGAATAAGAATTGTCCATGACAGACATAGCTAGTTTTCCCTATTTCTGGTTGGACTTCAAGGAATGGAAGCATTTTGCTTTATCAGAGAGGGTTTTGACTTTTCCTGCACCTTTCCAAGCTTTCCACCTTCCCTTTCTTGAAGTTAAGTTACTGCTGCATTTTACTTATCATTCTAAATTCTTATAGAAGGGATCTGCAAGAGCAAATATCCTGATGAAGGCACTGTAAAAGGTTTTCTCAAAAAATGAATAGTTTCTTTCGAGCATACAAATATTTAAAAAGAAGCACATGTTTTCACAATTGAGAACTACATATTATTTCCCTTTGGAGTAGCCAAATAAATTCTGAGAACTTTTCCATACTTTAAAACACTTACTATTATTCTGAAATATTTTAAAACAAAGAAAAATGATTGAAAGTTACACAACAGATATCTGCATTTACATTTTGCTGTATTTGTGATATTTACTTCAGCTTTAAAAAAAGAAAAAAAGGGGCATGTTTTAGCTCTGTCTCCCCTACTCCCTTCCAAGAATATGAGTATGGCCTTGGATATAACTCCAAAACACATTTTAAAAAATGTTTCCTATTTTTTAAAATGTGTTTTTTAAATCATGCAGTCTATGGTTTTTTGCTTAATGTTATTCATAAATAGTATCATTCTGAATTTGATGATTTGACATTTTATTTTTTATTTATGAGGTGTGCCCATGTTATTACATATGGATAAAGGTCATTCCTTTAAACTTCTAGAGTCTATTATTTCATTATATGCATAAATCCAGGACATGAAATTTGTTTCTGTTCTATCACTTTACACGCAAAGTTGCATTGAGAACCACTGAATCTGTCTGTCCATGCATGTGCATGAGAGTTTCTCCAGAGAAGGCACCTAGCATTGCTTGCTGGGCTATGTGGATTTATCATTCCTACAGTATATCGATTCCATTCCCCTCATAGCTTCCAACTTATTGTGAATGGTCTTCTGTCATCTGATTTATCACCTTTCCAAATACTATTGAAGCTTAGCAGATTTTTATTTTTCGCTTTTGACATTTACTACTCTGCCTCTGTGAATTTCCTGATGCCCATTTTTCAGAGTGTTGTTCTTTTTAATTGTAGAATTATCGCTTGTGTTCATATATAACAGCTGGTCCATTATATGTATTAAAAAGATAATTCAGCTTGTGGCTGTCCCTTTCATTTTTATTATGGTGGACTTTGTTATATGGAAGATATTTTAATTGTAATACAAAACCTTCTTTCCTTTTATGGTTTTTGTTTTGTGTGGCTATTTTACAAAATCTTTGCCAATCCCAAATTCAAAATAACATAGATAATTTTTTTCTAAAAGTAATGCAGTTTTGGCTTTTACATCCAGATCTTTAATCCATCTGGGTTTTATTTTTAAATAGATATCTATTTCCATATGGATATCCAATTGTTCTGGCACCACTTATTGACTGATCCATTCTTTGTTACTGATTTGTAATGCCACCTCTGCTTTAATTTCTAGCTTTCCCCGTATTTTATTTGCCCCCTGGATTTCTTACACTTTGGTTTCTTTTATAATTAGTATCTGTCCCTCCCCCTCTACCCCTGAATACTTTATCATGAACATTTTCAAACATGCTACAAAGTTGAAAGAATAATACACTATGTATTCACCAACTAGATTCTACAGTTAAATTTTGCTTTATCTGTCATATTGTATATTTATCCATCTATGCATAGTTCTATCCATTCATCAATCTCTCTTATTTTTTGAATTTCAAAGTAAGTTGCACCGCTAAATCTTCAGTATTCATGCCATGAGCTAGAGTTCAATGTTTATTTTCTGTTTTTTAAAAGATAATATTTACACACATTGAAGTGCAAAAAATGTACCATTATGAATTTTGACTAATGTGTATACCTATGAAACCAAGTCTCTATCAATAAATAAAATATTATCAGCCTAGGAAATCTTTTCCTTTCTCTTTCAGTCCCTCTTCCCAAGAACAATCTGCTTCTGCGTTTCTAGGAACACCTTTCTGTTTTTTTTTCACCATGTATTACTTTAGCATTTTCTAGAACTTCATATAAATAAAATTATACAGTATGTACTCTTAGATGAGACTTAATTTAGTCAGCATAATGTTTTTGAGATGTGTCAATATTTTGTTGAGTTTTGTTGCTGAATAATAATACCCTGTATGATTATGCCACCACCTCTTTATCCATTCCCTTGGGCTATTTTCAACTTTTTGTTCTCATAAATAAAACTGCAGTAAACATTCATGTACAACTTTCTTCGTGAATATATGTTTTCACTTCTTTTGAGTTATATCTAAGAGTGGAGTTATTGGATGAATGAGGAGGTATGTATTTAACTTTATAAGAAACTGTCAACTATTATAATATGTTTGTATCATTTTATGTATGTATGAAGAATTAATGAGAGTTCTGGTTGCTTTATGTCCTATTCAATATTTGATACTGTCATTCTTTTTAATTTTTGCCATTCCAGGGGGTGTATAGTGCTATCTCATTATTGTTTTAATAAATATTTTCTTGATGGCTACTAGTGTTGATGTTCCTTCATATGCTTATTGGCTATTTGCATATATTCCTTTACAAATTGCTCAAATGTTTTGCTTATATTTTAATTAGGTGGTTTGTCTCTTTACTATTGCATTGTGAGAATTCTTGTTATATACTTTTGTTAGGTACTCATTCTGCAAATATTTCCCCCAGTTTGAGAATTATCTATTAGTGTTCTTAGATGGTGATTTTAGCAAGCAGAAGTTTTTAATTTGAAGAAGTCCAATGTGTTAGTTTCCCAGGGTTGCCATAACAAAGTACAACAAACTGGGTGGCTGAAACAATAGGAATTTATTTTTACACAGTCTGGAGGCTAAAAGTTCAAAATCAAGATGTTGGTAAGTTTGGTTCCTTCTGAGGACTCTGAAGGAGCATCTGTTCCTTGCCTCTCTCCTAGCTTCTGGTGTCTGCCAGCAATCCTTGGCATTCTTTGGCTTGCAAATGCATCACTCCAGTCTCAGCCTCTGATTTCACATGGCATTCTCCTGTGTGTTTGTCTCTTCTCACAGTTGTCTTCTCATAAGGACACCAGTCATATTGCATTAAGGGCTCACCCTGCTCCAGTATGACCTTATCTTAACTAATTCTATCTGCAAGGACCTTCCTTCCAGATGAGGTCACATTCTGATGTAGTATGGGTTAGGAGATCAGCATATCTTTTTTTAACATTTAAATTTTGTTTTTATTTACAGTTTACATTCAATATTATTTTGTATTAGTTTCAGATGTACAACATATTAGACAAAGCATATGATCGTCAACATATTTTTTAGGAAGGCACAGTACCACCCCTAACATCCCATTTGTCAACTTTTTTCCTTTTATGATCAATGCTATCTCAGAAAATGTGCTTCCCACAAGTTAGGAAGATATTTCCCTGTGTTTTCTTCTAGAAGCTTTCAGGGTTTAGCTTTTATGTTTTAGAATCTACCTCAAATTAATTTTTGTGTGGCATACACTAATAATTTAAGTTCATCTTATTCCTTACGGATATCTAGCATTTCCAGCACTTTTATTAAAATGACTTTCCTTTTCCTCAATGCATGTCTCTGGCACCTTGGTGAAAAATCAACTGATTATAGACATGTAGGCTTATTTTGAGACTCTGTCCGGTTTAACTGATCTGTCTGTTCCGTGCCTGTTCTATACTTGCCCACACCACAGCCATGTGTAACCATGAACACCGAGCTCATTCCTTCTTGTCTGTCCTTTTCCCCCACCCCCTCATGGCCAGGAAATTATCTTATTGCCTACCTCTCCAAATACTTTCCAACAGATTTCTTATCTTAACTTCAGCTTTCCTGGTTGCCCTAATTGTGAGAGCTGTTTGAAGATATCTATTTCCCTGGCGTGTTGGCTGATTTGGTTAGAGTGTGGTCTCCTACACCCAAAGATTTCTGGTTTAATCCCCAGTCAGGTCTCATACAAAAGGCGACTGATTAAGGTTTCTGTCTCACATTGATGTCTCTCTCTCTCTCTCTCCCCCTCTCTTTTTCCCTCTCTCCCCCCTCCCCTTTCCTCCCTCTCTTTACAATCAATAAATATACTCTTGGGTGAGGATTTACAGAAAGATATCTATCCACCAATTCTTGAGGCAGGAGTTCCCAAATATTGCTTATTAGTTCAAGTTTTGGAATCATTCTAGCCAGACATATGTCTACTTACATACCTTTAAGGAAAAAGATTTTAATTCAACTTGTATTTTTGTTTTTTATATACTCAATGAGTTTCACATTTTCTTCAATCTATTTTCACTGATCATTTTTAGAGGATACCCAATTTTAGCAGAGTTTTTGAGTCAAAAAGTCTTAACTTATTCAATATCTGTATTCTTATCCCAACAATAATATAAAATTAAACATTTCATTGACTCTTCTTTTCTGAGAATTTTTAGTGTCCTATATGTTAGTTCTACTTTGTTTCATGTCTGCTAAATTGGGAAATGTTGTCATTATTATTATTTAATAAAGTCAATACTTCTTTGAAGATACCAAAAGATTATAAATTCTACTCTTGCCTTTTCATTTTGATTATTGCTTATGGATCCACTTTCCCTTTGGAATTATTGTTTAAGACACCATATGACAATGGCCTATTAGCAGCCCTGCTAATTAATGTTTGAGTTGCTATCATCACTGTCCTCTTAGCAATTTAAAGATTTAATTTTTTTTGAAATTATCTATTTTTTAGTTTATTTTTTTGTCTGATGATCTTTACTTTCTAAGCCATCTGCCTCCTAAATCTGGTTGTTTTTAAGGTCTTTTACCTCTATTTTAGAAGTTAGAATATATAAATGTGTGTTAATTTATCCTGCTGGAGACTTTTGTCCCTGGATCTGAGATCCCTAACTGTTAGCACATCTGAAGAATTCTCAGTCATTGTTTCTTCATTATTTGTCCCTCTTCTGTTTGTCCTTTTAAATCTTCATATATCTGTCTGTTGAATCTTTTCCTTCTACCATTCATGTCTCTTAGCCTTTCTTTCATGCTTTTTATAACACCATCTAGTATGTTCCATGTGTTTAGTTTACTCAGAAACACTTTTCAGCTTACTAATGATCCCTTCAACTGTGTCAAATATTCTCTATAACACATCTTTTTAGTTTACATTTTAATTTCTATATTTCTCATTTCAAAATGCTGTCAAACCTCAGTTCTCAAATGTCGTGGTTCTCAAACAATTTGGTTCTCCACCAAGCTGTTCCTGGAAAAAAACGTCTTGGTTGTCTAACAAAACTGCAGGTCTCAGTTGTGTACCCAACAACGCTTTCCTGCTCACACCTGTGGGATCAGTCACACCTGCCTCAGGTGACAAACAAAGGAGACTCAGTTTTCAAACAAGGCTCTTCTTGAACAGTTTTCCAGAGCAAATTAAGTTCGAGAACCAAGATTCAATGGTACTCTTTTATTTTTTAAATAATCCTGTTTTTATAGTACCTTATAAACCTTTGTAGTACCTTATAAACCTTTGTTAAGGTTTACATTCCTTTTATAAATCATTCATAATTTTAAAAAATCTTACTGTATAATCTCCATTAGATTACTTGAGCATATGAAGTTCTTGGTCCTGATCCCACTGGGTGTATGTACAAGCTTGACATTACTCCTCACTCAGGATAGACAATTTCCCCCCTTGTTTCCGCCTCTGAGACTTCCTCACAGGCCGAGTTATCCATCTGGAATTTCGCATTTGTAGTTTCTTCTACTAACCTCCCCAAGGTACCACTGGCCTTATTCTTTTTAAATGATTCTTTAAAGCTTTGGGGTTTCTGAGTTATATGAGCCCTCTTTTGAAGGCAAATCTCTCCAAAAAAATTGAATAGTTATCTGTTAGATCTTTTGCATGAATTATTTAATTCTTGCATGGTCTCAGTAAACCTGTAAGGTACATGCTATTATTATTTACATACTAGAGATGGGGAATTAAAGATTGAAATATTAATAAAATATCTGAAGCTGTACATCTAATAAATGGCATATGTGAAAAGCAAATTAAGACCAGATTCATTTAAATGAATATTCTTATTAATTACTGCACTAAGCTTTGTTGCTAGTCAGACAAACAGTTCAGCACCTTGAATAACCTTTCATCATTCATCCTTGAATATCCTTTAGATTATAAATAAGCTGCTGAGGAACATGCTGAGGAATGCAATAGTGCTCATTACAATTTTCTACCTATTGATATAGCCAGAAGCTGAAAAGGGATAATTGTTTCCAAACAACTATTAAAGTTGATGTTTATTTTCCCACTACAGCCATTTTATTATATGTATTATTTTATTTACATTATATGTATTATATAATATATATCATTATTATATATTTATATTTATTATATATCATAATACATAATATATAGAATATATTTAATAATGTATAAATACATTATCAATATATTTATGTATTGTGTAATATAATAATACATGATATATTAAAATATATAAATGTGTTATATATTTTAATATATTATAACATGATGTATAAATTTATATGCTTATGTATATAATTTTTAAGGTCTTTGTGTTACAAAATGCTGGTGTTTTGTATGGACCCACTCAATGCTGGCAGTGATAGACTTTTTTAAGTTATAGTTTATGCCATTCTTAATCACCTCTTGTTCTGGCATCATATACTTCAGTGTTATTATCATGCACCTTCCACCGAAAAAAGCAGATACCATGTATCTCATGCTTAAACATCATTGCCTTCATTCTCATTTCAATTCTTAACTGAAAATATGTTCCTTAATTTGATTATAATTTGAATTTTATCTCTCTCCCCTGTTTTCCATTATTTAATAAATCCCTTGAATTATTTACTCTTATTTCTAAGGTGCTTTGAAATAATTTGTTTTAAGATTGAACACAAAACAAAATCATTCTGTTTTTAATGACACTAAGAATATACCTTTTGCTTTTGGACTCCATCTATTTTTTTTTTAATTTTGTATGTAAATTGTCTAAAAGCAACTCAGCTATATTAATGATTATATCACAAAGCATTGCTTCATTATGTTAATAACTGTGGAGTAATAAAGACTTTTTGTCAATATTTTGTTAACATATATGTTAAAATATGGTAATTATAGACATTTAGATATTTCAGAGTATATATAAAGAGTTTTCCTTGTGCTTCCAAAACATTTAAGAACATTTTTATTGGGCTTTGGAAAGTGTGGTGGCCAGGAGAATGGTAATAGAATCCACCTGTCAGAGCTATTCAAATGTCAAGAAAGGTAATAGTTAATCAGTTTAGTAGTTAATGCATGTAAAAAGCTGTTGTTGCAGGAATTGGAGGTACTACCCTCCCTGACTCCAGGGGGCCACAAGCAATTCAAACTTTGCTGTCGGGAAGAGACCATAAGCAATCCAGGTAGTATCTGAGCCACTGTGTTTCAGGGAGAGGCAGTCCGCTGCCCGAGATGCAGAAAAAGAAAATCACCAGGACATAGGGCCCAGGACCCAGATAGAAAACCAGTGATCAGCGGATGAAAGGATGCTAGGGAAATTGCCGAACTGCAGTGCTATCTGGTTAATCTCTTTCCTGAATTCCAAATCCCTTACCTACACTTGCTCCTCCTTATAAAAAAGCTGGCTTGAAAGGAAATGTAAGACAGTCTATTAGGGTATGTAATCTGCCATCTTCTCAGATCAACGGCCATCTGAATAAAGGGCCCATAACGATTCAATCCCTGTCTCTGCTTAGTGGTGCTGGTAGTGACAGACTGAAGGAACAACCGCTTTCCCAGTTTCATTTGGAGAACCACAATAAGAGGTTTATAAAGTGGCATTTGTTAAGTATGTAAATCTTTTGGGTTCCTAAAACCAATTTCGTGCAACACCAAGCAACTTTCTGACATTGGCAGGATGTCCAAGAATCCAATACAATTCGGACACTATCTACCCAGATACAGAATTAGATTCCACAGGTTAAGCTCTCAGTACCATAAGACTGACCCCTGTCCCTCACTTCAGATGCCAGTAATAACCTGGGCTTCTGCCTGTCAGGATATAGATTGGGGGTTCCAACAGCCCCTCTATGGACTTTAGACACCAGTCACAAATCCAGGTTGTTACCTCTACTTCTGCCCGACTGGCTGTAAATCAAAGTCCCTCCCCACCCCTGCCCCCATCTCAGGTTTAATTAATTTGCTAGAGTGGCTCATAAAACTCCGAGAAACATGCTGCTTTCTAGATCAGTGGTCTATTGTAAAAGGTTATGACTCAGGAACAGTCCAGGGAAGAGATGCATAGGGAAGAGTGTGCAGAAAGGGCCAGGTGCGTCCATACTCTTTTTAGGCACACTGGTCTCCTCACATCAGTCATTCACAACCTGGAAGCTCTCTGAACCCTTTCCTTCTGGGTTTCTGTGGAGGCTTCATTTAGTAGGCATAATTGATTAAACATTGGCCATTGGTGATGGGTTCAGCCTTCAGGTCCTCTCCCCACCCCTGCTGCTCCAGGATTGGTACTGAAAGTTCTAATCTTTCAATCACAGTTGAGGTTCCACAATCACCTCATCAACATAAGAAAAGACATCTTTATAGCTTTTTGCACTGGAAATCTCGAGAGTTTTAGGAGCTATTAGCCAGGATTCATCATAAAGACCAAATAAATTTAAGAAATATATTTTGATCATCTAAATGACCAAATATATATTTGCTATAAGTAACAATATTGCAGTGGAGTTAGAGTAGATAACTTTAGTGGGAATATATGAGCTGTATCTTCTCTGATATTTACATGCATATTATTCATTTATAAAAAGCCATTTAGAAGAGTCTAGAGGTATAACATTTTTTCTCTTAAATTTGAGACATAATTTTATGAATGATAAATGTCATCAAATATGTGATTCATTTCAAGTAAAGGAAGTTCAAGAAACTCACTTTCTTCTGGGGCTGTTTCTCTTTTTTAAATCTACTGTTCACATCTTATTTTTCTGAATGAGACGTGAAGACCACTAAAATTAACTCTTACTATGGTTGTAAGTGCAGTGGCAAAATATATAATGATCTATTAAAATATTTCCTGAAACTTAGCAGTGAAGTGATACATTTACTAGGTATTATTTACATTGTTAAACTCTAACAGTTCTTCAACATTTGAATAACTAGATAATGATATGGTTTGCCATATGTTTCCATTTAATGAAGCCTTGTATTGATACTTAAATGCTTCATTAAGTCACAAGCTGCCAAAATAAGTAGTTTTTCTCTTGTCATAAATGTGACATAGTTTAGCTAAAAAGTCTTGTCATTTTAAAAATTAAGAATACTTTTATTCTGCATATGTTATAAGCAACATCTTTCTCAATATTTCAGGTTTAGATACAAAACATTTTTAGGAGGCTGACACAGTAGTTTGGGAATTTCTGAGCATAATTTTCTTGTCAGTAGAAGGTTGTATGAGTTGTTAAAACTACCATTTCATCATAAACTAAACAAAGTTTATATATAATTTTCAGAGCTCCTTGAAGCAACACCTGTTTAATTAATAATAATAAGCTAAAAATACTCTTAGTCTGAGCTGTAAACACCAAGTTAAAACAAACAAACAAACAATCCTATTTCTTCAAGGGAGAAAGTTACCTTAAAATGACAGGTTTGGAAAAAACAACTTCAGATATACTGAAGAACACATGAGGCTTGGAAAAGTAATAGCAGATTTTGCCTTTCTTCCTTTCAGTGAAATACCTAATACTGACTTTGTGACACAATCATAAGGTCTAATTGGTACATAAGCTCTAACTGGTGTTTATTTTGAGCAAAAACAAATCTTTCAGACCTTAATGTATGTTTTTTTCCTAGGAAGTCAGATTGGATAGGAGAAAGCACAGGCAATAAGCATTTATTTCAAGGGTGGTTCATTAAATATGCCTATTCTTAAAGAAAATTAAGGGACAACTGATTGTATATAAAAGTTTACAAAGTAGCCCTGGCTGGTGTGGCTCAATGGATTGAGTGCCAGCCTGTGAACCAAAGGGTATCTGGTTCAATTCCCAGCCAGGGCACAGGCCTGGGTTGTGGGCTAGGTCCCCAGTAGGGAGCATGCAAGAGGCAACCACACATTGGTATTTCTCTCTCTCTCTTCTTTGCTTCCCCTTTTTAAAAATAAATAAATAAAAATGTTTAAAAATCAGTTTGCAAAAGCAATGAAGCACTGCTTCAATACTTGAATTTTAATATATTTATACTGTAACAAATATAAAATATTACTTACAATTTTAAAAATTACAGTTGTAAAAATTTTAAATTTTACAGAATTTGTAAAAGTTATTCAGGAATCTGAAGCTTGATTATTTTCTGCCTAAGGCTAATTTATGTAATTTATTGAAATTTAGATCCAAAAACAAAGGTTTTTTAAAAATATAGAACCAAATATTTATGTTTAACTTATAGGGTTATGTTTACCTTTTTTCTCTTGTTCATTTCTTCATTACTATAACTTACCTCTTAGTCCTGCTTATATGATAAGAAATGCTCTATTTGTTCTCCAAAAAGGACATATAGAGGGCCCAGAGACGTATGAAAGGATGCTCAGCATCACTAGCCACCAGAGAAATGCAGATTAAAACCACAGTGAGATACCATTTCACACCAGTCAGAATGACCATCATAAACAAACCAACAAACAACAAGTGCTCTCAAGGTTGTGGAGAAAAGGGAACCCTAGTACACTGTTGGTGGGAATGCAAACTGGTACAGTCACTATGGAAAACAATATGGAATTTCCTCAAGAAACTAAAAATAGAAATGTCTTTTGACGTGGCAATTCCACTGCTGGGATTATACCCTAAGAATCCTGAGACACCAATTCAAAAGAACCTATGCACCCCTATGTTCATAGCAGCACAATTTACAATAGCCAAGTGTTGGAAGCAACCTAAGTGCCCATTAGTAAATGAATGGATCAAAAAACTGTGCTACATTTACACAATGGAATACTATGCAGCAGAGAGAAAGAAGGAGCTCCTACCCTTTGTGGCAGCATGGATGGAACTGGACAGTATTATGCTAAGTAAAGTAAGCCAGGTGGTGAAAGAAAAATACCATGTGATATTACCTATAATTGGAACCTAATCAATAAAACAAACAAGCAAACAAAATGTAACCAGAAACATTGAAATAAAGAACAAATTGACAGTAACCAGAGGGAAGGGGGAAGAGGGATAAAGGGAAAAAAAAGGGGAATGGTCATCAAGGAACATGTATGAAGTACCATGGACAAAGCCAAACGGGGGTAGAAGAAAGTGGTGGTGGGGAAATGGAGACAACTGTACTTAAATAACAATTAAATAAGTAAACAAACAAATAAATAAAAACATATTGATTGTGAGAAAGAATAAATAAACTTCATGTAAACCTCAAAAAAAGAAATGCAGTGTTTGCAAAAAATGAAACTGTGTTTGTATATGTATATTTATGTATACATACACACATGAACACACATATAACAGTTACTGCTTGACTTACAACATGTTTATGTCCCAATACACTATTGATAAGTTAAAAATATCATTAAGTCAAATATGCATTTAATACACTTAATTTCCAAACAACATAGCTTAACCCAGTCTACCTTAAATGTACCCAGAACACATACATTAGCCTACAGTTGGGAACAATCACCTAACACAAAGCCTATTTTATAATAAAGTGTTGGAATATCACATCATTTATTAAGTATGGTACTGAAAGTGAAAACCAGAATGGATATGTGGGTATTGTTTTGCAGGATCATGAAACTGAAAAATTGTAAGCCACACCATGGTAATCTGAGAACTGTCTGTATGTGTGTGTGCATATATATATGTGTGTGTGTGTGTATCTTAAATGCCTATAGGATAGCTGGTGACATAAATACGTATAAGATGAGAGAGAAATGTAGTAGGATCTGTGGCTGAATGCATGCTCTGTCTAAAATGTATTTAAACTGATACAGCATATCAAACAAACAATATAACTACTGCAAATTTAGGCTATATAAAACATACTTGAATTTTAAATTTGAGCATAAAGACCACCAATTTTTAAGCCCTACCATAGAGGTTTCTAATTAATTAACAGTAGAAACCAATAATCTTTATAATATCCAATGCTCTTTTCAATATATTATTCATATTATATAAAAATAATTGTGTTTTTCCTATTTTATCTCCATTTTAGTTTTCTCCCTTTCTATACTTTAGCATCTAAAAGACCAATGAGCCCTAGCTGGTGTAGCTCAGTGGATTGAGCGCGGGCCTGTGAACCAAAGGATCGCAGTTCGATTCCCAGTCAGGGCACATGCCTGGGTTGCAGGCCAGTTCCCGGCAAGGGATGCATGAGAGGCAACCATACATTGATGTTTCTCTCTCTCTCTCTCTCTCTCTCCTTCCCTTCCCCTGTAAAGATAAATAAATAAAATGTTTAATAAAAATAAAAGACCAGTGAACTATAAAAATAAGTAGCAAACCATGAGGTGGGGAAAAACATCATTTGAATCGACACATGTTTCTCAGTAAGAGTCATATAGCATTCTTACGAAATTATCCCAGAATAGTTTCTCGAGTACTTAACAATAGCATATTATAATCTGTTAAGGGTTTTTTCTTGTTGTTGTTGTTGTTGTTGCTGTTGTTGTTGTTACAATTGCAGAAATTTGAAGGTTTGCTAGGAAAGTCACTTACGTCATGCCCATTCAGTGACTGTATGGCGGAGATGAAGATGCTCGGAAGCACACCCTAGGACGCAGTTCCATCTCTAACTGTAGAAAGTTTGAATAAAGCCACCTCCTCCATTTAGTCACAGGGGAAACTATTGTTGGAACATCAAAAAAAGTGTGGTCTCCTATTAGAAAATTCATCACTAAGTGCTCTCCCTAGAGTCGAGGGTCAATGAGAATAATTTGCAGATATTTTTAACTGTAAAAAAGTAGAAACAATCTAACTGTGAAACAAAAGTTCTTGTTACTATTTTGACTAGAATTACATTGATTTATAAATGAATTTGGGAGAGAGCATTTTAAATAACGAGTCTTCTAATCCAAGCGTTGTAGCTCCTATTTAAACATTTCTCTGCAAATTTAAATATAACATAAATAAATTCTCACTCTAAATATATAAAATAATACATGTCCAATGAAAGCCCCCTTCAATGCATTTACCGTTAGTTCTCTCTTTAGAGAGAACTGCTATAGTTAGAATGGGCCGTGTCACCTCAGAACTGTCTATGCATTTATCTACATTTGCTTTATATATATATAAAATATACAGATGGCTTTGTCTTAAACAAGTGAGATATTTTCTTGGATATTATTTTATAATTGTACCATAACCAAATTTTCCTAAACTGATTCATATTTCATAATGTAAATGCACTATAGTTAAGTCACCCTTCTCCTAGTAATACAATTTAGTTTTTTTTTTAGTGTTTTCAGCTATTACCAAATCTTACTATGATTAACATAGGCAGTCCAGAGTCTATTTATTTTATTTTTAATTTTTAAATTTTTTTATTGTTGTTCAAGTGCAATTGTCTCCATTTTCACCCACCACAGCCCCCTGCCCCACCCCTCCCCACCTCCCACCCTTGAACCCACCCCCTTTGGCTTTGTCCATGTGTCCTTCATATATGTTCCTTATGCCCCCCATTATCCCCTATTTTCCTCTCCCTTCTCCTCTCTGGTTACTGTCAGATTGTTCTTTATTTCAATGTCTCTGGTTGTATTTTGCTTGCTTGAAGTGTCTAATTTTAATTTTTACCCTATGTGAAAGTTTTTGTCTTTTAATCATAATAGCAAATACATTTGGTATCAGTCATCTGTCTTGTGCTTTTTGATCATAATGGCTTCTCAGTGTTTCTGTATTTGCCAATAAAGTTTATACTTCTTTTGTTCTCAAATAAAAATTATACATTCTTTTCCCTAGAAGTTCTACAATTACAAATTTAAAACTACATTCTATAATTATCCATAATATCTTTATTCCAGTATAATTTAAGTGACAAAAACAGTTAAATTACCTAAAATTTTAATGAATTTTTACAACAACTGAAAAGGAAGAACCTTTATCCCTATAGTTTATTGGAGAAGGAAGAGAATATCTTGTGTGGATCACATTGCCAAGCAGAGTGGGATTCCAAATAGGTTAGGTGTTTTTTAAAAAACAAAACAACAACAAAAACAACTTACGTACTATCTTGGAAGACTGTAAAAGCAGAGGTGTTTTGAACATGAGCCATGACAAAGAATTCTACTGACAACTTTGAACGGAGTAAAGAAAGTCTATTTAGAAACCTTCAAGTTGTGTGGGTGTCGGTGTGCATGTGTTATCCTTATAGGCCTAAATCCAAGTATACCTACTTGGTAAGGGCAGTTTTACTATTTGGAGAAAAGTAATCAAGTCACTAGCTGGGACAAAGGAAGGCAGAGGGAGCAAAAATAATATTTTTGATGGTCAAGATTGAACAATACACATATAAAATGCTTTATAATTGAATGAATGACTAATACACAAATACTAAATAGCAGATTTCCTCAGGTATTGAAATGACCATCAACTGATATTTTGATTTCTGGGATTGAAATAGAAAGTGAGGGAGTGGCTGAGACTTGCAACTTGCAGAATGAGAACAGATTTTAGGTCAATATCTGTAATGAGAGGATTGCCAGTAACACGGGGGCAGGTGTGGGACACAGGTCCTGTGGTGGGACTGGCAAATGGAATTTCAAAAGGGAGATTTACATGTATTGTAGGTTTTTCTTTTCATGTTGTTATTGCTGATGAAGCCCTCAAATCCTTATGTAAATTTTATTAATTACTACATTTGAGTCATAGTCTTACTTTGGCATAAGCTTGGGAAGTTAAGGGAAACAATTATATCCATATTTTTAAAACTGCAAAAATCTGAGATAGCATATAGACATCATAAGAATATTACAGGTGCTACAGTTCAAAGGAAGAAATGTAATAAAACAGATCCTTTGATTCCTAAGAAATGTTTGGAAGAACATTATGTTTCCTCTAACCTCTTTGAATTGAGTCTCCAACAATACTTAAATTTGAGCTTCATAGGAAGGGTAACCTTGAAGCTTGGAAAACTTGGAGACACTGGTTATATTGATTCACTGTTAGGTTGGCTGAATTATACTTACAAAAATAGTTTTAGGAAGTCTGTGCATAACAAGCTTTCTGAGTCCTGTGTATATATATTTGTGTTGACTTTACATACTGATCACAATTTGGCTGGTTTTAAAGATCTTGAACCATGACCCCTTTCCTCAAAGCTATTTCTATATTTTCTCTGTTTTCTAACATTTACTATTGGAGAGGAAAACCCAAGTCCAGTTGGATTTTATTGTACTTCCTTTGAACATAATCTGATCTTTTCTGTTTTGATACTTGCATGATTCTTTATTTTTGAGATACAAAATATCACCAGGTTATTTCAAGTACTAATATATTTTATTAATGTTGCCTATGACTTGGTCAATCCTTGTTAAATGAATTGGATCTTTCTTATATTTGGGATGTTTTAGATTATTGCTAGAGTCTGTGTGGTCTGAACAAGGGACCCTGTGTAACCACACCGGTTGCCCTTCTGATGCCAGCCTTGAGCCCACCCAAATCAGTATCTATAACTCGTGCATCTGATTGCTTTGATTAGCTAGGCCTACAGCATCTGCCACTTGCCTGTATTTAAGGATAGAATTAGCTGCCCTGAAAGCAAACAGCTGAGCAGAGGTGAGAATGAAGATAGAGTTAGAGAAATGAAAAGTGTGGTAGCTACAAAGAATGGATGGCTGTAGGAGAAAAGAAAAACAACTATGCAGTCTACATCAATTCCATTTCCTGATCCTGTCAACTTTGTCTTTTATTGCATTGGGTGTAGGTTCTATTGTTTTTTAACTTAATGGAAGGTTCTTAATACCAGCTGTCTTCTCTTTCCTGTACTAAATATGTTTAGAAAATGTTTTCCAACTCTAACCAGAGTGCTGTATTTATTTTGCAGATTTTCCCATCGGCACTAAATTGTATATAAATTGTATATTGTATATAGCATAGGAATATGTACAATTTGGATGTTGGCATATATATAAAGTGGGAGCAGTCCCCTTTATTTCCCTCATGGTCAGTATGGCCAATGAAAATAATTTAAGCCAATCTTGAACCATGAATATGCATTATGCAAATTGACATGACTAAGTCAGCTACCCAGAAGCCAATCTACAGCCACCAAGCAATGAAAAAGTGACATTACTGGCAGGACTGCTCATCATGTGTCTTCTGTTTTTTTTCTCACAAGTGATAATGAAAGTTTAATGCAGATCCATATTTCTATCCCTGTTTATATTTGGTCCTCCAAAACAAGCCCACTAAGGACCTTTTCAGAGGATCTTTCTTGTTCTTTCTACTCAATTCACTCTGTGTTTTCTCCTTGGGCAAACAATGTGTACAAATATCAAACAAAGCTTTGGCATGCTACTGAAATACAGCAGCAGAAACAAAATTACCTCAGTAGTGTGGTCTCCTTCTGCCACATTGCCACTCTCACTTCTAGCCCTACCTTCATACATCACAACAAGCTGGAGGTATGCGAGTGTAGATCCCTTTGTTGTCTTCATGATGCAGGTGGCTGCCATGTATACTCATATAAGCTTTAGTCCTGGTTCCATAAGAGCTTATTTGAAGAAGCCAAAAAAAAAATCCATATACAATAATCATTCTCACCAATATCCCCAGTTCTTGCTCCTCCTAATTAGTAGATTTTGTTTTGTTCTTCCCCAAGGTAGCCTTCCTGTTTGGTTGATGAATGGATAAAAGAGAGTTTTGAAATATTCTTGGTAATCACATGTGACTAGACTCAGGAATATTAGGTCTAAAATATTTTTTTTAATTATCTGGGTCATTTGGCAACATCTTTCCCTAGTTTCCAATCCCTGTCTTACATTTTCTCCCATGTTTATACTCTGTGGTTGAAGTCAATGGAAAAGGAGGAACAAAACCGTGACCTTCATCACTAAAATCTCCTAAAGTATTCCCACCTATTTAAAGAAAAAATAAGACCTCAAAATAAAATATAAGAAAAGTATTTATTTTTGTAAGTTAACATAAATCTCTTTGGAAAAAAGATAATAAATAGGCCCCATAATATAAGGCTTATCTACCAACTTCAGCTTCAAAGCAAAATGTGTTTAATTCAATAAGAAAGTCACCAAGTGCTATTAAGTGTTAAAATTTCACTCCTGATGCTTACTCTCCATTTCAATCTTAGTTTTCTAATCTACAAGAAAGCTTTTTTGGATATAGAGAAAGTATCAAAATACTACCGAGGTAAACTTTTAGATATTTCTGAAGTAGATCTCAGAATCTGGCTGAATATCCTTTTATTTTTTTGAGAAGGAAATGGCATTAACAAGGGCAAGCAGGTAAGAAAGCATAAAGCATGTTTAGGGACTCAACTGAAACTGGGTTCAGTAGGAATTTGAACTGGAAAGGAAGCTCATGTTAGTGACAATATCTGGCTTAAAAGTTTGACTTTATTGGGCAGTTTGTAAGGAGCTTCTGAATTACTTTTTATCTCAAAAGCAGAGGTTTAAGCTAAATAATATGCCTCTGAGTATACCATTACCTCCTTAATTTGTTTTTCCTGTCACTGTTATTCTCTTGTGCATTTACTGATTCTCACTCTTCCTTCCTCTTAACCATATCCTGGCCAATAATTTTTTGTTCACACTATGGAACTATGAAAAAGAATTTTATATATAGTTCCTTGAGCTTTTCGAATGAAAGCCACATATAATCAAGTAAAGAAGTAGGAGATCAGTAGGTATATAGAATCAGCATGTATGCCAATGAAAGCCGGAGGTACACTGTCAGAGAATTTTACTGCACCCACGTTATGGCAGTATCCCTGGAAGGCAAAGAAAACAGTTAATAAGGATCATGAGAATTAGTGGCATACAGTTAGTATATAAGACAGAGTGGTCATGCATTGGAGTGGGTGATAGGAGAGACTTATAATGAAGTTAAACTATTATGGGAAATTTTAGACGTATGAAAACTTGAAAGGGCATTTTTATCAAAGCTTGAATGATAAAGTTGACAATGTTGAACTTACATAATGATTAAAACAAATTATGTTCCAAGAGTTCAATATATGCAGTAGAATAAAAACTTTTCATTAACTAAAGAGAAGAAATTAGGAAAGTATTTTCAATCTAAAGATAATTGGCTTTGTAAGAAATTGAGAAGACTTAAGTAGGTCTAGTTAATTTTAGTCAAGTGATTTCTAGAAAGATGCTTGATGTTTAAATATTTATAAACTTAAAAAATGAAAGAGTAGGAACCTAAAGTAAGAAAAAATGCAGATCTATACACATAGAGGAAAAAAAGATGAAAGAGAATAAAATATAAATTGCAACTAATATGTCTCTTTTTTCAATTTTAAATTGAACTTAATGAACAAGATAACCAATCAACCAGAATATGAAATGAATGATATCCCTTTCAATGTAGTCAATTGGAAAAATATAATTATTCCAGTTACATTGCAGTATTGTATTTTTAAATAAAGATTTTCTCTTCCCTGGGATATCTGGTTATTGTTATACTGTTCCATTGAGGGTGGGTTGGGATTTGAAAACAATGAAATCACACAAGGTTGTCCAACCTTTTGGCATTTCTGGACCATGCTGGAAGAAGACGAGTTTTCTCGGGCTACACATTAAATACACAAACACTAACAAAAACTAATGAGCAAGAAAAAAGGTTTTAGGTAAATTTATGAATTTGTGTTGGGCTGCATTCATAGCCATCCTGGGCTGCATGTGGCCTGTGGGCCACGAATTTGACACCCCTGGTAGAGGAAAGTCAGCTTAAGGCAAGTTATCACTGTGTCCTTGGAAATTATCTAGCCAACCACAATTTGGAAGAATGAAAGGAATTGTAGAGTTTCGTGTTTATTAGGATACTTTTGTAATAGAAACAGAGCATAAATTGATTTAAACAGCAAAGATAATTTATTGGAAAGGAACTGAAGTTCATCAAATAGTCAAAGGAACAGCTTGTAGAACCAGGTCAACTGGGGGACTTCTGCAATTTACAGTGGGACCTCTATGCTAATCATGTTTATTTTCTGACTATTTTCATGCAGTAGAGACCTGGATACAGGCAGTTTTGTGATGGTGACTTATTGCTTCAAAGGTAAAGTAGGGAAAGAGTACTCTTCCCTATTGGCTATAGCAGAAAAATTAGTAGGGAAGGTCATTAATTGGGTCTGCCTGGATCAATGTTCATTTTTTAACTTGTTTTGGAGAGTGAGAGTGTAATATTTTGATTATTTAAATTCGTTGCATTCTTATCCAGTAAGCAGATAAGTGGATCTTTTAGCAGGAGAGGGAGAAGAGATTTGACTACAAAAAAACAATGGCCATTGTTACCAAACAGAAATGGGGTTCTGCTGCCTACCTCCCATAGGCAAGTTCCAGAGGCTGAAGTTTGGTGAAGAAGGAAGATGGCGGCATGGTAGGAGGGAGCCAATTCCACTTCCCCCTACACATGGGAGAGAAACCTAGCAGATCTATGGGGGAAGAGAGCAAACAGCCAACAGTACCACAGAGTATATGAAAATAGGAGACCAAAAATTGTAGCAGACATTGAAAAGCCAGCCAGTAAGGAGGGTGCTTCAGGAAAATAAGGGCCCAAGGATCCATGCAAAGATGGGGGAAGCTGCAGCCCCAGGCCTGCACCCACTGAGTCTGCCACAGGGCTCTTGGGAGAGAGTTGGGTTGGCTGCTCCCTTCCCAGCCAAGCAGGGTTTGAGCAGCACCAGGAGAGACCTTGTTGCTTGAGGTCATGGAGAGAGGAGTCGGGACTGCAGGGCAAACACGGGGGGTGGGGCGGTGAGCATCCACGCAAAGCCCTGGGAAGAGTGCACACTGGAACCATGCGACTGGAGGCGGCCTGACTGGGCGCCCGTGCCCACAACCCAGGGAGAGTGTGCTTTGTGTGGGACTTGGGGCCCACACACATGGACTCAGAGAGAGTGCGCTCTCCGTGGAAGGACCAGGGCCCATACCCTGGGAAAGTGCACACTCTGTAGGAAGCCCATAACCATAAACCTGGAGGGAGCGCTCTCTTCACGAGGGTCCTGGAACCCACACCCATGACCCTGGAGAAAGTGCGTCTTTGGGAGGGCCTGGATCCCGCACCCAGGACCCTGTGGAGGGTCTCCGGGCTTGCTCTGGGGAGAGCATGCAACTAGCCCTGGGGAGAGTGCCCAGCGCTGAACAGGAAGGGAGAAAAGCTATACAGCCTGCAGCCAGCAAGACCAGAAAAACTGGTTTGGCCAGTATGAAACCAGCAAGAGGGTTTTTTTTATTGTTGTTGTTGCTTTTTTCCTTTCTTTTTTTAAAGTAATTTTTTAATATTTTTAATCTCTCAGTTCCTTTTGCTTCTTTTTCCTTCTTTCTTGTTTTATTCCTTCTTCCTTTCTTTCCAATTTTATCTCTTCTTCCTTCCTCTTTCTGCTCCCCCCCTTTCTCTCTTTTTCTTTTCTTTTTAAATACCCACAAGTGAGGCAAAAAACAAACAAACAAAAAAAAAAAAACCCCACAATAATCCAGAACTGTGAAAAGACCAGAGTTGGACCAAAAGAAGGGGCATCCCAACAGCTGAGACAGTGAGACAAGTTTTACTTTGCTATTACAGAGAACCTGCAAGTTATTGCATATTTGCATTATTATTTTTCATTATTCTTTCATCTTTTATTTTAATAGTATTTTTGTATTCCTCTTCTTTCTGTATAGTTTTCTTCACTTGACTGGCTATATTGTATCATTTGACAGGTTTTCCCTGTTCTCTCATTCATAGTGCACTGCTAATTTACTGTCCTTCACTTCACTTGTGTTCCATTAGCATACAACTCAGGGTCCTATACTCCCTATTCTTGTTATCTAGATCTCATAGATTCTGTCATATGATTATTGACCTAATATTATCGTAAATAATAGCTGTTCTATACAATTGTAAATAGTTCACAACAGATCTTAGCCCACTTCACGGTTTCCTGAACTCTATTACTGTAATAGTTAACCTATTCTCTCATACACTATGCCTATTTACTATCCTTTACCTTCACCTTACCTCAGAATCTGACCTCCCACAATCTCACTGCATTCTAGATCCAAATCGCAATCCTTCCCTTCCCAACAAGAGTCTTATCTTCTTTCCATCCTTTCTAAAAAGTGGCTAGTTGGGCAGAAGATCACGATTAACACTATACATAACCAAAGGATCTCCTATCTCTTCTCTACTGACTGGTACTGTAAATATCATAGAGTACTCTCTTGCTGTCTTAAGCCATTTTGCCTTCCCCCCCTCCAACTGAGCACAAAAAAGAGTAGGTGGAAGCTGTGAACACCAGGATACCCAAAGGAGACAGCACCACTGATTCTCACAGGTATTCTACCACAGAAGTTCACACCATAAACCCAGGGAGCCAGAACAGATCAATTTCAGAAGCTGAGGCTGACAAGAAGAGTCTCACAAACAATGGGAAAACAAAGAAATGATCCCCAAATGAAAGGAAAAGAGGAAGCCTCAGAAGGAATGCTAAATGAAATAGAGGCAACTATCAGATTTTGAGTTCAAAGCAATGGTTATAAGGAAGCTCAATGAGCTCCCAATGAGATACCAGAAACTACAGGGAAGCTACAATGAACTTACTGAAAACTATATCAACATGAAAAAGGAAATAGAAACTATCAACAAGGGCCAGGAGGAAATGAAGAATATAATTTCTGAACTGAAGAACACAGTAGAAGGAAACAAAAGCAGGACTGATGAAGCAGAAGATTGGATCAGCGAGTTGGAGGACCAAGTAGAAAAAACATCCAGAAAGAGCAAGAAAAGGAAAAGAGGCTCAAAAAGAATGAAGAGGGATTAAGAGAAACACAAGACAATATGAAACGTAGTAATATCCATATAATAGGGATACCAGAAGGAGAAGAAGAAGAGCAAGGGATAGAAAACCTATTTGAAAAAGTAATGATGGAAAACTTTCCTAATTTGATGAGAGAAAAAGTCACACAAATCCAGGAAACACAGAGAGTCCCAATCAAGAGGAACCCAAAGAGGCCCACTTCAAGACACATCATAATTACAATGGTGAAATTCCAGGACACAGAAAGAATCTTAAAGGCAGCAAGGGAGAAAAAAGAAGTAACATGCAAGGGAGCCCCGATAAGGTTAGCAGCTGACTTCTCAATGGAAATGCTCCAAGCAAGAAGAGAATGGCAAGAAATATTCCAAGTAACGAGAAGCAGAGGCTTTCAACCAAGAATACTTTACCCAGCAAGGCTCTCAATCAAGATAGAAGGCCAAATAAGGAGTTTCCCAGACACAAGAAGTCTAAAAGGATACACCTTCACCAAATCAGCTCTGCAAGACATGCTAAGGGACTGCTTTAAGGAAAGGAAAGAAGGAAGAGAGAGAGAGAAGAACACAGGCACGAAAATGGCAATGAATAAGTACCTATCAATAATAACCTTAAATGTAAATGGATTAAATGATCCAATCAAAAGACATAGAATAGCTGAATGGATAAGAATGCATAACCCACACATATGCTGCCTACAAGAGACCCACCTCAGGACAAAAGACCAACATGGACTCAAAGTGAAAGGCAGGAAACAAATATTTAAGCAAATGGACAGGAAAAAAAGCCGGGGTAGCAATACTCATATCAGACAAAATAGACTTCAATAAAAGGGTCATAAAGAGAGACCCAGAAGTTCACTTAATAATACTCAAGGAAAGAATCCACCAAGAAGACATAAACATTGTAAATATATATGCACCCAACATAAGAGCACCAAAATACATCAAGAAAATCTTAAAGGACTTCAAGGAAGATATTGACAGCAACACAATTATAGTAGGGGATTTTAACACACCACTGTCAAAAATGGACAGATCTTCCAAACAAAATATCAACAAAGATATTGTTGCATTGAACAACACTCTAGATGAAATGGACTTCACTGATATATATAGAGAGAGCCCTTCATCCCAAAGAAACTAAATACACATTTTTTTCAAATGCACATGGAACACTATCAAAGATAGACCACATGATAGGACACAAAACAAGCCTCAACAAATTCAGGAAAATTGAAATCATACCAAGAATTTTCTCTGACCACAGGGGACTGAAACTAGAAACCAACCACAAGGGGAAAAACCTAAAACACTCAAAATCTTGAACATTGAATAGCATGCTATTAAACAATGAATGGGTCAAGAATGAAATTAGGGAAGAAATCAAAAAGTTTTTGGAAACAAATGAAAATGAACTCACAATGACCCAAAACTTATAGGACACAGTGAAGGCAGTTCTGAGAGGGAAATTCATAGCGGTACAGGCCTACTTAAAAAAGATAGAAACATTTTAAACAACCTAACCCTATACCTACAAGAACTCAAGGAACAACAACAAATACAGCCCAGAGCAAGTAAAAGGAAGGAAATAACCAAGATCAGAGCAGAATTAAATGACATACAGACTAAAAGCACAATCCTAAGAATCAATGAATCCAGGAGCTGGTTCTTTGAAAAGATAAAAAAAAATTGACAAGCCTTTAAGCAGTTTTATTGAGAAAAAAAGAGAGAGGACCCAAATAAACACAGTCAGAAATGAAAGAGGAGAGATTACAATGGACACCTCAGAAATACAAAGGATTGGAAAAAATTACTATGAAGAACTGTATTCTAAGGAATTTGAAAACCTATGTGAAATGGACAAATTTCTAGAAAAACATAACCTTCCAAGACTCAATGAAGAAGAAGCAGAAAGCCTAAACAGACCAATAACAGCAGAAGAAATTGAATCAGTAATCAAAAAACTCTCGACTCAGAGAATCTCTGGATGGGATGGTTCAGGAGAATTCTACAAAGCATTTAAGGAAGAGCTAACCCCTATCCTTCACAGAATATTCCAAAAAATCCAAATGATGGAAGACTCCCAAACTCTTTTTATGAAGTCAGCATCATTCTAATCCCAAAACCAGATAAAGACACAACACAGAAGGAAAACCTCAGGCCAATATCGCTGATGAACATAAATACTAAAATCCTCAACAAAATATTGGCAAACAGCATCTAACAACACATGAAAAAGATCATACACCATGACCAAGTGGGATTCATCACAGGGATGCAAGGATGGTTTAACACTAACAAGTAATTAAATGCAATACACTGCATAAACAAAACCAAAGACAAAATACACATGATCATATCAATAGATGCAGAAAAGCATTTGATAAGGTACAGCACCCATTTATGATAAAAACACTCAGCAAAGTGGGAATAGAGGGAGCATTCCTCAACATAATAAAGGCCATACATGTGAGACCTACAGCCAACATCATACTCAATGGGCAAAAACTGAAATCTTTTCCACTAAGATTAGGAACAAGACAAAGATGTCCACTTTCACCATTTCTATTCAATATAGTATTGGAAGTTTTAGCCACAGTGATCAGACAAGAAAAGGAAAGAAAAGGCATCCAAATTGGCAAGGAGGAAACAAAACTGTCTTTGTTTGCAGATGACATGATAGTGTAGCTAGAAAATTTTATAGACTCCACCTCAAAATTGCTCAACCTGATAAATGAATTTGGGAAAACAGTGGGATACAAAGTCAATATCCAGAAATCAAAGGCATTTTTGTATACCAACAATGAAACAATAGAAGCAGAAATCAAGAAAAAATCCCATTCGATATAGCAAGAAGAAAAATAAAATACCTAGGAATAAACCTAGCCCAGGAGGTAAAAGTTCTCTATGCAGAAAACTACACAACACTAAAGAAAGGAATCAAGGAAGACACAAATGAATGGAAACATGTACTGTGTTCAAGGATCAGAAGAATTAACATCATCAAAATGCCCATACTACCCAAAGCAATTTACAAATTCAATGCTATACCTATTAAAGTACCAATGGCATATTTCACAGACACAGAACAAACACATCAAAAATTTAAATGGAACTGTAAACAACCCTGAATAGCTGCTGCAATTTTGAGAAAGAAGAGCAAAGTAGGAGGGATCAAAATACCTGATACCAAACTGTATTACAAGGCCACTGTAATCAAAACAGTGTGGTACTGGCATAAAAAAAAAGGCACATGGACCAGTGAATAGAACAGAGAGCCCAGAAATAAGCCCAATCTCTACAGTCAATTAATATTCGACAAAGGGGGCAGCAACATAAAATGGAGTAAAAATAGCCTCTTCAACAAGTGGTGTTGAGAGAACTGGACAGCTACATGCAAAAAAAAAAAAAAAAAAAGAAGAAGAAGAAGAAGAAGAAGAAGAAGAAAAGAAAAGAAACTCGAGCACCAAGTTACACCATACACAAAAATAAATTCAAGGTGGATAAAAGATTTAAACATAAGCTATGACACCATTAAAGTCCTAGAGGAGAACATAGGCAGGAAAATCTGAGATATTTCATGCAGCAACATTTTACTTATATGTCCCCTAAAGCACTGGGCATAAAGGAAAGAATAAACAAATGGGATCTCATCAAAATAAAAAGCTTCTGCACAACTATAGAAAACAGTATTAAAATAAAGAGAACCGACTGTATGGGAAAACATATTTGCCAATGATATCTCAGACAAGGGTTTAATCTCCAAAATACATAAAGAACTTACACGACTCCACTCTAAGAAGACAAGCAAACCAATTAAAAAATAGGCAAAGGACTTGAACAGACACTTCTCCAAGGAGGACATACAGAGGATCCAGAGACATATGAAAGGATGCTCAATATCGATAGCTATCAGAGAGATGCAAATTAAAACCACAATGAGATACCACTTCACACCAGTCAGAATGGCCATCATAAACAAAGCAACAAAAAACAAGTGTTGGAGAGGTGGTCAAGAAAAGGGGACTCTAGTGCACTGTTGGTGGGATTGCAGACTGGTACAACCACTATGGAAAGCATTATGGAATTTTCTAGGAAAACTAAAAATGGATTTACCTTTTGACCCAGCAATTCCACTGGTAGGAATATACCCTAAGACTCCTGAAACACCAATCCAAAAGAACCTATGCACCCCAATGTTCATAGCAGCACAATTTACAATAGCCAAGTGTTGGAAGCAATCTAGATGCCCATCAGTAAATGAATGGATCAAAAAACTATGGTATACTTACACAATGCAATTCTATGCAGCAGAAAGAAAGATGGAACTCCTACCCTTTGTGACAGTATGGATGGAACTGGAGAGCATCATTCTAAGTGATATTAGCCAGGCAGTGAAAGACAAATACCATATAATCTCACCTTTAACAGGAACCTAAACAACAAAACAAACAAATAAAATATAACCGAAGACACTGAAATAGAGAACAGGCTGACAGTGTCCAGAGGGGAGAGAGGAGGGAATTTCAGGGGAAAAGGGGAAGGGTTTACAGAAACAAGTATAAAAGACACATGGACAAAAACTAGTGGGGGTGGAAATGGGAGGGAAGTGGGGAGGGCTGGGCGGGTGGGTTGGGATAGGAATAAAAGACAGAAAACTGTACAAGAACAACAATTAAGAAAATTTGGGAAAAATAAAGAAATAAAAGAAGTTTCATGGAAAATGAAATGAATCTTTTATTCAAAAGCTACACAATTTTGGAGGAAAGGCAGGCTTCTTCCTCAGACGCCATTTCTTATAGAACATCCAGAGAAAAACCCTACTACCCTCTGCCAGACCAACCCAAGGCTGCACCCAGAGTTCCTTCTCCCGTGTGAAAATACCTTCCTTTGGGAAACTTCAGGCAACTGCTGCACGATATCCAGATGGCTTAACTTGCTCCTACTTGTGATCCAGCTTTAGGCTTCTTTCTGGAGTCTGTGTGTGCATGGCCCATGCCACCAGCTGTCCCTGCCACTTCCTGTGCTGGTGGGTATGGGGCTTGAGGTCTGGGTCCTGGCCGCACAGCTTCCAGGGCCCGCCAATCTATGAGCACTACAGCCAGACAGGGTGAGCAAGGGGAAGGAGAAAGCCCATGTTTCCCCCTTAGTCTCTGTTTAAATCTCCTGGACCAAAATTGTGGGCACCCCAGCCAATCCAGTCCTTTTCCCAGGCCAAACTGGCAGGTCTGCGTCTACCCCTGCTGCCATGTTCTGGAAGAGAGTGGGAGAGCTTTTCACTAGCCTCGTGAATGCTCCAGGCAAGGCCTGCTCTTGCTTATTTCTGCCCTGGGGCTAGGGAAATCTGTCATCAGATGGTACACTAACAGTGCAGCTTCACCCCAGTGGCCTAGGGTGTTTCCCATGATCCCTCCCTCACTTCAAAGTCTGACCAGGCCATCTGGCCAAATCTACCTGTATGGCCACCACAGTCACATATATCAATCAATACATCCCAGTAAGACATTTACTAGTTAATTGGAAATATTTGGTTATATTAACAGCTTGTCCAAAACCAAGCTCATATTGGTTTCTATCTTCTTTCTACACAAGGCACCTGTCTTTCAAAAATTATCTGTAGTGATATTTCAAACAAAAAATTAAACCATAGAAATGTACTTAATCTTCTTGATTTTCAGGTTCCCTATTTACAAAATCAAAATAATCAGTTCCTATTAATATGAGATTCCCCAATTATTATGAGTTATAGCAGACTGAATTGAATGAGTAAAAGGCATCTACAGTCATGCAGAGCTTAATGGTAGGGATACATTCTGAGAAATGCGTGCACAGATGATTTAATCACTGTGCGACTATCAAAGAGTGCATGTACACAAACCTAGATGGTATAGTGTGCTGCACACCTAGGATACACTGTGTAGCCTATTGCTCTTAAGCTATAAACCTGTACAGAATTTTAATGTATTGACCACATAGGCAATTTTAATGCAATGGTAGTTGTATATGTCAGCACACCTAAACATAGAAAAGGTACAGTAAAAATATAGCATAAAGAATAGGACTTCCAGCCAAGATGAAGGCGTAGGTGGACACACTGTGGCTTCTCACACAACCAAAATTAAGGACAACAAGGGTTTAGAAATAAGAAAGCAACCAGAACTGAGAGAAAATTGAACTGTACGAAGGTCCAACAACCATTCATCCAGACCCGTAAAACGGGCAAAGGCGTGGCAGGAAGTCGATGAAGCTGATGGACCCGGTTGTGCAGGCAGCTGCTGGCAGACTCGGGCCTGCAGGTGGTGGCTAGCAGACCCCAGGTGCAAGGCAGCTGGCTGAACAGGCAGTCTCACATTGGCCCAAGCAGATAAACTAGGTGAAAAAGGGGAATGAGACAGAATTCAAAACCCAGGGCCCCAGCGCTGGGAAATAAAACCTAAAAACACTGAGACCCTGCCCCCACATACAGCATCACAAACCAGTGACTGGGCTGCCCCGTCCTGGTGAACACCTAAGGCTCCGCCCCTCACTACGTAACAGCTGCTACCAGACCTAAAAAAAAAAAAAAAAAAAAAAACCCAAACCAAAAATGGCTCAAATGGGAGAACAGATCAAAGCCCCAGAGCCAATTCATCTAAGTGACCAAGAGATAGCCAACCTATCAGATGCAGAGCTCAAAGCACTGGTAATCAGGATGCTCACAGAATTGGTTGATTTTGGTCGCAAATTAGATGAAAAAATGGAGGCTACACTGAGTGAAATGAAGGAAAACGCACAGGGAACCAATAGTGATGGCAGGAAAACTGGGACTCAAATCAATGGAGTGGACCAGAAGAAAGAAACAAACATCCAATCAGAAAAGAATGAAGAAACAAGAATTCAAAAAAATGAGGAGAGGCTTAGGAACTTCCAGGACATCTTTAAACCTCCCAACATCCGAATTATAAGGGTACCAGAAGGGGAAAAGGAAGAGCAACAAGTGGAAAACTTATTTGAACAAATAATAAAGTAAAATTTTCCCAATCTGGCAAAGGAAATAAACTTCCAGGAAGTCCAGGAAGCTCAGAGTGTCCCAAAGAAGTTGGACCCAAGGAAGAACACACCAAGGCACATCATAATTACATTAGCCAAGATTAAAATGAAGGAGAGAATTCTAGAAGCATCAAGGGATAAGGGCACAGTCACCTACAAAGGAGTTCCCATCAGACTGTCAGCTGATTTCTCAAAAGAGATCTTACAGGCAAGAAGGGACTGGAAAGAAGTATTTGAAGTCTTGAAAGGCAAGGTCCTCCATCCAAGATTGCTCTATCCAGTGAAGGTTTTATTTAGAATGGAAGGACAGATAAAGTGCTTCTCAGATAAGGTCAAGTTAAAGAAGTTCATCATCACCAAGCCCTTATTATATGAAATGTTAAAGGGACTTACCTAAGAAAAAGAAGATAAAAATATGACAGTAAAAAGACAGCAAACTCACAGATATTAACAACCACACCTAAAACAAAAGCAAACTATGCAAACAGCTAGAACAGGAATAGAAACACAGAAATGGAGATCACATGGAGGGTTAGCAAGAGGGGAGTGGGAAGAGGAGAGAGGGGAAAAGGTACAGAGAATAAGTAGCATAGATGGTGGGTAGAAAATAGACAGGGGGAGGGCAAGAATAGTGTGGGAAATGTAGAAACTAAAGAACTTATGACGCATGGACATAAACTAAAGGAGGGGAATGTGGGTGGGAGGGGGTGTGCAGGGTGGAGGGGAATGATGGGGGAGAAATGGGACAATGTAATAGCATAATCAATAAAATATAATTTAGAAAAAGTAAAAATTTGGCAGACCTGTGTAGAACACTTTGAGTGGCTAGCAGGACTGAAAGTTACTCTGGGTGAGTCGGTGAGTGGTGAGTGAATCTGAAGGCCTAGGATATTACAGTACACTTAGGCTACATTAAATTTATTTACAAATATTTTTCTTTTTTTAATAAAAAATTAACCCAGTTTACTGTAACATTTTACGTTATAAACTTTTATTTTTTAACTTTTGGGTCTTTTGTAATAACACTTAGCTTAAAACACAAACACATGGTGTAGCTGTAAAAGTTATTTTCTTTCTTTATATCCTTATTCTATGAGCTATATTCTATTAATTTTTTTTTACTTCTTAAATTTTTTTTGCTAAAGACTGAGACACAAAAACACACTTGAGCCAAGGCCTACCCAGGGTCACCATCACGGTCATCCACCGGCACATTTTGTCCCACTGGTCAGTGTTCAGGGGTCACACCAGCACAGCGCTACCATTTCCTATGATAACAATGACTTCTGGAGTATCGCCTGAGGACCTGCTTCAGGGTCTTCTCGAAGAGGTGTCACTCTTTTACAAAAGATGTCCATAATGGTTTGCTTTGCTTGGTAAATTTCTTCCTTCCTTCCTTTTTTTCAAAAACAGATATTTGATTCTGAGCAGATAATGAACCATGAAAATTCCTCTCCATTAACGAAAATCTTCTAATGTTAGGGTCTGCAGCAGACCCTTCTTCGTGGCATAAGCCCAGATCCCACTTGGAGATGCACAGGACCCACACCCACAGATAGGTTCTCTCGTGGGTAATCAGATTTGTAATATACCTAAGCTGCTTTTTGCTAAAAAACTCCCTCACCCTGCAAATGCTTACTGTAACTTCCTAAAATCCATGCTGAGCCTTGCAGGGGCCAGTGTGACTGGCTCAGCCACTTTTGCCTATTCATTTGCTAATATCCTTCTTCTGTGATGTAATGAGGGGCATTGGCTCCTTTGTTGTAACTGGGATAGTGAGGAAGAACCATCTTGGAATGTAAGGAGATATTAGAATAAAGGCCTGTCATGGCAGAGGCCACGGCTTTTGCTCCCCTTGAGAGAAAAGCCTGTCTGTCGTCCTTATTCTTCCACCAGACTCAGTAGTCTGTGTGTATGTTTTAATTCATCCATAATGATGTGGACACTACAGGCCGGTGTCTGCCACAAGGGTCCATGTGTTCAAACATTTTAAGGAGCTTGGTGAGGTCTGCAAAAACTTCTGCTAAACATCTCATTGTGAAGTTTCTTGAGGGGTTTTCTTTTCCTCCTGTGATTTCCTTTTCTTTTGTTTCTTCTTCAGCTAGGAGTTACTGTTCCAGTTCCAACAACAGCTCATTAGTCAATTTTTCAGGAAGCACTTTCAGGAGCTACTACTCACTGTCATCTTCATCCACACCCAGGTTAAAGTTTTCATCTCAGCCACAGCCTTACTGAGTTTTGCAACCTCCTCACTCTTAGCAGATTATTTGAAGTCACAGACACCCTCTTTAGTGTCTTCTGGATGCCATTTATACACTCCTTGGTGACATCACCCCAAGCCAAGCAAAATTTTTGATGAAGTTATAGATGTTGTAGCCCTTTCAGAATTCCATGAGTGTCTTCTCAGTGTCTCCCTCAATTGCAACAATAGCCTGAGACAAGGTCCTGCTTGTGCAGTAGGCTATAAAAGATGCCCCCTGGATAACCCCTTGATCCATTGTTTGGATCAAATAGGCAATGTTTGGAAGGAGAAACACTTTTGAAACTGGGATAAAGATAACCAATAAAAGGTAGATGTCTGGGAGCGTTATCAACAATAAGCAAAGTTTTGAAAGGTATCTTATTCCCCAAACAGTACTTCTTCATTTCACTGGAATAGCAATTCAGGAGGGCATCATGGAAAAGAAGCTGGGTCATTCTTATTGCTCCTGTGGTACATAAACAGAGTGTGTTCACTCTGCCAGATCACAAAGAATTTCAATTTGTAACCTGCAACAGTGCCTTTAAGAAAGTCTGTCATCCTGTCCTTAAAAGGCCTTAAAACCTGTCTTCGATTTGGCCTCCTCATGGACGAACGTCCCTTCAGGCATTTATTTCCAGAAAATGGAGATTTCATCTATATTGAATATCTACTCTGCCAAGTAATTTTCCTCCACAATCAGCTTATCTAGAGTTTCCAAAATTTCTTCAGATTCACCACTCATGTTCACATTATGTAATGAATAACAATTCTTGAGTAATTTAAACTATGTAGATAGACCTAGGAGTAAATTTAACAGTGTAGTCTGGTCCAGCCTTTCCTTTCAATGTTGCAGACGGAGTTTTGCCTCAGCAATGACTGTTATGGCACTGAGAGGAATATCTTCTTTGCTCTTCAATCCAGGTTGCTAAAAGATTCCCCGGGTCTAATACTGACCCTTTCCGAACTTTTGTTAGTCTCATTGCCTTCAAAGAAATAGACCTTTTAACAGCTTCCATGGCATTATTCTTGCTCTTTAAGATTGTTAACAGTGGAGGAATGGGATATGACCGACCAGCGAGAAATAACCATCACTGATTCTTACTTTTGTAGTTTACCCTCTTGTTGTGACCTCTTACTGGCAACATTAAAAAAGTGGATTTTGTACACTTAAGGGCCTGAAGTTTATATGCATGCCATTAATAATTTGGATTTAAGTTCAAAATGACACATTATTTCTTGATACTATATATTGTGTTAAAATCAGTCAATTATACCACTTCTATTAAAGTGTTTGGATGCATTGCTTCTATCACTTGTTGGATTGACTCTTTATCTATGTTATTATACAACTCATCAATATCTCGTGGCTAAAGAAGACTCAACTATAGAGCCCAATAACATGCTATGAGATACTTATTTCTACCTATTGAATCCACTTACTTCATTATTATTTTACCCAAATTTTTCCATCCCTTTATCAAGGCTGACACAACAGAAACAGTTTAATACCTTGCTGAACTGCAACTTGTATCAATAAACCTAGGATCCTTATCAGGAAAGGAATTATAACTTGTTTGACATAACTTGATTTCCTCTGAATACTAGACCATGAGTTTTTGGAAACCCTGTGCTTAATAGTACAATCCAGATGTTCACCTGTGATTGACATCAAATGCAAGGGTCCATATTCTGTTACTCAGACCATTTTTGTTATTGAGAAAATATTGATAATCTTGCCAACATCAGTTTTCTGGAGCTTCCTGGTTTTTAGTGGTGATTCAATGAATCCCAGCAATTTCTCAGCCATCTCTGTAGTGTTTTTATAATACTAGATCATAAAAAGCTTCTGTGACTGGCAATTACAAAAAATAATTTCTAAAATATTTGAATGTTTCCTCTGTTGAGTGAAGTTTTTCATTGTCATTGTAACCAGATCACCTCCCATGCTTAGCACTCTAAAAGATAATATTCATCTGGAATCTAAGTTGATGCATTTATCTTTTTTAAAGAGCAATCATTATATTTCCACATTTAAGAGTTAAACTTGGTATTCATTTTTCTCAGAACTGGGGAGTACCTTAACAACAAACTCTCAGATTTTATGGATCAAAATCCTATACCTAGGAAATAAAATAAATTATTGATGATCACATATCTCATTAGTGATAAAACTGAAACCAGGGGGAAAACTTTATTTATTACTTCTCATCTATATCAGAAGCTGTCCATATGAAATCCATTTATGAGTTTAGAGAAGCTTCTCAATTAACTATATTGTGTGGAAAATTCTGTCTACATGAACAATGCATTTCTTACAACTTTCATTGTATTCTCAAAGCAGATCATGAACCAAAAATGTAAAGAACTATTGATCTAGGTCAAATTGGTAATTGCAACTTTAAAGATTAAATAAAATGTGAAAGTATAAAGGAAGTTTAGATATGAATCTTAGAAACACATTTTCAGTCTTATCAGAATATGTTGTTTCTTACAGAGAGGAACAAAATCAGAAAAAAAGTTTGAAGTTTTCTCTATGTTAACATTAAGTCATACTCTCAAAATCTTATGCATTCATCAGAATTGCTCCTGAATGTAATGATAGCCTAATCATCACTAGAGTGCAAGTTGGTTTGTGAATATATGCATATTTGTTTTGTAAATGTTTCATGGGTGAAATTATTAATTAGCATCTAATTAATATTTGTGTTGCTCAGAGCGTAATTTTTAAAACCCAGAATCAAGAAAATAAAGAATAATTAATTATCCATTGCTCATTTCTTCTTTAAAATTCTCCATTGCTAAACTCAGCAGCACAAAAGAGAAATTAAAAAAAAATAAATCCTAAGTAACTTAATCTAATTCTTTTCATTTTACCCAATTACTGATATTCTTTATGTTTTCATTCATTCTAAATCATTCTTAAATAAAATATTTTGTAAGTATTTAACCATTTTTGAAAAGATAATAATTGTTAGTATTTTAGGATTATGTTGAAGAATTTCCTCCAGTTTTGGGATGGTGAAAATTGCAAATTTAAACTATAAGGACAGCACCTGGATGAAATATGATGAGCCCCAAAGCGCTAAGTTAAAAGAGTGAATTGCAGAATAAGTGTTTCTTTCAATCAGATGATCTGGGGTAGTTCTACACTTGGTAAAACAGGAGCTTGCACCAAGTTATGCTATGTAGACTTAGATTCAGAAAAAGTTATTCTTGAATCCTGAGCTCCATCAGTTACTAACTGGGAAATGATGGACAATTTACTTCTCTATTTCTCGATTTTCTCATCCAAAAACTGGAAATGATAATATAGATGAAATAATACATGATAACTGAGAAGCAGTCAGCAAATTGTAATCATTTTAAACAGGCAAGCCAACAGTATTACGTTCTGTCCAGGCAAGAGTATTAAAATTGTACAGGTAAAGATATGGGAGTGAAGGTATCCACAGAAGAGTAACAGGAGAGTACACAGGCAAAGGAGAGTAGGGAAAAGACTTTGTCCTTACACAATTTACACTGTTCAAATGAAAAGGAATCTCGATCAGAAGAGTTATTCTCATCCTGTGTCTATGTAAGAAAGTTCTTGTGGCTATTCTCACTGATGACTTTGGGTAAGATCCTCTAAATTTCACCTATTATACTTTGGCTTCTCAGATAGTTGACTCAAAAGAGGTAGTTGGCTCAAATGAGAAGAGAAGATGCTAACTCTATTGATTTAAAGTCTGGACTTTGTAATAGATGTCATTTCTCATTGTCACTTCTCACTAATGCATTGGCATTCTAAAGTCAAAGTCGGTCTCAGGACAGTTTCTGGTCACTTATATACCTACCAAACTGGAATCAACAAAGGTGGCACAGTAGTTTTAAGTAGACCCAGGAGATTCTAATGCACAGCAAGATTCAGTGACTTTGAACATTAAAGTTGTCCTGGAGGTTCCTAAGCCTCTCCTCAGTTTTCTGAATTCTTGTTTCTTCATTCTGTTCTGGTTGAATGTTTATTTCTTCTTTCGGGTTCAAACCATTGATTTCAGTCCCAGTTTCCCTCCCATCGCTGTTGGTCCCCTATGCATTTTTCTTTAATTCACCTTTCATAAACTTCAATCTTTCCTCTATTTTGCCACCATACTCAACCATTTCTGTGAGCATCCTGATTATCAGTGTTTTGAACTGTGCATCTGATACGTTGGCTGTCTCTTCATCACTTAGTTGTATTTTTTTCTGGGGTTTTAATCTGTTCTTTAATTTAGGCCTTTTTTTTTTTTTTTTTTTTTTTTTTTTTTTTTTTTTTTTTTTTTTTTTTTTTTTTTTTTTTTTTGTCTTGGCTGGTCTGTTACATAGTAACTGGCAATCCACATCACTGCATTGTGACACTGTCTGTGGGGGAGGGGTGTGAGAGGGAACAATGCTGCTCGTTCAGCTCTCTGACATCTTTCAGCCACTTCCCCTACTACCCACAAGCAAATTGGGCCCTTCTGGTGCTGATTCCCAGGGGGATGGGTTTGTGTATGTCCTAGGACCCTGTGGGTCTCTCCAATGAACTCTCCTGTGAGGCTGGGAGTTTCTCCTGCTGCTGCCTCAACCCCCACAGGTGTTTTCAGTCAGAGGTTTTGAGTCTTTATTTCCCTGTATTGGAGCCCTGGGTTGTACAGTCTGTCTTGCTCCTCAGTTGTTCCTCCTGATTTATCCGCACGTGAACCACCTGCTCCAATAGCCACCGCCCCACCTGGTCTGAGAGCTGCTGCCATGCCAGGAGTCCTCTCCACCCTGGCTGCCTGTCTCTGCTCCTCCTACCAGTCTGGATAAATGTTTCTTCTTTAACTTCTTGGTCGTTAGACTTCCATACAGTTAGATTTTCTGGCTGTTCTGTTTTTTTGTTGTTGTTGTTTTTAATTTTTTAATTTGTTGTTGTCCTTCTTTTGGTTGTATGAAGAGGCACATTGTATCTACCTACTCCTCCATCTTGTCCAGAAGTCTATTTTTATTTTTTATTGTTCAATTACAGTTGCCCCCATTTCCCCATTAATCTCCCCATCCCTACCCACCCCTTCTTCCCATGTTCAATCCTCCCCCTGTTGTCTTTGTCTGTGTGTCCTTTATACATGTTCCTTGATGACCGTCCCCTTCTTTCCTATATTATCTCCTTCCCTCTGGTTACTGTAGTTTGTTCTTTATATCATCTCTGGTTATATTTTGCTTGCTTGTTTGTTTTGTTGATTAGGTTTCAGTTCTAGATGTTGCTTTGGTTTGTTTTGTTGATACGGTATTTGTCTTTCACTGCCTGGCTTATTTCACTTAGCATAATACTCTCCAGTTCCATCCATGCTGTCTCAAAGGGTAGGGATTCCTTTTTTCTTTCTGCTGCATAGTATTCCATTGTGTAAATGTTCCACAGTTTTTTGATCCACTCATTTACTGATGGGCAAGCAGGCTGTTTCTGGTACTTGGCTATGTAAATAACACTGCTATGAACATAGAAGTGCATAGGTCCTTTTGAATTGGTGCTTTGGGATTCTTGGTATAACCCCAGCAGTAAAATTCAAATTTAATTTTTAAAATATAAATATTATTATTTTGGTGATCTTTTTAAAATAAACTTTGATAATGTGTCTTTAAAACAATTTATCCAATTCATATCATTGTTAACATTTGTTTCCATATAGTTGTTGATAATAGTGTCTTATTCTTTTTATATTTATTGTAATATCTGTCACTTTCTAATTCTTGACATTGGTAATTTGTGATTCCTTCATCCTGATAGGGTATTTTTTAAAGATTTTATTTATTTTTAGAGAGGAAGGGAGGGAGAAGAGAGAGAGAGAAACATCAATGTGTGGTTGTCTCTTGCACATCCCCCACTGGGGACCTGGCCTGCAACCCAAGCATGTGCCTTGACTGGGAGTCAAATCAGGGAACCTTTGGTTTGCAGGCTGATGCTCAATCCACTGAGCCACACCAGCCAGGGCAAGCGATAGGGTATTTTTTTATTTAGAGGTTTATGATTTCATGGACCATCTCAAAAAAGCAGCTAATGCCATTAATTTTTCAACTATTTTCTATTTTGTTCTCTTCATCTTTTATTTTGCTTATTTCCCTTGTTCTACTTCTTTGGAATTTACTCCTGTTTTTTCTAGTTTCAAAAGATGGAATCTGGTTTCAAAAGACAGGTTATATTTTCATCTTCATTTAGTTCCAAACATTTTATAGTTTTGTTTTGATTAATGTGTTACTTGTGTTTTATTTTCAAACAGTTGAGGATTTTTGAGAAAATCTTTCTCTTAACATTTCTAAATTTATAACATTACGGTCACAGAACATACTTTGTATGATTTGACTGTTAAATGTAAAAGGCTTATTTTATAGCCCAGAATATAAACTTAGTAAATGTTTCATATGTACTTGAAAAGTTCTTCTCTTGTTGAGTGGAATGTCTATCCATGCCAGTTAGCTCCAGTTGGTTGATAATATAGTTCTGGTTGGTTAATAGTTTGTCTTCCTCACATTTGTTGATTTTTTTCCTACTTATATCAATTATTGAGAGAAAATATTTTTTGTGATAATTATTGTGGATTTGTCTATTTCTTTTTCCAGGTCTATGTTGTCTAAATGAATTGGTCAGTTTATCGTTATTACTCTCTTGGTTGTTACTTATATTTATGTTTTGGCATTTCCCTTGACTGGTAATATAGTCACTTCAGCTTTCTTTCATTTAGTAGTAGCCTAGTACGCATATTGTTAGCATTTTATTTTTAGTCTGTGTGTCTTCACATTTAAAGTGAGTTTTTTTTTTTGTGGTTAGCATATAGTTGTGTCTTACTTTCTTATCCACTCTGACAATGTTTACCTTTTAATTGGTATGTTCAAACTATTTATATTTAATGTAATTATTGATATTCTTGAGCTAGATTTACCATCTTGCCAATTGTTTTTTACTTGTCCCTTGTCTTCTTTATTTTTCTCTTTTTATTTTCTTTTAGATTAATAATTATTTATTTCATTTTTAAGTAGTTGCTGGGCCTTTAAGGATGAATAAGACTTTGATGGTTAGAGAAGAGATGGGCACTGTTTGTGAAAGACATTTTGTAAAAACAAAATAAAATAAAGCATTCTTGTTTGTAGAACAATTTGCTTAGATGAGACCGAGTGCCTTTATATAGAAGTGATAAGAAATTTAATTGAAAAACCAGGCAAGCACTTGACTGGAGAGAATATTTAAAGATCAGCTAAGGAGCATACTTTATACTTTAACAGATAGCCAGTAGAGAATCATAAAAAATGAAATGGGTGAAGTAAAACTGTTTTAAATTTAATTTGACAACTGGTGTGGATCTGACTGGAAAAGGAAAAGAATTGAGGCAGGAAAAAAGAAACCTTAGAATTTGAAAAATTTTAAGTATTGCAATGATAATGAAGTTCAAGATTTTGCATTTAGGGGTGAAGTATCTATAGTCGAGAGAAATAACAGAGCTAGTGTGATGCCTTTCGGTAGAATTCAGGTCTCCTGCCTTCTAATCTGATGCTTTATCTGCAGCTCTGTTCTATTTTTAAAATGCTATTGTGTCCAGGTAAGCATGAGGTGATAAAACTATAGAGGATTATAGCAATAGAACTGAAGAAAATAAACCTAAGTGTAATAGTAGAAAATGACAGCAGCAGTGAAGGAAGTATTATTTAAATAAGATTGTCAAGGAAGTCTTTCCTAGGTGATGTACTCAAATGGAGTCCTGGTGTCAGTGAGGGGAATCATGTGAAATCTGGAGGAGGAAATTTTTAAGCAGGATGTTCAGCAGGTATAAATCTCTGAGAGAGAAATGAGCAAGAGAACCCCTGAGATGGAAATGAGCCAAAGGGCTGTCACACTGTTAGCTGACAGGCAAAAGTAAAGTGGTACAAGACAATGTCCTTTGTCAGAGGCCAGATCGTGAGCAATCCTTTAGGACCAGATAGGTCATATTAAAGAGTTTAGAGTTTAAGTGTACTAGAAAGTCACCAGAAGGCTTTGACCAGGAGAGTGAGATGAAAGATACACTTTTTAAAAAGTTCACTCTCATTATCTGTGGAGACTTCACTATGGAGAGGGCAAGGTTGGAAGAAAGACCAATAGTCTATAGCTTATTTCAATAATTCAGACAAGAAAAGATTGGAGCTGGGATGAGAAGAATAATGGCAGAGCTGCAAGAAGTGGTTCTAGATGTATTTCACAATGAGCACAACTGAGTGACTGGTTGTATCATTTACTGACATGAGCATGGTATGGGGATGAATGAGGAGGAAAGACTTATGTACAATATTGAGAGGACCATACATGCACAGTCTCAGATCTGACACTCTTAAGACCATATGTGTATAGGAACCTGATTTTTTTTCAGAATCGAAGAAGGTAATACTGTTCATAGTATAATTCATATCACATAACATCCCTAAGAGGTATGACACTATTTTTAATCCCTTATCTTACATTAAAATATCTGCAGTACAAATATTCATACTTAAATGAGGTAAATTAAGATGATAAATAGTTCAAATCAGTATAAGTTAGATTCTACCTACAAAGAAGTCCAGAACAAAGCCGTTCGGATTTTAGAATAGTGTACAAGAGGGTATAGATTCACGTTCAACTTTAAGGGTTGGAGGAATGGGCAAAAGATATGTAAAGAGGGTCTCCCAGCTTTTTAAAACCATGGTAAACTAAAGGGGAAAAGGTTTTTTTATTGATTTTTTTATCCTTTGGGGCAGTAAGGGATGGACAACTAGTAATAATAGAATCCAGTAAAGTCATATTGGTTATAAAGAGGAACTATGTGATTTCTATCCTAAATTGTTAGAAGATTGTTGGTGTCATTTACTGAAATAAAAGAATCTGAAAGTAAGGTTGTTGAAGAAAGGTAATGGAAACTATGATATCTTTTGTTTTGACCTCTGAAAGAATCAATAGTATTTTTTTCTATACAGGGCTAGATAATAAATATTTTAGACTTTGCAGGCCATATAGTCTCTGTAGCAAAAACTCAACTCTGCCATTGCAGTGCAAAAGCAGCCGTAGATAATACATAGAAGAGTGAGCATGTCTGTGATCCATTAAATTTTCAATCTAGGGACACTGAAATTCAAATTTCATGATATTTTCACATGCTACAAAATATTAATCTTGTCTTGATTTTTTAAACTTTTAAAAAATAAAGAATTCATTCCTAGCTCAAAGGCCATACAAAACAGTTGGTGGGTCAAATTTCATCAGTAGGCTATAGTTTGCTAGTCTTGCACTAGAGTGGCAAGTTAATAGCTTCAGGGGATGATAAGGAATGTTCCTATGTAGAATATTGGAGGTAGAAAGAGATAGAAAGATTATGTGAATATGGTTGTAAAGAGGGTGATGACATGGAAAGGAATGAAGTAAGGGGGAAGACTTCTTTGCAAATACATGGTTTTCCTTATAAAACAGTCATTGAGAAGCATCAAAATGATGTGTCCACAGCACTGTACTTGTTTCTTAGAAGTCTCGACCTCTGCTCAGAGAAATACTATTTCATATTCTCAAGGGATCTGCCAGCCCACTCTTTTGTTACTTGCAGACCAAATATTGTATTTGGTTTCATATTTCCTTTATTTCAGCAACCTCTTACATACTAAGCAACCTTTTACACAACCTCTTAGATACCAAAATCAACCAGATACAGTTCTAAAAGCTATGAATCTTAGCTCTCAGAGATGGAAAAGATCATTTTCTTTTCCAGAGAACCAAGACATTAAGCATCATATTTTAAAAAAAAAAAATTAAGTCAGAGATTGAACTAGAGCGTTCTTTTAATATAAATTTAAATGTTACTATCTACCCCCTCAATTCCTATACACTATTCTTTCCCCTGCTATTATTTGGCCTTTGGACAATCTAAAAAAGAAAAAAAAAGTTGGAAAAGAAAAAAGTCTGGAATTTTGTGCATAGCAGATCTTTCTCTTTCTGTTTTCCTCCAATTCCCCCCATTCTGTCTCATGATAAATTCTACCACATTAAAATAAAGATAGAGTCTTCTGACCTTTAGATTCAATGGGACAATGTATTCAGGTTTTTCAAACTAATAGCTAAGCTCATGGCCCTAGAGTTTTAAAAATTATTAAAACATTTTAAAGAAAATATTAAAAAATTATTTTAATTTCTGTGTGTGCTATGTGATATTTCTGGTTCTCTTTCACATTTAGAGCTCTCATTGAGAATAAAACAGTTTTCTGCATTAAACTATAATGTGATTTGGCATTTATATATCCCATAGGAGAGAGTGAAACACTACCTGCTTTAAATTGTGATTTCTAGGAGGATTTCTGGATATAGTAAAGTCTCACATTCCAAAAAAATAAAGATTTGAAATTTCTATGCCAAGGCTAAGATTCATATATCTATTTTTACTCAACACCAAATAAAGGTACCATTTCTAATCCAGGAACTTCACTCTGCCATCTTTCATCACACTGACATTTTCCATAGGTATTTCTTGTCTTACTTAATGTATTCTTTCTAGTTTTTCCTAGTGTGATATTTGAGAATTTTTGTTGCTAAGTATTAATTAAAAATTTTGAATTATGGTTACATTGCAACTATCTTGAACATTGTCGAAGTTTATTCTCTCTTCTCAAAGTTTTATTGTACTCATTGTTTTTAAGAAAATAACCATTCTAAATGAAACTTCAAGGATAACAATTCAGAGAATTTTTTAAAATTGTAGAATGAAGCAGAGCCCTGAATTCAATATTAAATGAAATTTTCCAGCACTGCAAGAGATTTCCATTGCCCTTCGTATGTAGCTGGATAAAGAATTGTTTTGCTTAATTTCCCCACAATTACAACATGCTGAATGATAGTATGATTTCTGCAAGTATTAAATTTAATTATTTTGAGGTATATTATACATTATAATTTAAGTCCTCATTAAAGTAATTCATCTGATTGAGCATTCATGAGGTCAAATTATGTCTTTCATAATCATGTAGTGTTCAATAGGTTATTGACTTCAAAGATTGCTTGACTTGGTTTCAAAACAGAAAGCATGGTTACAGGTTCACAATTACTATGAAAACAATATCTTAAAATATTTGCTTTCACAAGTTCATGAGAAGGCAAATAGGCTATTTTTTTTTCATTTGTTTTGGTTTCTGTTTGATTTCTTTTAACTTTCTCAAATTATGCAAAATATTTTCTGATATTTAGTGAGTGTCATTTATGATATTTCAAGTAGTATCTGTGATACACTCTTTATTTTGCCCGCATTTTCCCCATAAAACATAAACAAAGGGAATTCTCACTTCATGTGAAACATATACTTTACCAGTGAAAGACTAAACTGAAAGTAACTATTGAAACCAATAGCTTTGAAAGTTGAGAAAATGATTAGAAACTGATATGAGCAGGACTAACAATATCAGGGTAATAAATTAGGATTAAATAACTGGATTTATCTATGCTTATTCTGCAGAACATAATCTCCTAATGTTTGAAAAAACATCCAGGCTCTGTTTTTGGATTAAGTGACATGTCTGCATTTTACCAGTTATTTAAAACAACCCATAGGTTATATCCTTTTCCCCAGTATGATTAAATGCAAATGAAACAAACAACGACAAAAAAGCCAGTCTTGACAACAGCCCTATTGTCCCTGCATATCCCATAATCCAAAAAGGAAACATAGAGCTAGAGGTTACAAAATTGTTTTCCCTGCCACACCGGGATATCTGTCCCACTTGCACATGAAAAGGCTCCTGTAGAACCCTTTCTCGCCATGAGAATCCAAATTAGCAACAGCTTGCAATGATAATCAGTTCGTTTCAGTGTACTCAAAATGGGCTCATTATTATTAATTTTTGCCAACTCCCAAGCAATTCATGAACCATTTTTAGATTTTCAAAAAGCAGTTCATGAATCAGACAAAAAAAAAAAATTTTTCAAAGGAGCCCGTCCCACAATGAGATGATGACTCAGAGTCCTTTGCTGTAGCTGTGTCAACTGCCGAGCATCTGAAATCTGATGAGGATGGGGCTGATGGAGAAAAGGCCATGATGAGCATGAAACAATGTGTTGAATTTACATGTTAAAACTTCTTGTTGGTTTTGGCAATTTTTGCTGAGGATTATTGAGAAATCCATAACATCTGGATGTGGGAGAGAAGCTCCACTAAAATGATGAAGTTTATATTGGTCGACAAGACTATAAATGGAAAAGAAAGTAGTTTCTTAACACAGCTGTTTCCAATTTTGTTAACATTTTAGGCCAAATTCATTTGAAAAAAAAAATAACATAAAACTCTAATGTTTGAGATATACTTTACAAGTCTGACTTCATATACACACGCTGAAGACATTCTTGATTCTAACTAATGTATCCCAAGGATGGACAAGTGAGCCACTGGCCTAAGTCTGGACCCTAAACTTGTCTTTGAAGTGGACATTAACATAATCCATTTAAGTAAGAAATTTTGGATTTCATAGTCAAATAATCCCTTTCGGTTAATTTGTTTTTAAGTGAAATAAAACCATCTGGCACTGTCTTATGTTTCAGTACATATCATATCTTGCATGTCTTATAAAAGAATTTAATTTAATGGATACATCATTGATTAAAGTTCAGGAAAATTAGATATTCTCCATTCGTCACATCAACTGGGTGACTTCTTACTCATCACTTATTATTTTTAAACTTTATTGTCTCCCTCTGTAAAATGAGAAGTACGCAAGAAGACAGAAAATATATGCAAATATATTTTCTCGTTCACTTGAAAGGAACACTGAATAAATCAAATACATTAATACATCAAATACACATGCAGATATATTTATTTAATAAATGTCACATTGACTTCTAATTTTTCTTTCCTATTATTAGTTTTCTGACATCTCTTTTCTTACATTTTTAGCAGGAAATGTTCTCTTCTTTCCTTATTTTTATTTTCTTACACATTTCCTCTATTGCAGCCTTCAAACACCTTTCTGTTTTCTAGCACAAAGAACAAAAGCGAAATAAGAAGCTCAAAGATAAACAGGCTTCCCTATCATTTTCACTTTATGAGTTTCTGAAGTCATTATGCAGATGAATTAAATGGGAGCAGCATCTTTGTAAAATGTTCTATTAACTTGTTGATGCTTTCTGGCTAGAGATGACTCTTAAATATTGATGACAATTATAATGTACTTCCCATGCTTTTATTTTCAGAATTCAAGATTTGGTAAAGGCATGAACATACCAGTATCAGCTAGATTTGTTAATTTTCCTTGACATGAGTAAAGTCTGGGACAGCAAGATGTTTTAAAGATCATCAACAGTATGATCAATACAGATTGCCAAAATCAATTCTGGAGTCTGACTCTGCCTGCTGTGAGCAGTTGTCACAATGTTCTTTGAGAAAATTGGCAAGAAATGATAAGGATTCTGTCAACAGACACCCATCAATAGAAAATAATGTCCCAGCAGACATATTGCACTCCTTTTGCCTTTTCCTTGCAAACAGGTCATAATGAAGGAAAGCCTGGTTGAAGTCTACAATAAATCAAGTAAATATAAGAGATTATATGTACACTCTCTGTTATAAACAGACTAAAAATGTTAAATGGAGAAATATATTTCTCAATTTATAAAGTACTTCAGAACTCAGAAGCAGTACCTACTATATGAAATTTATTTGATGTCTCTGTAAATGATTTTCAAATGCAATGAGATACCTTCTGCAGATACAATGTTTGACAATTTGGGTAGCTTGTTGATCGATTTTGGTGAGGATGATTTTTTTTTAATTTCATAGGTTTACCACATCTCAAAGAACCTGGATATTTGTTTGACTACAGCATTCCTGGTTTTACAGTGTTCCTAAAATTTTCACTTGGAATCTAAGGGTCCTGGGAGATTATGAATATCTTAAGAATGTCTATGGATTTTCTAAAATTGAATAAAAGTATTTGTAACTGTGTATACATTTCTCTTTCTAATGGAGATAAAAATCTTAACAACTGTCTGACTCACAATGTATCTATGAAAAATATTTTACAAGGAAGGAAAGAAGGAAGGAAAATAAAAAAGTTATCTAAGACAAAATAATTTTTAAAATACTGAATAACTTAATCCTACCTGGGCACTCATTTATTTAGAAAAATAAATGCTTGTTTAGTGCCTATTCTGTGCTGTTAGTGAACTATAATGACAATAAAAAGCTCTACCCTTAAACAACTTATACCGAAGTGACAGAAGAAATACAAAATACAAGTTTTATCTGATGCAAACCCAACCTATAACTCTACAATAGCTACATCCATTTTGCAACTATGGTATTAGGAAACAGCATACACATTGTTACTGTTATACATAAAATGATAACCCTTTTTTAAAAGCAAATAATTTCTAATATACTCTAACAATTCCATAACAGTAGAATGAATGCCTTGTTTTAAGAAGTTGTTCCTTATCTTGGGCACTACTGACATTTGAGCCAAATAATTCTGAACCTCTGAACAATCGTAACAGATAAATCTATTATGAGGATCTGCTGTGTGTATTTGTTTAGCAGCAATCCGTGCCTCTACCCCATAGCTGCCAGTCCTGGCCCCCCTTCCCAGTTATAATTAATTAATTTTCTAGAAATTGCCAAATGTCCCATGGGGGTCAAAAATCACTCCTTTTGAGAACTGCTACTCTGAAGGATGCATGTGTCAATAGTTCAAGCCAATGGCAGGGCAGGTGGTGATGAATGCAATGCTTTCATTAGCATAGAGAACTTCACATGTCTTGGAGAGAATTCAGTCTTGAGAGAACCAAATTTGGAATCCATCAGTCTACAAAACATTTACTGAAAAACATAGCTTGTCACTGAAGGAAGGTTTTTCTCCTTTTGCTCCTCTCTTTCCCACTTTCTTTCACTTTTTATTTGCTTACTTATCTTTTGCCTGTTTTTCTTTCACACCTAAGCTAATAAAGAGAACCAGTGTCATAGGCATTCTCTTACTTAAACACCATTGGTTTTGTAATAATAAAATAGAGCTGTTTAAAATATAACTACTATTGGAGATACTTATCTAAAAGATTAGTAAGCAGTATCCAGAAATGCAAGGAAAATAGCTATAGAAGTAAAAGTTAAAATACAAAGATGGATATAGATTTGTAGATAATTTTCTTTCATTGGAGATCAAAATTTCTCTTTATTCCAGAAATTCCAAAATCAGTAGTAATAGCTTCTTTTGACTCTCTGTCACTACCATCACTGTACTGAAAACACCTTATCTTTAGTTCTGGAAAACAAAGGAGTATTAAAATAAGTGGAAGAAAATGGAGAGAACAAATTTAATTTAAAAGTATAGAGGCAAGAAAAAGGAAGAAGATAGGCAAACAGGACAGAAGGTGAGAAAAAATAGATGCAAAATAGGAAAAAAATTCAGGAAAAAAGTGAGTGGAAATAATGTATGTTTTAAGAAAAGACATAAATGGCAGCTTATGATGACATGGGGAAAGGACAGAAAACTATATTCACACAAAAATAAATAAATAAAGTAAAATGAGTTTCTACAGTAGAGCATCACATAAATAAATTTGCTACTTCTCTCTCTGTGGATTTGCATATATGAGTAAGATATTTGGAGACTGGCTCTAGAAAGACACTTAGAATTCTTACAAGGCTGGCATAAGACAAGGCCGTGACTCTTTTTTGCTCCAGGCAAAGCCTTTCCAGCTCCTCAAGCTAAATGATGTCCTCTTAGTTGATTTTATATATACTCTAATTTATCAATACCTTCCCACACATATACAAATACCTTGTCACTCTGTTCACCATCTAGAAAAATTGGCTTACCTTTTTAAAACTTCTCTTATTGTTCCCTCAGATTAATTCACTTTTTTTAAACAGCAACATTATATTTTTTACTCATGGGTTATTGCAGATTAATGATCCATGTTTCTCCCTTGTGTTTTGTAAACCACATGTATCTTTGTCTGTAAACCAAACAAAATTAGGTTTAGATTCTAAATGCATGTTTTATAATGATCTATGATAGATTGAGTCCATTACTCAAGACTATTCAGTTATTTTGTCCAGAATTTGTTGTGCAAAATGATCGCAAATGTAAATTGAGTAGCAGACACTACTGACTTTTCCCCCCAACAGTTTCTATGCCTTCTTGCTAGTATAGTCTGCCTCCCAATATGGAGGCTGAAATACAAATATTCACTTTCCCAGTCTTCTTTGCAGTAGGTCATGGTCTTGTAATTTAACCCTGGCCAATAGAATTTGGATGGCTGCAAAGGGCTCTGTGGAAAAGCTTGGCTCCATAAAAAATCGGTGGGCATGGCTGTACCTGCATGTGATGCCTGGAACTGCCACCGCTGCCTTGCAACTAGGAGGGAAGACAACATTGATAGACTGAAGTAGGCAGAATGGAAAGATAAAAAGCTTCTGGTTCTTTGATGATATTATTAAGCCACAAATTGACCTTAAAACAGTGTCCCTGTGGATAATTTTTTGACATGAGATTACACACATCTTCATATTTAATTCAATTAGATCATCTATTTGGTTACTTGCAGCCCAAAGAATTCCAACTGCTATAATAAATGTCATTTGCATCTGCATTCATTCTACCTTTGTATTTATTTTTATAGTATTAATTTGGACTTAGAGATACAAGCATATTTAAAACTGGCTTTCTTAGAGTTCACCCTTCATAAGTTTCGAATCCCTCTGTTTGCTCCCCTGTTCTTTTTTAATTCATTCCCTACTTTTTATCTATGACATCCTAGAGCTATGGAGTGTAGTCAAAGTGAGAGATGTATGCAGAGGAATAATATTTGAATAGCATATGGAGATAGTAATGAAGGAACGAAGGGAAAATCAAAAGTGAGAGCTCTGGAAATCCCTGTTTTTATTGTTAGTAGAAAAAATTAAACAATGAAGTAGACTAAAGAGGAACTATCTGAGATGACGGGGGACAGAAAATTTGGTGCCATATGTTAAGAGGAAGTAAACAATTGTGAGAAAGAAGATTTAATAGATGCTGGGACTGGAGCGTTCAATGTCCATTTGCCCTCATTCTATTTGAAAAGGCAGTAAAGTTAAAAATCTGTATTTTCTAAATTCCCTGGCAACTGGACCCCTGGATATGATATGCATCCTCTCCGATGCTCTTAGTCGGCATCTGAAAAATGGCAGACAGGCAGCGGCCATCTTCCTATGGCCAGTGGCTGATAAGCAGCGGGCAGACTCCAAGTTCCAGTGCCGTGTTGCCAGCCTTGTGGACATGAGGTCTTTGCAGCCCTGGCAGTGGGAGGAGCAGGAGCAGCAGCAGCAGCAGATGCTCCACATCCACCTCCAAGCGACAATGGGCTGACTTTCAAACAAAAGATGCAAAGGCAGTTTCCTGAATTCTACTCCATCAGGACTTGCAACAATTAGGAATCACTTAATTCTCTAGAAGAAATCCTTTTCATCTTGAACTATCTGAAGTGATAGAGAAATGTTGGCAACATGGTCAAATAACACCAAACACTTAAGATTATGATGATTAATGTAACAGGGTGCAGCCAGGGGGCCCCCAAAGAGGGATTTGTAATGGGGTCTGGAACCCACGGTGTCCAGGAAATATGAAAAATATAGGATGTCCTCTCCCCCACAAGTCTGAACTGAAGGATGGGACTGATGGAGCAAGGCCATTGAGAGTTTTGCCTAGCAACAGTTTTGCAGGTAACCTCAGGAATGGTCATTTAACATATCTATAACTTATAACTGGTTTCACAGATATGTTAAATAGCTGTGCCCATGCTTTGAGCCATGGAAGATGGAAGTGACTTCTACCCAGGAGGTAACTGTGAGGCAACTCCCCCTGGTTACAGCACCTGCTTGAGAGCTTGGGGATGGTTGGCTCCACACCACGGAGCCACACCTGCCCAGAATTACTGTGGCCGCCCAGAAAAACTGGAAAACTACGGGAATGCTGGCAGGTGTAACCTATTGTGGGAGGAGTCAGAAATGGGGATGCAGAGAAAGATTGGCACTGGGATATAAACCCAGGCTCAGCAGCCATACAAGGGGAGAACCACGCGGCTTCGGGTGCTCTCTTGGCCATGCAGCTTAGGAATTTGGAAAGCAAGATGTAGCAGCGATGCAGAGCTCTCTCTTAGCAGTTTGGAAGAATGCATGAGAGACTTTTCAGGGAAGGAAAGGTGTGAAAGGGCTCTTGCTGGTGGGCCATGAGAAGGTGCCGCATGGTTTTGGAATAAGAACTGGTGATCATGGCAGTGACACAGCTTATGGTGCTGGAAACTGAGGGAGGCCTATCAGCCGAGCATGGAATACTGGGAAGAACTGGGGGCCACCTGAGCCATGGATTGGACTTCTATTCTTTTCCTGAGATACGGTACCCCAGACTTGGGTGAAGAAGGAAGGAAGTACTGTGTGTTTTGTGAGTGTTTTTAGGGACTTTGGGATTTTAATAAAGACATTAAGTTATTACTCTAAGTCTATGTAACTTTTGAATAGGTAATTCCTTTCCTTTTCACCAATCTCTGGTATTGAGAGCTATAATTCCTGAGAGTGGGCAAGGCAAATCTAGTACAGGGGGCCCTTGGGAGAAGGGGGGTCCATTCAGTAATAGTATCTTGCCCCTCCACAGGTCCATTCTGTAACATTAAGAGAATTTACTTAGCAATTAAAATATCTAGAAATAATGTCAGCAGACTAGTGAGAGCACAGACTCAGTTACCAGGAAGTAAAATAGACAATTCAGAGAAATGTTGATTGCAAGTGAGAGAAAACAAACTCACACTTGCATTTAAAAAAAAGGGAAAAAAAGGGGTGTGCTGTACCTGGGTTGAGTCATATGTTCGCCTAGGGACATAAAGAAGTTAATTAAATATCTTTCCCTCCCTCGCCCTGAACTCTTGACTCTGTTTATCTTTGATTATTTCTATCTAGCTAAAGATGGGTGACCTCTGACAACCCTAAGATCCCAATATCCAGGCATCCATAAATAATTCCACAGAAAAACTCAGATTCATACTCTTAGATTAACCTTTGGTCAAAAGAGTTTTATGTGATATTTTTTCAGGTGTGTCAGATACTCAACTCTTTGGTAGCTTAATAACACTTCATGAACGGGGGGGCAAATTTCTACAAAAAGAGGGAAATATTTGTTACCACATGAAATGAGGTAAAGGATGCTGGAATAAAAACCAATAAAATTCCCATACAAGAAATAAGAAGTAGGGAAAAACACTGTTTTGGGTGAAATTAAGGCAAATGTAGCATGTATAAAATATTAGAAACCTGGTGTATACATAGGCTGGGAGAAAGAAGCATCTTGTAGGAAGTAACTTCATTTTTAATGAGAGGGTGCCAAAAGATTTGCTTAGAGTCTCCAAGTGGAAGGGGAACTGGAAAGAACGAATTTGGAAAACAGAGAGGTTATTTATCTAAGTAACTATATATGGAAAAACTTTTATATTTATGTATATTTATAAATGGTCATAGATCATAGATTATTTTATACATAAGGCCTAGAAACACTAGAAGTAAAGGGGAAAGGAACTGAAATATTTCTACATGATTATTCTGAAAAGCAAACAAGATCATTGGCTGGGATTCAGATTTTAGTCAGGCAGATTGGAATCTGAAGGAAAGAGGAAGAGCTTTGATTTTCAATTTCATTTTATACACTTTGGTATGCTTTGAGTTTATATGAGAATCAGATACTACATTTATTAAAAACAAATAATGAGAGAACCAGATTAGAAAGTGAAGCATTTCTGAGTCATGATAAGAAATAATGGGTAGTCGTTTCAGTGAAAATCACAGCACAATCTACATAAATTACATGACAACTGCAGAGATTTTAACCCTAGCATTTTCTTTGAGTCAGGGGTAGTCTAACTAGGTGCTATTGGAAGTATGAAGTAGTATTGTTGAAGGAAATATCCAGGTTTCAATTAAGGGAAGGAGGGTGAAGGGGCAATGAGGAAAGTCAAGGATAAAAACAATTTCATTAAGTATGGGTGCAAATTTGGTGGCTAAGTCAGGCCAACAGGTAGGAATTGCATGTTCTAATGGCCCAGTAAACAATATAGTCACCAAAGATTCCTTAAGGTTGTCTCCTATTCTGCGACTTCCATACAAAACCCAAACTATTTGGAAGATTAAAAGACATAAATTCTCCCCTTCTATGAGTCATCTTTTTATGTTGTTGATGGTTGCCTTTGCTGTGGAAGAACTTTTCAGTTAACGTAGTCCCATTTGTTTTTTTATTTTGTTTCCCTTGCCTGAGGAGATATATCAGATAAAATATTGCTATGAATCGTTTCCGAGATTTTGATGCTTACGGTTTTTTCCAGGATTTTTGTGGTTTCAGGTCTAACATTTAAGTTTTTAATCCAGTTTGAATTTATTCTTGTATGTGGTGTAAGAAGGTGGTCTACTTTCATTTTTCTGCACACATCTGTCCAATTTTCCCAACACCATTTATTGAATAAACTATCTTTCACCCATTGTATGTGCTTGCTCCCTCTGTCAAATATTAATTGACTATAAAGGTGTGGATTTATTTCTGGGCTGTCTGTTCCTTTGATCTATGTATCTGTTTTTATGCCAGGACCAGGCTGTTTTAATTACTATGGCCTTAGAGTATAGTTTGATATTAGGTAGCATGATTCTTCCAACTTTGTTCTTTCTTCTTAGTATCACTGTTGCCATGTGAGCACTTCATGATATATAAATTTTTTATTTGTTCTAGGCCCAAGAAATACATAATTGAAATCTTGATAGGAATTGTATTGATTCTATAGATTACTTGGGGTCGCATGGACATTTTAATGATGTTAATTCTTTCAATCCAGGAATAGAGTGTGTGCTTCCAGTTATATGTATCTTCTTCAATTTCTTCAGTCTCTTACAATTTTCTGAGTATAGGTCTTCTATATTCTGGGTTAGACTTATTCTTAGGTATTTTATTCTTTTTGTAGCAGTTGCAAATGGTATTGTTTTCTCTTTAATTTCCTTTTCTGATAGTTCATTATTGGCATATAAAAATGCAACTGATTTCTAGATATTAATCTTGTGTCCTGCTACCTTGCTAAATTCATTAACCAGTTCTAGTAGTTTCCTCATGGAATCTTTAAGTTTCTCTATGTACCATATTATGTCATCTGCAAATAAATCTGATAAAAGGCTAATACTCAAAGTTTATAAAGAACTTATAAAACTTAACACACAAAAAAACACACAAACAATCCAATTAAAAAATGGTCAAAAGACTTGAATAGACACTTCTCAAAAGAGGACATACAGGTGGACAATAGATACATGAAAAAAAGCTCAACATCAGTAACATCAGAGAAATTCAAATAAAAACCACAATGAGATATCACCTCATACCTGTCACAATGGCTATCATCAAAAAATCAACAAACAACAAGTGCTGGTGAGGATGTAGAGAAAGGGGAACCCTTTTGCACCATTGGTGGGAATGCAGACTGGTGCAGCCACTGTGGAAAGTAGGACAGAGATACCTCAAAAAATTAAAAATGAATCTTCCTTTGACCCAGTGATCCCACATATATTCTGGGAATATATCTAAAAGAACAACACAAAACACTAATTCAAAAGAACATAAACACTCCTGTGTTCATTGCAGTGTTATTTACAATCACCAAGATATGGAAGCAGCCCAAGTGATCATCAGTGGATGAATGAATGAAACAAACATGGGAGACTTACACAAAGGAATACTACTCAGATATAAAAAAAAGAAGGAAATTTTACCCTTTTTGACAGCATTGATGGAATTGGAGAACATTATACTGAGTGAAAAAACCCAGAGAAAGACAGATACCATATGATTATACTCATATGTGAAATTTAATAAACATACTGAACTAACAAGCAAAAATAGACAGGCTCATAGACAGAGAGCAGGATGACATCTATGGAGGGCTGTTTGGGAGTGGAGGGATGGAGCAAAGAGGAAAAAAGACTCATGGACATGGACAATAGTTGGTGATTGCACTTGGGAGGGAAGTATAAGACTGATAAATGGTAATGGAAAAAGTACAATAAAATGTTAAAAAAAGGTTTCAGCTGGAAATTTAGCTCTAATACTTCTGTTTCTTTTTAAATTTCACTAGAATCTAATTTATGAGCTTAAAAATTATGTATTTGGATTCAGAATATCTGAATCCTGAAATATATTCCTGGGAATCTATGCTTAAAATAATGAAACATGAACCAAGTCTTATGAGTAAAGGCAATCAAAGAAACAATAGATATAAAAGAAGATAATAAGAAAATATTACATAAGGGAATGGATAAGCAACAATAGTAAGAGCTTACCAGAGAGCCATTAAACATATTTAAGCAGACATAAATTAAGTAATATGATGGCCGTTAAATAAAGCAAGATATGTTGAATACACAGTATAGTGTATAGTATGGTGATTGCTGGGGATGGGAGGAAGTGGAGGAGGGTATGGAGGGATAAATGGTGATGGAAGGAGACTTGACTGGGGCTGGTGGAGACATAATACAGTGTACAGATGATGTGTTGTATAATTGTGCACCTGACACCTGTATAATTTTGTTAACCAGAGTCAACCCAATAAATTCAATAAAAAGGAAAAAAATAAGTTGTATGTAACCAAGTGCATTTATTTAAAATGAAATTAAAATGGTGACAACACTTTTCCTTAGATCAGGGTATAATTTTTTTCCTTTTCAACATTTTTATATTTTCAAGATTTTTAAAATAAAAAACTAAATGCAAAGGTAATTTAAAGGTAATTAAAAATAATTTTTAGACTTTAGGAGAATACCAACTGTCAGAAAGGTAGCTCACACCTTATATAAGCTTTTATAAATGAGCTATGTGGAAGGAAAACAAAATTTCTTTATTAAAAAAAGAAATCAAATCTCAAAATAGAGTTAATAGGTACTGTAGATAATGGGTGCATATAGGAAAAGGGATAAAAAAGTATTTTTTCAGAGGAAACAAAATATATTTTACTCAATATATTTCTGTTTTATTCAAATTTAATATTCTACTACTAAATATTGAATACCTTAATTTCCACTCAGATAGAGAAGTTACCAAAAAAGAGCTATCAAAGTAATTGATTTTTCTCTCTCTATTTCACTCAGTTTGGCTATTGCTATTGACTTACAGAGAGGTGCATGCTGGAAGGAATATATGATTTTATGAATTAAGATTAAATAAATTGTTATAATTTCTTTGAAAATAATCTCTCCCAGAATTAGAACCTAACCTAACCTTAAGTACCCTAACATATTGCATAAAAAATCTCTTTTTAATACTCAACTGAGATATGTTTATTGGTTTTAGAAAGAGAGTAAAGGAGAGAGAGAGAGAAACATCTGTAGTTTGTTTCCTGTTCACTCTCTGACCCAGCATCAAACCCAAAACCTAAAACAGCAACATGTTGGTGCACAAGATGACACTCCAGCCAACTTAACCACCCAGCTAGGCTGCATAAAAAAATCTTAAAAAACAAAACAAAAAACCTCCTTTGTCCCCAAGTGCCAGAAAGTAACTTGGAAACATTATATTTTTTTCTAATGCTTTAGAACAACAACAATAACAACAAATAGGCAATAAGCAAGTAACTTACTTCGTTTCATTAGACTCGAAAGAATGAAAATGGTATATTGTAATTTGAATTTAAAAAGTGAATAAGCACACTATCTTTAAAGGTACTACAAATTACCAGCTCAATAAACTGCAAAGAATGTGGGTAGCTATTTATTCTTCTTTTCGGGAAAAAAATATAGTTACCATAGCAACTACTAAATTTCATAGTGTGTGTGCTGCCTTTCTGATATGATCACTTTTTGTAATAAAGACATGACTAATATATCATCTGAGCTCTGGTATTAAATGTTTTGAAATGCTTTAAAACACACACATTGCTGATATACATATTTACTATTTGTTACTCCCTTAGCTCTCTGACATTAAAAACACTTGAAATTTTAACATTTTGTGCTTCAGATATATCCTGAATGTATAACCACATGTATCAAGTCTCTGAGAACTGTGGGATTGGAGTCAAAACCCCAATTTTTTTAATGATTTGTAATTGGCTTCCATGAGCACTGCAAAAATGAATAAAAGAAAGATTTTCCTAAAGAATTTAAAATGGAGTTCCAATGTTTTTAAATAAAATCTTCTAAAGGAAAAAAATAGTCCCTCTATTTTCTTAAATAAATATAAATAACAATACATATTAGAAATTGACCAAAATACTATTTTTCAAGTCCTCACTCATCTTCTGCTACATTAAATCAGCATCCATTTGTGAAACCCATTTATTCTACTATAAAATAGACTCTAGAAGCACAACATTTGGTCACAGCTCTTAATAGACAAAATGATGTGGACCCCTAAGGTGAACTTATGCCTTAGAAAGTCTTGGGAACTGAAACTGTGTCTCACTGGCTGACTTAGCTGAAGCTTAGATGGAACATTGATTCATGTTTTGTCACATGTTCTTGGCTTCCCGTGGAAGAGCTAAAGGATATGCTAATTTCTCTGAAATTCTTACCATGTAAATAAGAGGGCTTGAACCCTCAGAATGGCTGATGGGATCCTTTTCATAACAATTTGACCAAACTGAAATATGGTTAACTTCCTTTCTTTCTTCCCTAAACAACTAAGCAGGAACTACAATAAGCGAAATGAGATGGGAATTTCGCAAATTACCGAATGAACTGAATAATTTCAATCAATATAGTTTTTGAGTTGTGCCACTCTTTTGTTTGATTTTTTTGACCTTTGCACAAAAAGGAAGGGCTATATTACATTTAATTTTTAATGAAACTGAGGTAAGATTAAGTTATTATTACAAAAATCTCATGTCACCCTTTAAGATAATTGGGTATAGCTTTTATTGTTGCAAAACTAAGGTAAAGAATCAGTATCGTTAAGGAGAAATTTGAATGCTATGTCAGATTTTCTCATTTTCTTGAACACCAATTTACTGCGATGACTATTTACTTCACTTCACCACTGACAAACAAGTCCTGTTTATTCTTTCATTAACAATGTGTGCGTGTAGAGAGAGAGATTTAAGTGCCACCTTCAAAATTGTATTGTTAAAAAGTGTGCATTATTCTGTAGTTAAACAGTGTTTGTTAAAGATCCACAATTTTAGGAATAAAGAAAACAGGCATCTAAAGTACACAAAGTCGTGTACCAAAGTTGCTTAATTCTACTTTTCTGGCAGCTTTTTTCTCTCGGAATTTGATAACTTTATTTTTCTTTCATTTGTCTAGCAGTTTAGAGTTTGCGGTGCTTTCGTAGACAAATTACCAGGCTGCTCACAACATCTCTATGAGGGGACAGAGTTTATAATATTTACTTTTTATTTCTGTTCACCAAGACTTAAGGAAGTTACAACATAGAGAGAGATGAGAATAGAATCAAGGATGATGATAAAGCTAGGAGAAGGTAATACAAGTAAAAAAGAAAAAAGAAAAAGAAAGATGAACAAACCTAGATGGAGAAATATCCCACAGATTCTAAGCAAGTGAATGGAGACAAACCATTTACAACCAGAAGCTAGGGCAGCTGGATAAACAGAGGAAGCAACTGGGTATCTGAGAACAGGAAAGGCTCCCAACAGCCATCAGGTCTTCACTGGATAACGTGTTGAGAAGAGCAGCTGGAAATGGGAGGGGTTTTGCCTTTTCCAGCTTAACAATAACCCACAACCTTCGGACCAACTTTGTCATTTTCAATGTGGGTAAATGCAGAGGCCAACACTAAGAGCATCTAGAGGCTGAGGCAGGACAACTTATGTAAACTTTCAATGTGATCCATTAGGACTCCACTTAAGTACAAGATCCTCTGCAGGGCAGAAATTTAATGGAATGGAATAATGATTGAGAAGAAACAGGGACCAAAGACACAGAAGAGGAAAGGGTTTGTCTAGATCTCCAGCCAGTAGCCCCATTTTGGATATATTGGGTTATGTAAAATATATCGTTAATTTCATTTTTTTCAATGTGACTACTAAAAAAAAATAAAATTATATATGTGCCTCATATCTGTGGCTCCCATTGTATTTCTATTGGAAAAATTTTACCAGGCATAGGCAAATAATGGCTAATGGGTAAAATCCAGCATGACACTTGTTTTTGTAAATAATGTCTTATTAGAACCTAGCCATGCCCATTTGTCTAGGTATTGTCTGCAGAGTTGAGTGTTTATTTGTGGCAGAGACTGTATGATCTACAATGCCTTTAAAACATTTACTATCTAGTCATTTACAGGAAAAAAAAGTTTACCAATGCCAGGTGTAGATAGAAAAAAAAAATGAAGAAAAGGTAAAAAATCCCAGAAATCAAGTTAGCTTATTTCTGAACATTTCATAAATGGTAAGAAAGCAAATTCTACAATGTTAGAAAAGCTTTCTTGAACCCCACCTCATTTTAGAAGCTTGGCAAAATTAATTTCATGTAAAAATGAGCAACATAAAAGAAACAAGGTCAAGTTCCATGCAAAATTATTATACAGAAAAAAATAATAAGGAACCAAATAATAGCTCACAGCAGAAAGTTAAGACCACAAAACAGGAGAAAACTAAAATCTGTCTGAAAATGAGCTAAAAAAAATCCACAAAATGTTACAATATTTGAAAGAAAATCACAAAACACATTACAAATGTTCAGAAATCTGTGAATGAATTCAGGAAATAGAGATAAATGAAAAATAATTACCTTTGAAATAAAGACTAAACTAGATGAGTGATTAAATACCTTAAAAGAAATAGAAAGAGAAAAAGAGGAAAGTTAAAAAAATTCAAATGAGAGAAAAAGATTCATGAGAAAGTGACAAATATTTTTGAAAAGGCAAAAATAAAAAAAACTAGGTATAAGATGGGTCTTGTGCAATTTAATGATGAGCTGAAGGCTTATTAGTAAAACTGAGAACAAATCAAATGCCTTAAGGCCATCACATTAGTTAAAGACCTGAGATTATAATCCTCCCACTCACATCCTGGATGTTAGCTCTCCTAGTGGCTAATGTAACAGAAATAAAATTATGAGAAAGATGAAATATTTTCACCTAAAAAGTTCATCTAAACAGGGTAATAGAAAGACAGTTTATTCAGTGAAAAGATTTTGTTTTAGGTAGTATACCAAGGCCAAGTTATTATGAGTGCCTTTTTCTCCATCCTCCTGAGTAATGTTAGTACCCCATTTGTTATTCAGCAGCAGAGCACAGAAGAGCCTTGTTGTGCCATGAATAAGACAAAAGAGAGATGGAGCATTGGGTAGTAGATAGTGAAAGTATTCAGTAGGTTCAAGGTGCTATGAGGGAGGGAAAGAGCCAAAAGGAGAGAACAACTGAAAAGTCCTCTAGAGTAGACTATGGATTGCCCTAAGAGTCCGGTATTAACTACACCACCTCCATGGATGTGCTACAAGGCTAAAGTAAATGGGGCAGAAATTCTGCTACGAACCTCCATATCTTTATGGAGTCTGTTTGGCTTTTGCCACTTGAATCTGGAATAAAGGATGGATGTAAACTTCTTTTGGACTCTGAATGTGCTTGATTAACTAACAGAGTACCTTCATGTTGCAGATAATAGCTGAGATTGCTAATAATACCCTCAATAGTCATTCCATACTGTTAGTTGTATAACACTTTGGAATAGAATTAAAATAAAATTTTAGCAGGTTACATCAATGCATGAGTTGAGATCACGTTATGCTGTTAGTATGGCCATGTGACTAAGTTCTGCCCAATGAGATGTGAAGGAAAAAAAACCCTATATTACTTCCTAGCTGTGCCCATTGAAGAAACATTTTTCCCTCCAACTTCTCTTTCATCCATTCCACTATCTTGATCACAGAGCAGGTAGGGCATCAGAGGGTGACAGAAAAGTAAAATAAATGGTCTGATGGAGCCATCATACTTCACTGGACTACCTGCTGGGTCCAATGTCTCAATGAGAAAGTAATAAATATTTTATCTTCTATAATCTACTCTTATGTTGATCCCCATTGAAGCTACTAGAATATCCTAGCTAATATACTACTGTTTTTTCTATATGATTGAGGCCTAGCACATAATTTTGGCCTTAATTATTTAAATCATACAGATTATTGAATGATATCAGGAGCCAGTTGCACCTGAACCAAATTATAATGCAGCAGTGAGCCAAATGACATCTCATGGAGGCATCCAAACTCTTAGCAGAATGGTGTAGAGAAATAGAATTATATGAAATACCACCTCAAAATATGTAAGGGAAAACTCTTAGACATGCTGGGAATTCTCTTTGGAAAGACAACGGAGCCCAAATGTGGGTGTTTTAGGCACTGCATATCATGTAACTGGGAATAACAACATTCAATAAGGATTCTTTATTTTCGTATATTTAAGTGGAAACATCCACAATCCATATATTCATCTTCTGTGATGTGAGGGAGAGGAAGAAAAGAGTTTCATTTAATATGACCCTTAACTGAAGAATAATCTAAAATGGCTCATCTATTAGCTACTATGTCATTATAAAGTAGTGGTTAAAAATGCAAGGGAAGCCAGTGTATCTGATATTGAATCAATAATGTGACTGTTTTTTATTGTATTTTTTCCATTACTATGTAGTCCCTTTATACCCTACCCCAGCGATCACCACAATGTTGTCCATGTCCAAGAGTACTTTTTACTTTTTCACTTAATCCCTCCACTCCCTAATCTCCTCCTCCTCTCTCAGTGTCATCCTGTTCTCTATCCGTGAGTCTGTCTCTGTTTTGCGTGCTAGTTCAATTTGTTCGTTAGCTTCCACATATGAGTGAAAGCATATGGTATTTGTCTTTCTCTGACTCATTTATTTCACTTAGCATAATGTTCTCCAGGTCCATCCGTATTGTCTCACAGGGCAAAATTTTCTTTCTTTCTTTCTTTCTTTCTTTTTTTTCTTTCTGGCTGAGTTGTATTCCATGGTGTAAATGCCCCATGTTTGTTTTATCCACTTACCTACTGATGGGCACTTGGGCTTCTTCCATATCTTGGTGGTCATAAATAATGCTACAATGATTATAAGGGTGCTTATGCTCTTTCTAATTAGTGTTTTGTGTTCTTTTGGATATATTCCCAGAAGTGGTACAGCTGGATCCATTTTAATTTTAATTTTTTTAAATTTTATTTAAATTGTTCAAGTACAGCTTTCTGTCTTTTACTCCCTTCCCAGCCCACTCGCCCACCCCTCCCCACCTCCCTCCCATTTCTACCCCCCCCTAGTTTTTGTCCATATGTCCTTTATATTTGTTCCTGTAAACCCTTCCACTTTTCCCCTGGAATTCCTCTGAAATTCCTTCCCCTCTCCCCTCTGGTCACTGTCAGCGTGTTCTCTATTTCAGTGTCTTTGGTTATATTTTGCTTGTTTGTTTGTTTTGTTGTTTAGGTTCCTGTTAAAGGTGAGACCATATGGTATTTGTCTTTCACTGCCTGGCTTATTTCACTTAGCATAATTCTTTCCAGTTCCATTCATGCTGTTGCAAAGAGTAGGAGCTCCTTCTTTCTTTCTGCTGCATAGAATTCCATTGTGTAAATGTACCATAATTTTAATTTTTTGAGGCATCTCCATCCTGCTTTCCACGGTGGCTGCACCAGTCTGCATTCCCACCAACAGTGCAAAAGGGTTCCTCTTTCTCTACATCCTCACCAGCACTTGTTTGTTAATTTATTGATGACAGCCATTGTGACAGATATGAGGTGATATCTCATTGTGGTTTTAATTTGAATTTCTCTGATGTTTATTGACATTGAGCTTTTTTTCATATATCTATTGTCCATCTGATGTCCTCTTTGGAGAAATGTCTATTTAGGCTCTTTGCCCATTTTTTAATTAGTTTTTTTTGCTTTTTTGGTGTTGATTTTTTAAGTACTTTGTACATTTTGGATATTAACCTCTTATTGGATATATTGGTGAAGATCTTCTCCCATTCTGTGATTTGTCTTAAATATAACCCCCTGTATTGCTACTCTTTTTCTGTACTAGAAAACATTATAATGGGTAACTGTGAACTAGAACCAGTTCCTCTGATACCAAGTAATTCTCTTAGGCTTTGTAAAAAATAAATGTCATAAAATTTATAATATTATTAATAATAAATGAAATAAGAATATAATAAAAACCTATGTAACCCTTACCCATCTTTATTGTTTCAAAATATTGTTATACTTGTATCACTATCTCTCCTTGTCTATATAACTCACAGATATATTTTAAGCATCTTGTGTATACTTTCCAATCAAATTCTCTCCCATTCTTCCCTAAAGGTAACCACTTGCTCAAATTTTGTGTTTATCATTCATATGCATATTTTAATACATTTACACTCAATGATTCTAAAAGATAAATCACATACGTACCTGTTTTTAAAATGTGTACGATGTCATATTTTACATAGCATTCTTCAGACTTCATATTATTACATTTTATCTAGGTTAATATATGTAGCACAAATTCTGCTTTATCTAATTAAGATTTTTCTTTTTAATATATCAAAAACACAAGGAACAAAAGCAAAAAACAACAAGTGGGGCAACATTAAACTAAAAAGCTTATTCACGGCAAAAGAAACAGTTAACACAATGAAAAGGCAACCTACAGAATGGAGAATATATTTGCAAATCATATATTTGGTGAAGGATTAATGTCCAAAATATATAGGAAATTATACAAATTAATAACAAAGAAAGAAAAACAAACAATTTGATCTAAAAAATGGGCAAAGGACCTAAATAAACATTTTTTTCAAAGACATACAAATAGTCAACTAGTACATACAAAGATGCTCAACATCACTAATCACTAGGGAAATGCCAATCAAAATCACCATAAGATATCACCTCACATCTGTTAGAATGGCTATTTTAAAAAGATGAGATAAGTGTAGGTGCAACTATAGAAAAGAGAAAACCCTTTATGAAGGTAGTAATGGAAATTATTACAGCTGCTATGGAAAACAGTATGGAGGCTCCTCAAAAAATTAAAAATATAATCACCATGTGATTAGCAATTCCACTTGCAGGTCTATGTCTCCAGGAGATATATACCAAAGAGATCATTACTTTTCCATGTACATTCAGCATTATTCACAATAGCAAAACATAAAAACAACTAAAGTGTCCATCAATGGATAAATGGAAAAATAAAATGTTATGTATATATGTGTGTATATGTGTGTGTGCATAAAATTCAGCCCCAGAAAAAGGAAATCTTCACAATTTGCAACAACATGGATAAAACTTGAGAGCATTATGGTCAATTAAATAAGTCAGAGAAAGGTAAACACTGTATGAGCTCAATTTTACATGCACTCTAACAAAGCTGATCTCATAGAAACAGAAAGGTAGCCAGGGGCTAGTGGATGTTAGTCAAAGAGTACATACTTTCAGTTATAAAATTAATAAATTCAGGAATCTAATTCATAATATGGCAACTACAGATAACAACACTGTATTGTATATTTGAAAGTTGCTAACATAGTAGATTTAAAGTGTTCTCACCACAAAATTTGTAATTATGTAAGGTGATGGATGTGTTAACAGCACTGCAATCATTATTCAACATATACATGCATCATATCATCACATTGTACATCTTAAGCTTACTCAGTGTTATATGTCAGTTTTATCTCAAGAAGTTGAAAATTTAATATTTTAAATTTACAACATACAGCACAAATTCATGCATTTTACCTGCTGCATAATATTTTATTGAACAAATTTATTTGTTTATTTATCTATATATTTATACTTCTATTAATGGGTATTTGGATGCTGAGAACATTTCACAATTACAAACAAGGTTACAAATGACTACACCTCTATGATTTCTGGTATATCTTTGCTGTGTTTATCTATGTTATTTATACATACAGATTTGAGCTTTCTGGCACAGGGCAGAGTCCAATTTTTTTCTCCATAAATGATCAAATTGCTCTCTTATTTAGCTTTATCAGTTAACACTCAATTCTATTCTTTATAACATGTTTCAAACCATGGTATGACTTATACAATAATTCAAAGGAATATATAATACCATTTTAACACTATATGACACTATATGAATGAACTTATATTCCTTACAAATTAGTATTTACTTTTTATCTAAATTAGACAAAGATATGGGTGAAAGATTAAGACCAGTATTACAATTTACAAAAATACCTAGGTTGCAAGATTTTTCTGAGTATACTTGGAAGAGCAGTAAAACCAAACTTCCTCACTGCCATATTTATAATTCTTTTATTATTCATTGTCTTTCATTAGTTTTATATGCTTTTTGCATAATAGAAGACAATTAAAAAATGGGACATTGAATAGGGAAATATACATACAACCCTGCATAAGGCTTCTATATATTAAGCTCAAGCAATTAAAAAATACTCATAAATCATTAAAATATATTTCCATTTAGTCTTTTCTTAGTAGCCAACTCTGTAATCAAAAGCAATGCTAGTGAAAATTATATCTTAATATATGAAACACAATTATGTGAGACTTCCAGTCAAGACGGTAAACATAGCTCACCTCCTAGCACAACCACATAAAAAATTACAACTAAAATACAGAAGGACAACCATTATTCAAAACCATCAGAAATCTGGTTGAATGGAAGTCTGACAGCTAAATTACAGAAACCACATCAATTCAGACTTGTAGGATGGGCAAAGATGTGAATATGCTGGTTATACATCAACATTTGGTGGATAAAAATTTGGGAGTGATATCTCAGGAGGGAGGAGTCCCAGCTCCACACCAGTTTTCCAGTGCCAGGAAGACAAGTTCTGATAGCTTCTGGATGCAAAAACCAGCGGGAATTGAGTTGATGGAAGAAACCTCTAAAAACCCAAGCAGTTCCTCTTAAAGAAGCTACACACAAACTTACTGAGATTCACTCCTTCTAAACTCCAGCACTGGTGTAGTAGCTTGAAAGGCACCAGTGGCACACAGGGAGAAACTGAAGTGTCTGGCATCAAGGTAAGAGCTGGAGGACAGCATTCTCTTAGACAAAAAGGTGGGCAGAGGCCATTCATTGTCCCTTTTCTGAACCCTCCAACCACAGCCACAGAGCCAGCAGGCAGGTGCTGTATCTGAGACTCCATCAACCTGGCTAATACTGTTTGCCCCACCCACGTTGCTTTTTCATGTTAGTAGTTTGGTCTTGACTCATGCTTCACAACTTTCTAAACCTTCTCAGACAAGCAACAGCCAGAATCAGTGAGCCCCCAGCTCCCATACCACTTATTAAGTGGCCCCAAGCCCCACACTAGTAAGAGCCAGCCTAGATTAACAGCTTGGCTTCATCTAGGAATCTCCAAGCCAAGCATAAGTAACAATCATCTCAGATTGCTTTATAGTTCAGGCAAGGAGGCCCTGGGAAAAATGCAGGTGGGGGCTGACCTTGGCCTGCACTTCCTAGGAAACTCCAGAGCCTGCATTCTCAGTGGACAGCTACACACCACTTTGGAGCACTTTCCTGCCCCTGCACAGCTGAATATCCATGGAGATTGGTGGTCAGTGGTCACAGCCAATCGCTTTAGCTGAATGGCCTGGGAAAATCCCTTCCATTGACTTGCCAATAGGAATCAAGACTCAATTACAAGAGGAGGGTGCACTGAGCCCACATGAATGGTGCAACTTGAGCACCCAGCTTGGGTGATAGGGGAGGCTGTGCCACGGGAACCTACAGGACACCTATTACATTAGGCCATGCTAACAAGTCAGGAAGTCATAGCAGCTCTACCTAATACATAGAAACAAACACATGGAGGCTGCCAAAATAAGGTAAAGAAACACAGCCCAAATGAAAAAAAAAAAAAAAAAAAACAGATCAAAACTCCAAAAAAGACCTAAACAAAATGGAGATAAGCTATCTATTAGATGCAGAGTTCAAAAACACTGGTTATAAGGATGCTCAAAGAACTTTGGAGGACCTCAATAGCATAAAAGAGATCAGAAATGAAATATGCACTAATTGAAGTGAAGAACAATTTACAGGAAAATCCTGGTAGAGTGGAGGAAGCTGAGAATCAAGTAAATGATCTGGAATATAAGGAAGTAGAAAACAACCAATCAGAACCACAAGAAGTAAAAAGAATCCCCCCCCAAAAAATGCATGAAGATAGTGTAAGCACCCTCTGGGACAACTTCAAGCATTCCAACATTAATATCATAGGGGTGCCAGAGGAGAAGAGAGAGAGCAAGAAATTGGAAATCTACTTGAAAAAATAGTGAAAGAAAACTTCCCTAATTTGATAAAGGAAATATACATGCAAGTCCAGGAAGCACAGAGAGTCCCAAACAAGATGGATGGAAAGAAGCCCATTCCAAGGCACAACATAATTAAAATGGCAAAGGTTAAAGGTAAAAAAAAGAATCTTAAAAGCATCAAGAGAAAAGAAGTTAGTTACCTACAGGGGAGTCCCCATAAAACCATCAGCCGATTTTTCTCAAAATAATCTTTTCAGGCTAGAAGGGACTGTCAAGAAATATTCAAAGTCATGAAAAGCATGGACCTACAGTCAAGTCTGATCTTCCCAACAAAGATATAATTTAGAATTGAAAGGCAGGTAAAAAACTTCTCAGACAAGAAAAATACTAAAGAAGTTCTTTATTACCAAACTACTAGTATATGAAATATTAAAGAAACTTATATTTAAGAAAAAGAATATCAAAACTACAAACAATAAAATGGTAATAAGTACATGTATATCAACAATGGAATCTAAAAATCAATCTAAGCAAACAAGAAGTACAGAGATAGAATCATGTCTATGGAGAAAGTTTTGATGGTTGCCAGATGGGTGGAGGATATAGGAGAATGGGTGAAGAGGTGGGGGGATTAAGAAGTACAAATAGGTAGTTACAGAGTAGTCATGGGGATGTAAAGTACAGGATAGGAAATGGAGTAGTCAAAGAACCTATATGCAGGACCCACTGAGATGTGGGGATTGCCTGAGGGAGTGGGGGTGCTGGGTGGAGGGGGGGAAAGGGGAAAAATTGGGACAACTGGAATAGCATGATTAATAAAATATCATTAAAATATAATTATGATTTTCTGCCATGTTTCTCTCTTTTTGATATTATGCTTTTCAAAATGAATACTTGAGAAAGAAATAAAGATGTAAACCACATAGGCACTTCTTTCTGCTTGGAAGAGACAGTTTGAAAAGGAGAAGGCATAAACCAAAATAAGGAGTTTTCACAAGTACTCTGAATGAAGCATAAGATGCTTCAGAGATGCTTCAGCATGCATATGCTACAAAATGCTATCATGTTAACTCAGTATTCTAGACAAGTTTTGTCCCAAACAATTTTTGTACCTTATCTTGCTAACTTCTCAAAGACCTATATATATCATTTTTCTCTATGTTATTCACTCTATTCAGGTTGCAATCTTCAAGTATCTTGAATGATTCTAACAAAAATTTTCTGATTTTTAAAAGCTAAATCAGTGATAGCTTTAGTGTACTGTCATTACCTTAGATACTTTAGACTTTGTTGTATAACTCAAATGTTCAGGACATAGTACTATTGCTTCTTATTATTGCCTATCTTTCCATTTAATGTAATTGTGCATTTAATAAAGCACATCATCTATTTTTATCTATGCAATATATTACTTTAAATGTTTTTGTCTTTCTGTTTTGCTAAAAAATTGTTTTCAGCTAGCAACACAAATGAAGTTATCACCTCACCATCATTTATGAAATTGGCTACTATTGTCTATTTTTTATTATCAAACCATAAATAAAAAACTTATGTTGACCTTGTCTCCACTCATAGCACAGGAGCTATTTGCCCATGTCAGGTGTGCAGAATTACAATATCAATCTTAACTAATATTATAACAAGAAAAATATTAGATTCTTTTCAAAAATGGAAGATTCAATGAGTCATCGTGGAGGAATGTACTAAAAAAGTAAATTCCAAAATGAAGATATGTATGCAAGGAACACGAAGGGCGGTGCATAGTATCTTGGGATGGTCTTTAGTGCAATAGTTTATAGAATGGATGAAATTTGCATCATTAATTTCTCTGAATTAAATAATTTTAGTATAAACATATTAATATTTAAATATCTTAAGATTTTATTTGTTCTTTTTGTCTCAATAGTGTGTTATATTAGATGATCTCAATTCCAACATAAATTCTCAATAATAGCCTGAATTAAAATTTTCACAATAGAAGATGAAAATGTGGAACTTATCTCTTTAACTCAGACAGGTTTAGTTATCAATATTTTTAACTTTTGTAATTGAATATGAAATGAAACACTCATGTTGTAAGTACCTTATTTATAGGGCAAGCAAGTAACTATAAATGACAATTATAAATTATTTATTATTTGGAAAGATCGTTTAAACACTTATTTAATATAGGGCAGTTTATCAATTATTCATAGTTTTAGAAGTGTTAAACAAGATTCTAGAGAACTTAGAGTACTAGCCCTAGTTCTGTCACTAGCAGAGTATTTTAGGAAAGTAATTTAGTGTTTCCATTTTTAAATGTATAAATATTGACAAATGCAGACTTTTGTAACACAGATTCTAAACAGGACTTTGGCACAGTCCCAATTACAAAGTGTGTACTTGGTGGGAGAAAAAGAGATGCCTAATGAGGTGAAGGAGCAGGAAGAAAGGACCGAACGGTAGCTCCTAATTTCACTAGCCTTCCGATATTGACCTTCAGTCCGTTTTGACAGGCTCCAGGCTAATATTGTAAAATTGTTCCCTTTTAAGTCTTCAAATGATATCAATATGAAATGAAACTAATTTTTAACAAATTAGATCTGTTCTGAGGTGATGTAAGAAAAACATATCTTTATATACCGGTGAGAGCAAAAGTAGGTTTACAATTGCTCATATGGTATATAATACAATAATTAAAAAATAATAATACAAGAATTAACACTGTGTGTTGCATACTCACTTTTGCCAACCCCATTATAGAAAACAATTTTCTGTAGATGTGATAAGCAGATGATGATAATAAAATTTTCCTTTTCTATCAAATGCCAAGTATGGTGATAGAAACACATTCTCATTAATACCTAAGGCACTCAAATGATCATATGATATAGCTTCACCTCTTTTGTCCTAAACTGATTTTCTAGGTTTTTAGTCTTCACACAAATATATGCAACTAAGTGTCACTGTTACGATGGTGCCATTTCTCTGTGGCCAGGATGGGACACTACAGGATCCAGGTCGTCACCACTATTTCCCTCTTTGCTCTCTCAAAGGCATTGTCCAAATGGCTGCTTTCACTTCTTTCTTTACAGTGTACTTCTCAATTCAATTTATTCATTTTATGAACTCTTTTAATCATGTGAACACATATATCTTTGTAAATATCCTATTTCTCCCCCTTCTCCCCAGGTCTCGCATGCTCACCTAAAAAGAAGAAAATCTCTTTTTTCTGTTTTTTTTCAGCCTTCATTTCTTTTTGTGCTTCTCTACCCAAACAAATCTAATCTAGTCTAGTAATATATAAAGTTCCCAGTGTCAAGAAAATATAAGTCTAAAGTGTTTCATCACAATTAGATGCAATAAAGACTTGGTATCATTGGTTTCTGTAACCTTGACTATACCCAGAAGTCTCTTTGAAATGCTTGAGGTACCTCTTTTTTTGGTTTGCATTTATTCATTCTCCTTTCTGGTACTCAGTAAACATTTCTTGAGCACCATGCACTTACACTGTGTTACTCAGTGGGAATGTGATAAGTAACACACAGTTCCTGACCAAAAGATAGGAAAACCAATATATTACATAAAGACTCATCTTTTGGCTTGGTTTATTTAATAACATTTATTGTACCAATGTTGTTTAGTTTCTTTTTAGGGCAAATGAAGCTTACTTAGGTTATATCATGGAATAAATAGGTTGTATGATAACTGGCAACTGTTCACATGAAAAAACACTACTTTATAGCATTGTTTTCACAGAGAAATAGTCTGAATTCCAAACCACTGCTTAAAAACTTGGCTTTGGAGCACAACTCATTTATTGTACCCTGACTGACATATCATCCTGAACTTTTAATTGCACCTTTTCTCAGAAGGACTTGAACTATCTCCATGTGGCATATCATTGGGTCTTGTTTCTTTGTACTTTGCTTTCTTTTACAACTGATTTAAAACAATTTATCTAAATAACAAAACAATAATGCAATATAAACAATGCAAAAAAGTAGGACTAGGAAAAAATGTGAATAAAAGCAGAAATCCAGACCTGGAATGGGACAGGGCCAGGTGGCCACCAGCACACATGTGCAGACCATTGATGGCCAGCAGAGGTGCCCAACTGGCAATGAGACAATGTTAACCATTTGCACCAAAGATTCTCCCATGGAATCTCTTCTGAGTTGCTGCTTGAGAGTGAATCTATAAGCTTAGAAACTTAATGAGTAGGTTAGAAGATTTTCATCCTTTTAGGAAAACTTAGAAGGTTTTGAAAATGATCACTTAAATGTACAAAAGTCACATTGCTACCTAGAAGTGGGTTTTAGAAACATTTATGAGGTTATCACAATAAACCATTAGGGATGCCCTCTAACACAATTTATTGCTTTATTTAGTTCCTAAAATTTTATTAAGCAAAGCTAAGATGATTTGGTACTGGAAGATTTTCAAAGCAGATATTTCCAGTAGCTGACACAGATAAACAATAATACAAATCACAAGATATTATGTGATGTTCAATTATGGATAATACCTTGGCCTGCTGAACCTGTCAGAAGAATTAATTTTTTAAATTATTACTGAGTAGATCAAAACATAGGTTGCTATGTAGGATTATGAAAATAAAATGTCTAAATTTAAGAGGTAATCTGCAAAAATGTTTTAATTTTTTAATTGTTTAAGTCATTCTTGCCAAAAAGACAGTGGAGACAATTGCTTTCCATGTATCTTTTATGAATGAAACATGGTGTTATTGATTTATTTTAATGATGTTATTTAGTCTTAAATAATTGTGTTATATAATTAATAGTTCTAAATCTTAATTTGGGGAACAAGTAATTGTGAGTATAATCAACTAATCAATATTTATTGACCATCTAGTATATTATTAATACTGAACTAGTGACTTTTGGTTTTGGGATGAGGAGATGTTGAAATGTAGGACATGGGGTCTGCTTTCAGGAAATTAAAATCTAACTTTCTGTTTGCAATCCTATGCAAACTGATTCTCAACTCTTTAAAATCATTTTCAAGAAAACACAATCCCTCTCAAAGTAAAGGAGAAACCAAAAAGAGAACACCACAAGATTTAGAAGTTGTCCTGAATAGTTCATAAATATTAGGATCTGACTGAAACGTGATTAAAACTAAGTGTAGGAAGTGTCTGTATTTGTTGACCTGGGAGTTGCCACAATGTCATTTCTGCCCCAAAATGCTATTTCACCCTTGAGAACAACTTTCTCCTTTAGTAAAGGTATAAGCTACTTGGATGTGGTTACACAACTCTTTCTTTCGATGCTAAAAGCAGAATCACAGTTCCTGATTTTCTTTTACATGAAAGGAGGTGAAAATCTGACAGCTGAAAATGAAGCAAAAATCCGAGGTAAAACAGATACCATTTTGTGCCCACTCAGTCTACTTTCCAAGGTCATCCATGTGTAAGTAGCTGTTTGTTTACAGTTGAGACCTTCTGTGGGTAAATCTGGCAGGGTATCAAAGACATTTAGCATAGATATTTTTTTCGATGTGTGTCTATTTTTTTCCCAGTTGCTGAACTAAATATAACACATGCGGATGATTTTTAGGAATTTATTTTAAATCATAAGTGTTTCTTCTATTCTTTTTCTGAATGTTCATAGTACTCAGGAGACAAGTATTTGCCTACCAATCCCCGCCCCTTATATTACTGAATGGTTGGATAGAACAGAGCACAGAACTGCACAATGTGTTTCCCTCCTTGAATATCTCCATCTGTGCATCTACGAAGCTATCACTTATAATATATCTGTCTATTAATCATCTGTCTATCTGTACAATCCAAAACATAGAGCTTAAAGATGTGAGCTTTGGATTCCTTTAAATCTGGTTATGAAGGCAGGATCTACCTGTTATATTAGCTGAATGACCTTAGTTAATCATTTAACTTTTTTAAGCCTAATTGGTTTATCAATTAAAGCCAAGCAATACAAATAAAACAGGCAATAAAAATCTTCATTTCATTAGGGATGCTGTGAAGATTAAATGAAATGACTCATGCAAAGGTCTTAGCACATTGCTTGGCATATAATAAATATAATTGATTACTAATTTATAACTTTTAGCTTATTATCTTTAGTAACATTTCATTAATTTATGAATAGAACTTATGATTTTAATTAAATTTAGGCAACATTGAAATGTATTAATAGTAAGATTTCCCTCTATTCTTTCAGCTTCCCATTTCTAATATTTTCATAACAATGATATATTTTTCTCTTTCTAATCAGAACGTTTTCCCAGTGTTCTCTCAGTAGCAAAATATTTGTATTTATAGTTTATTGAGACCATAAGTCAATATATTACCTCCTTATAAAATAGTTTGGCAGGGTTTGTTTTGTTTGTTTCTTGTCTTGAGGTGCCCTCTTGATCCAGTTCGAAGCTTGATCCTAGCTAGAGGACGGTTTCCCTCAAGCAGCTGATTAAGTTCTGAACCCCAGGTGCAAAGGAAGTAACATCTGTAGAGGGAAGCTGTTACTTGAATTGTTTCTTGTTCAAGGAAAGAGTGGTAAGAGTGTGTTCTGCATGGGGTGATAACATGAATAAGATAGAGCAGTGTGAAAATGTACAATGAAGGGTACATATCTGGAGGACCTGGAAGGTATAGTGAGACACAAACCTAGATAGGAAGCTTGAACCCACACATGGGTTTATAAATTGGGCTTATATATTTATATTTTATACATTGCACAAACCAGTGTTTTTTAACCAAAGGCAATTTTGTTCCTCAGGGGACATTGGGCAATAACTGGAGACAAATATCTTGGGATGGGATACCACTGGAATCTAGTTAGAAGCCAGGTTATGGCTAATATCCTATGATGAAGAAATAGCACCCTCACTTCAAAAAGAATTTTCCAGCCCAAAGTGCCAGTAGTTAAAGACTGAGAAAACCTGGACTATATCAATGATCTCCAAAGTGGGATGTTTGAACTCAAAAGGAGGTGAAAGATAGAACATTAGAATGCTGAAAAAATATTAATTTATAGTTATTTAATCTCATTAAAATTTTTGTTTTTTTAAAGTATGTTTTGTAACATACACCATATACATTTTTGGTACAGGTATACAATTTATAAATATCTATGCATATATTTGTAGTGCCTGCTCAATCATTTTTACACATGGAGCACAAAAATTTGTAGACCCCTTCTCTAGAAAATAGGAAGTCATAAAAAAACTAGGTAGGAAGCTTATAGAAAAACATTGTGCTTGTAAAGTGCGGGAAAGGATGACAAGAAAGAACACTCTGGAGGTGTGGAGAAGAGTTAGGCATTTATTGCAGCATTCCAGGCAAGAAATGAGGATATGATTTAAGGCATTTTCATTAAAGATGAAATAAAGAGATAAACTTAGGACATATTTTTTGAAATAGATTCCACAGGGACTCAGGTGACAGATTTGGTTTTGGAATTGAGGAAGACAGTTGGAAAGTAACTCTAAGGTTTCCAGCTTAGACATGCTCTTCATTTTTTCTGCCTTGTATTCTCGTTGCTAGTATGCAGATCTCTCTGAATTTCTGTAAAGGTAGAACCAGTTTTAATAATCTTGGGGAGGAAGTGGATGAGGGAGGAACTTAAGATGATGCTAATGAATAAACTTATGAATAGTAAAGGCACCATCAGAGATAGGAATGTGAGAGGAAATACAGTGGGGATCTTTTATTTGAGAGGTGTATAATAAGGTTGTTTGGATCATTTTGATTTTGTAGTACCTTTAGAAATTTGGGTCAATATATCAAATAAAGATTTGGAGACTATCTGCTTATGTTAAGCTGGAAAGACAGTTTGAGGAAGCAACTAAAACAACCAATGATGTTAGTAATGTATTTGAAATGCCTTATTTTTTCAAAAATTTGTATTTAATCTTTATTGTATTTTTTTCTTACCAGTTTGCCTCCTTATACCCCTTCTCCCAAGCAATCCCCACACTGTCATTCATTTCCACAAGTCCTTTTTCCTTTTTTGCTTTAAATTATTTTATTTACATAATTTTCTTTGATCCCCATACGGTGACCAAGAGAAACAGAAAGTTGTATTAAAGCAGAACTGGAGATTTAAAGGATTAGTAGAGGGAGAATACAAGGTTTACAGGAAGTTACGGTTGCAGCAGAAGGGTTAATAGATGTGATTTCAGGCAAGGGGAGCAAGGGAGGAAGTAGAGATGACTTGTTAAATAAAGAGAATGAGGAAGGTTTGTGGAGCAGGTCCTGGTGATGGTAAACAGCAGGTCCAACTGGAGTAATGGGGTGGGAAGAATGGAGAAATTGGGAGTTGTAGTCCAAACATAAAATTTCTGAGTTAATAAGATTTAGTTTCAATAATTATCTCCATAGGACTACATAGAAGACTATCCTATTATATATATCAATCTGCATGCACAAAAGCCTATAAAAGGAATTCGGAAAATCACTCATTACCAAAAAATGTGTAGAACAAATAATGAAAGGAGACTTAATATTTGGTCTTAATAAGTGTCATCATCTCCTGAGATTTCCTCTTCCTACACAGTTTAGGTAGTAATAATATGTTGCATCTGGTCTTCCAGATCTCTCAGTGAATCAAAAAAAAATTCTTTAAGGCCAATCCTGCAAGTGTATTTTCTCAAATAGAGATGGCAGAAAAGAGAGGGATGGGGAGAGAGAAATTCATCATAGACACATTTGCTGAAAAGTCTGGCAGATGAACAAAACATGATTTTTTGAGAGGTTCTGTAATGGATAGTTCTTTTTCTCACTTATGTACTTATGTGAAACCAGAAAAGATAGTAAAGTGCAAAAAAATCTACCAACTTAAAAAAATACTAAATCTTAGCAGCTTTGACTGTAGCAACTTATAGTTAAGTTATCCAAATGCTCTTAAGGCTGCCTTTTTATTTCCTTTCATTCTGACACCATAATATAATGTTTCATTTCTCAAAATCAGAATGTGAATCGGATAGATACAGTAAATTGATAAATTCTACATCTGTGATTTTTCCTCAGCAGTAAAAATAATATGTCATATCTTAAGGTTGAAGATTATTAACCACAAAACATTAAAACTACTGTTTCAATTTTTTTCCAGTCTTCCAGGGGAAGAGGCCAAGAAGCATATTTGAAATGCTCACATTTTCTCCACATATTAGTTGGGCTAAAATATTTTTTAAGGCATAATTAAATAAACATGCCCACATTAAGGAGCACTTTTAAATATCAGTATGGTTTAAGTTAGTAAGAAATTAAAATCTATAGTAAATTTTTTGTTGACCTGTCATTGTACTTAGTAATATCTTCATAGTTTTTTCATATTTTCTATATTTCCTTTATATTATTTTATTTTAGAAAGGAAAGTATAGTAAAAACAGGTCTTGATACTACCCAATAAACTGAACTTCTTCTAGCATACCCAAGAGGACATTCTGAAAACATTTATTCTTTTTTAAAAATTCAATCTTTATTATGTTTTTCCATTACCATTTAAACATTTTTCTTGATAATCTCTACTGATAACCACTTAGAAATTGTGAAAACTGGCGAGGCACGTAGCTTGTCACCATCGGGATGGGAAGCTCACTGGGTCGCAGCCGCCATCAGCAGCATTCACTCCCTAGTCTTGCTCCCTCAAATTGCGACCCACACTTTACTTTTAGGGCTCTGTGCCCTAAACTATTTATATGATTGTCAAGGACAAATTGTTCTGATATTTATACTGTGCTCTTTTGCACATTGCTCCACTAAGAAGAGGTTTCCTAGGGACTAGGGAATCTGTTTATTTTATTAGAATTCTTGTGTTTGTGGTGTTTCTTTTAACGAGAGGATCAGAATTCGGTTGAGGTAATGACAAGATTTCAAAGCCCTTTTGCTGGCATAGAAGTTGACTCTCCATGACAGGCAAAATCCTTTAATGTCATTGACGTTTTCTTCCTGGCTGTAAGTAAAATGTAAAACTTCAAGAGAGTAAAAATGAAGAGCTCTTTAGATATTTCTTTTTACTTCCGCTTCTGTCACATTAGGGTGCGTCTTACATACCAGCCTCAGAGATGAACCCTGGCTGTCCAGTAGGGATTGATGATTAAACCTAGTTTCCAAACCAAAGTAGAAGCCAAAAAAATGCAGCATACTCCAAGCTAATTCTAATCAAATTAGATTCTGAAATTACAGTCAAAGGGTGAAGCAAAGATTTTTTCTTAACAGACCAGAAAGATTGGAATGCAGTTTGTGTATATGTAAAATGAAGGAAATAACAAGACAAAAAATGATCTCAGATTTCAAGATAAAATGTTAAGAATAAGAGAGTTTTTTTCTCTTTTCATATGGATAAAATATAATATTGGTTTCTTAGGGACTATGTGGATCTGGGAACTCTGAAATAGTAACTTCTCAACCACAGGGAGGAGGTTGGCCAATATTTGGGAAAAACTGCTCTAAAATTGATCTTTTCTCCTTTCCCTTGTAAGTAAAACACAAAACACTAAAACAAACACATAAAATAATGAAAAAGTATTGAACAGTTATCAAGACAAATGTATAGTTGTTAAGAGTTATAGATTTAAAAAGAATAGAGTTGAATGAACTAGTCATTTTGGCTTGCTACTAAAATAGGAAATAGTATATGGCTAAAGTCTCTGAAAATGCTAAATTTTACACCTGGTTTGGTAAAAGACTTGGGCTTTCTGATTTAAGGAAAGCATTTACAGTTTAATCTGTAAATGAAGAGGAGAAAGGATTGCTATCGCTCTGTAAGGATTCTATGGACAAATACACAAGAACAACATGTCACATAAATGCTAAATAATTTTAACAGAGCTCAATATTAGTGCCAAATATAATTTTTTCATTAGTTTCCTGTCAAAATTGAACCATTTCAAATGTTCACATAACACAACTTTACTAATTGCTAGGAAATGTGGCCCATTTGGGGGAATCCATATGTCTCTCTAGTTCCCAGATCAGTGCTACACAGATTTCTGAAAGTGTCCACAAGCAGAAAAACAACACCAGACAAACAACCAAGTTTTTATGGCTTCATTTTCCTACTCCTTTACTTTGTACTCCTATACCCTTTCTCCTATCAGTGAGTATAACCTCCTGCTTAAAATGGTGCATAAGTGCACATAGTAATTCCCGATTTAAATTCATGAAAAGTATTGTGCAATAGAGTAACATTTCAGCTTTTTTTCTTTTTTAAAGTGTTGTCCTAACTTCCGGACTAAGAATTTGGACGCCTGAGTTCTTTTCATTGAATTCACCTAAGATTCTTTCTATCAGATGCTTAAACACCCCCTTTCCCCCCTTCTAGCCCCACCTGAAGGCTGAGAGGAAAGCCCTTATTGTTTCTAACTTCTCAGAGAGAATGTTGCATACTAACTGGTGTCTGACATGCGTGAGAGGCCCCTTTCAGCTCCTAGGGAATAAAAACCAGGACTGTGCTCCCTGGAAAAGCTAAGTAGCTCAACTTTGGTTTCTGAGACTTGCTTGGGAGAAGTTTGGAACCTTTGGCAGAACCTTTGTCTTCTAAAGTGCAGAAAAGAGGGCTTTAGATGAAACAGCCCACAATTTAAGTCTGGCGTTCCTACATACAAATGCTATCACTTTGGCCAAGTTCAAGACTTAAAAGATAATAATAATATCTGTTAGTAAACAAGCAAATGTGAATGTACATGAAACCATCATTTCTGAAGGACAAAAGTGGTGAAATATTAGCAAATTTATGGTTCCTAATATACAGCAGTGACTTAAATTTGGGTGAAAATCTTAATGTTTCCCCCTTTTTTCCTTTGGTTTTCTTCTCAAATTTATTTGCATGGAAAGTAGTCTTAAGAAAAGGCACTCCTTATCTTTCCACTGAATACGATATCTGGTTAAAGTACATCTTGTCAGATAAAAAATGTAATCATTAAAATTATGGTTTGAAAAGTAAACAGGTCTAGATTCTGTCCCTTATCCAAATCCGCATGAAATGGAGCCACTGACATTCGTGCTTGCTAATATTTTCTAATAATCGGCAGAGTTTTGTTCTCCTTTTGTTATGTTTGGAAAATATGAGCATTAGATAGGATGGCTGTGTGTTCAGACTGCCAAATGCCAATAGGAGCAGACTGCACAGCAAGGGAAGTGTGTTTGTTTGACAATGTGTTATACACTATTGATAATGGTTTTGAAATTAAAGTTGGTACTCTTGCCTTTTGCTCACTGATATGAAATTTTAAAATTGTCTTGATTTTAATTAAAGAGCAATGGTTAGTGCTGTTGTTTATGTTCATCCCTCCTGTCAGTGTATGTGTGTAATTATAACATGGAAGGTTTTAGTCTCCCAAATGCTTTTGAATTTTGTCCAGGACAACATATTTCTTAAGGTATTTGCATTTATTCAGCAGAGACTATTCATGATGCTCTTTGTTTTCTTGATTAAATAGTGTTTACTCAGAGTGTCCTCTCTCCTCTGTTTCTGGTTCCCAAGCCAGGACCACTCATCGTCAGAGCTCATGATAGATGCAGGATGGACCCACAAGACTTTGGGATTATTTTCCTGGCAGCCCTCAACTAATAGTCAGTAACTTAAATTCTTATTGCTTACAATATGCTTTACAAGAAATGTGAAAAGAGTTGGGAATCTTGCTTTCCACCAATATGCAAATTGCTTAGCAGTTTACAAATGTCAGATTATGAGAGTAAATGGTTTTCCTTTTCATCACAACAGCTTCTCTGGCTAATAAATGGAGATAATTATACTTGCCTCATACTTGAAACCAATACTGAAGGTCACGCAAAAGGCTATGTAGAAGCAGGTGAAGAGAGATTATTGATTCAAGTGTTTGTTTATTTTTGTGTGCATTTGTCAATCCTCAGAACAAAAGTAGGACATCCAGCCCTGAACTAGAGGAAATTGCAGATTTCAGTGAGCCCCAGAGGTAATACAAATGGAGAATTTCCGCATCATATGGACCACAGAAAGTTGCTAAAATGCTAAAAGTAATTGTGTGTTATCATCTCAGTTTCTGAGATTAATTCACAGTCTATGCTGTTCTGCTGAAATGTCATACACTATTTTGAGGAGCTGGAGTGTCCCTTCATAAGTATCTGAGAGAAGAACTCTGGACCTAATAGGTGGCTAATATCTGAGGATTACAAAGGATCTAGCAAGAAGACTAGGGCTTCACTATTTAAGTTTTGTTTTCCTCTTACAACAAAGACAACTTAAAATGTATATTCTTCATGGAGGTAGTTAGCTGACAAAAAACATGTACCCTGTATATGAAAACATTTTATAGGAGAGCTTACTAACTGGATAGTCATTCTATTTTACCACACTTGCAACTTTGCAGCTGGAGAGCACTTCACATGGTTCTCACCAGTACAATGTGAGCAGAAGTGCCTGAAGAAACTCCATTTTTGTTTCCTTCTGTGATGACCTAAGAGGAAAGTCCATGGGGACAAGCCTCTTGCCCTTGCCCTGTCCCAGCTTCCTTTCTGTGGGGATGGTAGTATAAAGCCTGGAAGGGTGGCAGCTCTCATATAAACCTAAGACCAAGAGTCACATTCTCATAATGACAGAGTAGAATGATACGAGGAGTCTGTGCTCCTGATGCCATCATTTGTCACTGTGCACCTCTGGACTAAATTTTTTTTATTATTCTTGTTGAACATTAATAAAGTTGTTCAGAATTTTAATTCCTGGTTGCTGAAAGTATTTTTACTGAAACAGCTCTCACCGTTCTATTCTCTGAAACGAATGGTTTCCAGACCTCAATATGCATCAGAGTCACCTGCAGGGCTTTCTAAAACTCGGACTGCTGGATCCATAGTCAGTCTGTGATAGCATCTGGGAATTTAGTTTTCAAACAAGTTTCCAGGCAATGCTGATACTGACAGTACAGGGACCACAACTGAGAATCATTGTTCAGAAAAATAATTTTTCTAAAACATAAATTTTACTATGATAATCATCTGCCTAAAATATACCAGTACAGCCGCCAAATCCTTTGAAACAAAAACCAAGCTCCTTGCAATGACATCTACGTGCAGTTCTTCATCTTTGCCCTCATACCTCTTGCATGTTGAACCTAAGCTCCTGACACACTCAGTGGTTTGTAGTGCCCTGATAAATTCTATTCTCTGTAATCACCTTCTCACGCTTGCCCGGACTGCCTAGAATGTTCTCCTCTCTACTGTCTTGACCCTTCTAACTAGTCCTTCAAGTCTTAGACTTCATTTGACTAAGTCACTGGATTAAGTACCTTAGATTGTGAATCAATTGTTATTTACTTTTAAGTCTTATCCATGTGTTTTCTTGGAGTGGAGTCTATGGCCTTCAGGAATTCATCGTCACATACATAGTACCCAGCATAAGTGTTGAAACAGGCATCACTCAGTAAAAAGGCTTGCTGACTGAAAGATTGGGTGTGTGCCGAAGCCTCAACAACGTTGTGTGTTTATGACATAGTTCTTTTTATACCCCTGGGCCGTAATAGAACCTCCTTTTTCTGTATAGATCTATTTAGCATTTGTAATATATACACTTTAATACTGAATTATAAGGACTTCCATCACAGTTTAAAAGTAATTTTGATGGGTGATCTTTGAATATAATCCTTTGCAAAGGACAAAGTCTTTATTTTATCTCTCTCTCTTTTTTTATGTAACAGAAATTGAAACCAAAAAATTCTCACAGAACAGATGCCCTTGCAATTGAAAAGCACTGCCTCTAATAATGCTTGGCATAATTTTTGTTAGGTTTGTATCTCTGATATAATTACATGATGATTTTAATGGAAATTATAAAGAAGTATTTTACAAAGGAGCAGAATATTTTATGTGTAGTTATATGTAAATTTACTCTTATAAATATGCAAGTTTTCTTCCTCACATGGGTATTTGCTTAAGGATCACTCTGATAAATGCAAACAAGTCTCATATTATTTATTAGAAGATTGCTGAGATATATAACAGTAATTGTCATACCATTCTGTAGAATTCACTCCCAGAATCTGCTGTTGTTCCTACTGACTGATAGTGCATAGTAAAAATTACCATATTTATAAATTCTGTTGAGGTATTAAAATGTCTAAGTTTTATTTTCTTCAGATGCATAAATCATTTTTATGCGCATGTTTTTATTTACCAAGCCAATCTGTCTTTCAAATAAAGCAAAAAGCTCTAGTTAAATAGTGTGATTTCTGAAGGTATGATTCATATCATTGTTAACCTAACAACAGATAGAAGAATAGTAAAAGTTAAGGGAAGGTTGATCTGTGGAACCTTGTATTATGGGATACAATTTATCATAAGAGGAATGTTGCTCTCTTGGCTTTGTCTCCCCAAGATGAAGTTTGAGGTACAAATAACATTAGTGTCCATTTCACAATATGACATAGATTATTCTATCCTCTTGTAAGCTAAATAAGGGCACCTCCATAAGAAATTTTTTAAAGCCTTAGTTTAGTTCATTTCAATTAATACAACTACTTGTTGAAAGTCTTCTACTTCATTAGCACTGTTTACACATTCCGGGAAGCACATGAGTGTGTAGGTGCACAGTCACACAGGTAAACACTAAAATTACTTCACGGCGCTGTTTTAGGCCAACTGCAGAAAAACAGTGGCTTGGTTGCAGCCATGACATTGTTCATTGCTTATTTCTAGGTGACACCCAGGAAAAGTCAGGACCGGTCTCTTGAGTGATGCTAAGATATTGTCAAAAATCTTTCTTTAAACAATTTAAATTCTGAGGCATAGTTGGGAAATGTTAGCAATTCAATACATCTCAAGACATGCAAATCATGTACTGTTGAATTCTCAAGGATAGACACACTGGCTCCCTATTTCTCTTCTTCATGGCATGATACATGTTGGAATGATCAGACAGCAAGGTAACACATTAACACTCGATGGCAGGGTTGGCACCATCTCTTCATGCCAAGTAAGTCTCATGATACCTAGACTCAGGGTCCTGTCCAGGTAGCACCCCTGGAGGCAGTTCCTCCAGGGGTGTTCAACCTTTTGGGGTCTCTGAGCCACCCTATTCAAAGAAGAAGAAGAGTTGTCTTGGGCCACACATTAAGTATATTGTGACACGTAATCACAACAAAATCTCATAATGTTTTAAGTATATTTATGATTTTGTTTGGGCTGCATTCACAGCCATCCTGGGCAGCAGGAGGCCTGTGGGTGGCAGGTTGGACAGCCCTGATAGACCCACTATTGGTCTAAGTGTTCTTTCATGCAAGTAGCCACCAGGGAGAGTGAGAAAACTATTTAGGCATTTTAATCAAGGAGGACCTATGGCTTTTTTTAATCTATAAATCTCTTTCAATTACCAGGTAAACAAGACTGCTTTGCTCTGTGTCTCCGGTTACTAAACTTGTATGTTATCTTTATAAGGCTTATCTATTCATCACAGTTATTTAACCTGATTTGTACTTTTATAATATTGTAAATGGCACCAACATCTTATGCTTAGTCAGCCTCCTGTATGGTACCCTCCCCATTCTCATTGGGCTCTGAAACTTCACTGTGATTTACACTCTCTGGGGATCACTCTCTCAACCCACTTTATGTAGACACCCTATTCTGGGTTACCACAATGCTGACCTTTCACCCTTGGACCCACCTTAATGGCTTCTGGAGTGAACATTGTAGGAAGGGGAGAACATGAAAACAACAAAACAAAACAGGAAAGAGCTTCTTGTTAAGTCTTGTTTCAACATAATGAAGTTCAGAGTATTCAAAAATTGGTTTTAGAAGGACAAGTCTCCATCAGGAATATAGGACTTTGATCTGTCCCACTGCTGTATTTTAATATACAAGCAAAACAATGAGCAGGCTTGGGACACATTAACAAGACAGTATTACCTTTAATTTCAGTCTCAAGTTGCAGCAAAGAGAAACAGATAGAGTGAGAAGCCTTGTTTCAATCAAATCACCCGGAAAATAAAGACAAGATCTAATTTATCAATAGAAAGTGACAAAACTTAGATTGTCCAGTTACAACCACATAAATCTGTGATCCAGATAGATTCTAAATAGCACTAGATCCTTAGATCCCACACATAAGGATAAAACACATAAGAATAAAACACATATTAACATTGGCTTGGTAAAGTACTTGAAAATATTTGATGATAGGTAGAAATATTGAAATAATCCTCAAAATGCATAAGAATACTTTTACTTTGAATACTTCCTTTAAATGCTCTACATTTCTGGCAAACTCACATATATAGACTTTTATTAGTTGAACAAACATTTATTGAATTTTTCTCTATATACTAATTAGGTAAATAAATTCAATGTAATGCGTTAAGCGCTATGATTCAGATGAAAGCAGGATTCTCATGTTATGGTCAGGAGAGGCTCCCTGCAGCTTATATATGAGCACCACACTGAAGGAAGAGTCAACTGAAGATAGGGAATTGGGTCAGGAACTAGGAGAAATCAGAAGCTTGAGAAAACATATTTGCAGAATTATAAGTGGTTCTGTCGATTGGATCTTAATATTTAAGGTGGGGACATTTTAAAAGGCAGTATGCTGCCCTGGCTTGTGTGGCTCAGTGGATTGAGTGACGGCCTGTGAACTAGAGGGTCACCAGTTCGATTCCCAGTCAGGGTAAATGCCTGGGTTGCAACCAAGGTTCCCATTGTGGGGAAAGAGAGAGGCAACTACACATTGATGTTTCTCTCCCTGTCTTTCTCTCTCCCTTCCCCTCTCTCTGAAAATAAACAAATAAAATCTTTTTTAAAAAGACAATATGCTAAAGATGTTTCCCCAGTTCTACTTGTTAGGTCATTTTGTTCATTAGATTCCACTTATGAGTGAAATCATGTGGTGCGAACAAAATCAAGTCTATGCTGACTCATAGACAGCAGCCTGACATCTGTGGGGTTGGGTGAGTGAAGGGTAGAGGAACTGAGAAAAAAAGAAGAGAAAAGATCTATGGACACTGACAACAGTGTGGTGGTTGCCAGGAGAAAGGGAGTGGAGGTGGTGGAGGAGGGTACGGGGGGATAAACGGTGATGGGAGGAGGCTTAACTCAGGGTGGTGACCACACGATACAGGGTACAGATGATGTGCTGTGGAATTGTGCACCTGAAACCTGTATAATTCTGTTAAATAGTGTCATCTCAATAAATTCAATAAGAAGGAAAAAAATGAAGATGTTCTTCCAAGATTTGTACATCTTGGTTATTTAACCAAGTACTGATCTGGGTGCTGCCTAAGGGAACTTTGTAGATGTAAATAAGATTGTGTACCTGAAAATGGAGAAATTATCTTGGGTTACTTGGTGGGGCAAATCTAATCCCTTGAGTCACTAAGAGCAGGGAAATTTCTCCAGCTGGAGTTAGAGAGTGCAGCCAAGCCATGAAAAGGGGGAAGTAAGAAATTCGGTGCATGAGAAGTAATTAACCCACTTTGAGGAAGAAAAACAATAGCCAGGGAATGTAGATGTCTTCTAGAACCCAAAATGACCAGCAAGAAAGCAAGGACCATAGCTCTACAGATGCGAAGAACTGAATTGAGCCCATGATTTTGAATGAGCTTGGAAGCCAGTTCTCAGAACCTCCTGAGAAGAGTCAAACTAGCCAAGATCTTACTTTTATCCTTGTGAAACCAGGGGTAGAGAAAGCAGCTTAGTCAATCCAGACTTCTAATCTACAGAGCTTTGAGAAATAAATTGTCATTATTTTTAGCTGCTGAATTGTGGTAATTTTTATGGCAAAAATAGAAAACTAATGCAGGAATAACCATGACAGATAAACCCTAGAAGCAGTGATTCTCAGTTGGGTATGGTATGTCCTCCAGGGGACATTTGGCAATAACTAGGGGTTCTTGTTTGTCACAACTGGGCTGAGGAGTGGAGAGATGGGGAATGTTTGTTACTGGCATCTAGTAGGCAAGTAGTGGTCAGAATTCTGCTAAAATTTTGTAATGTACAGAACAGCCCCCGCAATGAAGCATTATGTTGCCCCAAATATCAAATATCAAATGCCAAGGTGGCAAAACCCTAAGAGAAGTAGGTAAGCACTGGGTGGATTGTCAAAGGTCTTATATGTATTGTCCAAGGAATGTTACGTTTTATCTTTAATACGGAACAGTCACGGAAGCTCCTTTTCCACTCATTTGTCCCAAGCTAATGAAAAACATGTAATATTTATTTTGTTGAAAAAAGATAGATAGCAAGCAGGACTGAGGTAATTATTAAAAGCAGTTTTATTATTTAACGAACAGTGATAACTGCCAAAAAGATGACTTACAGTGACGAGTCTTTCTTAAAACTGGAAGCCAAATGAAAGGCAAGGGACTAGTCAAAGAACATGTATGAATGACGCATTGTCATGGACAACAGGCAGGGGATTGACTGTGGGCTAGAGGGGTGGGCTGGGTAGAGGGTGGCAAAGGGGGTAAATTTGGACAACCGTAATAGAATAAACAATAAAAAAAGAAAACACAAGAAGGAAGCAGTCAATTAATTTCCCGAGTCTCTGTGAGGATGGCTCATTATATTAGTGACTTTTTATTCATATAAAACCCTCTGCTTGGTTAGTTTCTTATATAATTAGGCTATTGAACAGCTACTTCTCTTTGTCTTAATCTTTTCCTTTTTAAAAAAAATAAAGAAAAGTGCAACTGATGATCTTATGGATCAGACTATGTTTACATTTGTCAGAAACTGCCAAACTATTTTCCACATTACTGCACAACTTTGCATTCACTGTCAATGAATCTTACATTAAAAAATATATATATATCTGTTGCCTGCACTCCCTGGAAGAGCCTAACATTTTCTTGCTTCTGTATGTGACTTAAAAAATCAGTGATAAAAAAAAATAAGATCCCTTCTATCTCCTTAATCAAACACTCACAAACAAATCATGATATTTCATATTGATAAGAACAATCGATAAAAATCATTCAAAAGTCCAGTTTGTATTGATTTTCACTTCCATTCTTAAATTTTCAAATTAAATTTCAATACAAAAACATAACTATCTATGGTTATCTATGCTATGATATGGTTATTTTTATCTAATTGATAAAAATAATTCAAAAGTCCAGTTTGTATTGACTTTCACTTCCACTCTTAAATATTCAAATTACATTTTAATATAAATATATATTAACCATTTAATATGTGCTTGTTTTAATTGACATTTACCTAATGACAAATGATGTTAAAATATTTTTGCGTACTTATTTGCCACTGGTCCAACTTTTTTTGTGATGTGTTGTCCCATATCCTTTACTCATTTTTAATTGGGTTATTTGATTTGGGGGGAAGTTGAGTTTTAAGAAGTCTTGGTATATTTTTGACTCAAGTCTTCAGTCAGATATGTGTTTTACCACTAGCTTCTCCCAGTCCATGGCTGTCTTTTTATTCTTATGATAGCATGTTGTTTCAAAGAGCAGAAGTTTTTACCTTTCTAAAGTACAACTTATACATTTATTTAATGGATCAAGTTTTTGATGTTTCATCTAAAAGCTTTTGCCAGACACAAAGTCATCTAGTTTTTCTTTACATTGTCTTCTAGAAGTTTTGTTGTTTTGTATTTTACATATGGGTCTATGTTTTGTTTGGTATAAAAGGTGTAGATGTTTCTGGGTTTCTTAAAACATACAGACATACAATTCCCAGGACTATTAAAAAAAAAAAAAAAAGACTAACAGTTTCTCATTGAATTGTCTTTGAATCTTTACCAAATATCAACAACATTTGTGTGGGTTGATTTCTAGACTTTCTATTCTGTTTCATTAATTTACATCTCTTCACCAATACCACAGCATCATTATTGCAGCTTTATGGGAAGTCTTAAAATTGAGTAGTGTATGTTCTTCAATTTTGTTCTTTACCTTGTGTTGGATAATCTAAGTATTTTGCTGTTCCATATAAACTTAAGAATAATTTTGTCAATATCTATAAAATAGCTTCCAGAGATTTTGATTGAAATATGTTGAATCAGCTGACTGAGTTCAGAAGAATTAGCCTTCTAACAATATTGAATCTGCCATCCATAAACATGGAACATCTGTCAATTTATTTAGATGCTCTCTTATTTATTTCATCAGTATTTTGTACATATACAAGTTTTGAATGTAGATAGGTTGATCTTTGTATATGATGTTGATAAGAGATGTGGTTATGATATTTTATATTTACTGAACACCATATACTCAACAAATTATGCTCCCCGTATTGATTTTGTGGCTTCAGATTTATTGAATATTTAATTTATATACATAGAGATATTTGCTTATAAGATTCTCATTATGTCCATTACATTTTTATGTTTTGCATGAATATTATATATAATTTTTATAATGTCCCTTAATTCATTTTTTACTTTTTTAAGTATATTTTATTGATTATGCTGTTACATTTGTCCCAATTTTTTCTCCCCTTTTCTCCCCCTCTGCCCTGAACCTCCCCACCCTCCAGAACCCTGCCTCTCACTTAATTCATGTCCATGGGTCATACATATAAATTCTTTAACTTCTCCATTTTGTACCTACCATTGATGTTTCTTATTCTCTGTACCTTCCCTCTCTTCTCCCTCCTCCTCCTCTCTACTGGTAACCCTCCATGTGATCTTCATTTTTGTGAATCCTTCCTGTTCTACTTATTTATTTAATTTTTAGTTTTGTGTTTTTTTAGTTTCAGTTGTTGATAATTATGTTTGTTGTCATTTTATTGTTCATAGTTTCTGATATTCTTCTATTTCTTAGATAAGTCCCTTTAACATTTCATATAATAAGGGCTTGGTGATGGTGAACTCCTTTAATTTGATCTTGTCTGGGAAGCACTTTATCTAACTTTTCATTCTAAATGATAGCTTTGCTGGCTAGATTAATCTTGGATGTAGGTCCTTGCCTTTCATTGATTTCAAATACTTCTTTCCAGTCCCTTCTTGCCTGCAAGGTTTCTTTTGAGAAATCAACTGATAGTCTTATGGGAACTCCTTTGTAGGTAATTCTCTCCTTGCCTCTTGATGAATTTAAGATTCTCTCCTTATCTTTAATCTTGAATAACTTAATTATGTTGTGCCTTGGTGTGTTCTTCCTTGGGCCCAATTTCTTTGGGACTCTTTGGGCTTCCTGGACTTTCTGGAAGTCTGCTTCCTTTGCCAGATTGGGGAAGTTTTCCTTCATAATTTGTTAAAATAAGCTTTCAAATTCTTCCTCTTCTCCGTCTGACAGCCCCATGATTCAGATGTTGGAGTACTTAAAGTGGTTCTGGAGGCTCCGCAGCCTCTCATTTTTTTTTTTTTTTAATTCTTTCTTCATTCTGTTCTGGTTGGATGTTTATTTCTTCCTTTTGTTCCAAATCATTAAATTGAGTCCTGGTTTCCTTCTTGTCACTGTTAGTTCCCTGTACATTTTCCTTTATTTCACTTTGTGTAGCCTTCTTTTCTTCCTTCACTTTGTGACTGAGCTCAATCAATTCTGTGAACATCCTGATTATCACTGTTTTGAACTCTGAATCAGATAGGTTGTCTATGTCCTCATCACTTAGCTCTTTTTCTGGAGTTTTGATCTGTTTTTCATTGGGGCCATATTTCTTTGTCTCAGCACACCTGTTATGTTGTAAGGGGCAGAACCTTAGGTATTTGCCAGGGTGGGGCAACCCTCTTTGGTGTGTTGTGGTGCTGCCTGTGGGGGAGGGGT